>JAHWFO010048912.1:2239844-2287857 GCA_023313115.1 Rhysida immarginata
AAATTATAAGAAAGGATTATAAATATAAATTATAAGAAAGGATTATAAAACTGACTACATCTGCTATCGTACAAAACTGTTCGATATAGGAATTTAATACTCAATATAGTTGAGCCGTTATCAATAATTATAAAAACCTTCCATCCCCCGAAATATAAAAATCCTATATCCAATATTTACATTTAAAATGAAAACCATCCCATTATCTAAAACCCTTGAGCAGCACTTTAAAATATATACAAAATATATGTTTAAATTATATACAGAAATAAACAAAAATATACATTTAAAATCAAACCATAGATTAATATAAGCTGCACTGTCTAAAATCCTGATAATTTTAGCACTTGACTAAAAATTCGGAACTTGACTTGTGAAAATTTCCTTTACAGGACTTGAAGAAATGTTACACCTTGTAAGTGGCGAAAAATCCGTTATATACGATAGAAAAATGTTCTAAGTCCAAGATATATTCCAACAAATGTTATCTTTGAAGTCAGTTGAAGAATCATAAATAATAAAAATAAAATTTCATCATTTTCACCATGATTAACGTTTTCGAGGTCATCAATACCTCATCATCAGATCGAATACACAAATCCCACTCTCCCTCCCAAACAATGAAGTAGTCAGTTTTATAATCCTTTCTTATAATTTTTTGTTTATATTAAAACCTGTTGAAGTTAAAAAATAATTTTTAAGAATCTTTAAATCGTTCTTAATTAAAAGGAGAATTTCGCGGGTTAGGCTAGGTAAGTATTCTAAATAACTGAATTCTTAGTTTTCTATTTGACTTGTTAACCTCTCTGCAGGGTCTTTTTTTATGAAAGTGGGTCTTAAAAGTATTTTTGCAGGGGGCGAGTGTGGAAGGGGTGAAAGTGGAAGGGGCGATAGTGGACGGGGCCAAAGTGGAAGGGGCGAAAGTGGAAGGGGCCAACTTCACGGGGCCAAAGTGGGGTAAACCTCCTCACTGCCATCTATTGATGTATTTGCGAGGGGGGGGGGGGGAACCATAGAAAACACCATTTCACTTGAAACTGTGATTTCCCTTTAATGCGGTGCGAACAGAAAGTGCTTGATTAAGTAACTGCAGTCTACTGACCGTGATTAGCTCAAACATAGTATAACATGTAAAGGAACTATTTTCTAAAGAGGTCACTTTAGTCACGTGAGTTTCTTTACTGACATAGCAAAACGCAAGACATTTCGTAATCCAATTCAGAAATTTGTTTTATTAAACAGATAAGTTGTGCTAATACTTTGTTACTGTAAATTCAATATGCAGCCATAGTCAATACGGTAAAGATGATATGGGAAATTTAGGAGAAGTCTATCTGCACTTTAACTTCACCTTTTTGTGTGGGGGTGGAGATTTTGTCTTCTGCCGCAACTTACAGTAATCCCAGCTCTAAAACACTCTCCCTGTCTGCTCCCTACTTATTAGTAAATTTCTATTACAATTAGGTTATTATAATGGGAATTTTGAAATTTTTTTATGCATAATAACGAAACAGTCATCCACATTGAATGTTAACAGCTCAATATTAGATTATTGTGACAACATATGAAGCTCTCATTGGCAATAGAAATATTTCTATTAATACACATCTATTTCTATTTTATTGTATAGGCTTTAGCAATAGGTGGCTTAATAAAACCTCAGGTGGCTAATTACAGTAGAAATATTTATATAGTGCCCAGTATGAAAGAAAAAGGAAACTGGCACATGTGTAAATGAAAAAAAATCGTTCTACCAATCAGAACCAGGCAGGAATCGGAGCATTACTTACTACAGAGGCTGAGTCAAAAGTAGTGGCTGATCACCGTGCAAACTTTTAAATGGGCACCAAACAGGAACCACTCTTTGCTAATCTTCAAAGTAGAGTCCATCATGCTCGATGGTCTTCATTCAACAATCAGCCCGTTTCTGGCGGATGCCCTCATGAAACAACTCCTCCGGTTTCTGGGCAATAAAGTCACGCACGGTGTCTTCAACCTCACTGACATTGGCGAAGCGCCGTCCACACAGGAAGTGTGCCATGGACCGGAAGAGATGGTAATTGGAAGGTGCCAGTTCAGGGCTGTATTCTGGATGTGGTCATCCCAGGGGTTTTCCAGCAGTTGACGACACACCTTCACCCATTGTTGTGCTTGCATGGGCTTCAGCTCGTGGGGCACAACTCAGCAGCTTCTGTTGACCTTTCCCATGGCATGCAGATGTCCACCGCTAGTCCACGGTTAGTGCTGCCTGGGTTGGCTTCCACTTGTTGCTGTAGGGCTGTGCCATCCACTTCTTTGGGCCTTTCACTCCTTGGCGCATCTTCCAGGCCCATGTCTCCAGAAGAAAAGCAGGAGAACCACTGTCGTGCTGTCCGTTCATTGGTCACACCCTGACCTTCCACCCTGCAAATTTCAACGGCTGCTACTCGCACACTGATCCCCTTTTTCCAATAGTGACGAAGGAGCCCGCGTCTCACCAATTTTTTCTGCCATATTTTTACACTGGCTAATGCAGGTGGCACAATGTCTATGGCATTCAAATTCGTACTGATGTTTCTTCCCATTCTTTTCTCTTAATAAACTGTGATATAACCTTGTGGTAAATGGTCTTTGCCCAGAATTCGTCAAACTCTAACCCCCCCCCACCCCTCCCAAGTCAATCACTACCTTTGACTCATCCTCTATACTGATACCAGGAATTAATGATACCCCGTTTCCAGTCCATTTCTGATTGGTTGAACGAGTTTCTTTTCATTTACACATGTGCCAGTTTCCTTTTTCTTTCATGCTGGGCACTATAGTAATATATAGCATTACACTAAGCGTATCTACGAGGGGCGATTGATAAATAAGGTCTCCATGGCTGTAACTTGTTACTTGTTACTTGTACTTTTTTACTTGTTAACTGATTTTCAAAATTCTTTTTGTATCTTATACTCACGTTTTTCCTCTATGTAATGCACTATTCACTTTTTGACATAGTCCCCATTCCTTTCCAAGCATTGTGCCAACGCGTGACTAGTTGGGTGAACCCATCGGAGAGGAATTCCGGAGTTGTTGTCAACACCAGGATTGAATGGCAGCGTTTACTTCGCCGTCAGAACCAACTCATGTCCCTTAAGGGGCTCTTTCTTCTTTGGGAAGTGGTGAAAGTCGCATTGTGCAAAGTCTTTCATTTTTGAACTGCAATTTTTCATCTTTGAACTGTAGGCGCTGCAACACCTCTGGTACCTGGTGATTCGTGTGTGGGCGGACGTTATCGTACTCCAGAAGAGGGTCCAACGCTGCCATTCAATCCTGGTGTCGACAACAACTCCGGAATTCCTCTCCGACAGGTTCACCCAACTAGTCACGCGTTGGCGCAATGCGTGGAAAGGGGTGGGGACTATGTCGAAAAGTGAATAGTGCATTACATAGAGGACAAATGTGAGTATAAGATACAAAAAGAATTTTGAAAATCGTTTAATAAATAAAAAAGTTACAGCCATGGAGACCTTATTTACAATCGCCCCTCGTATTAACTTTATTATCTAATTATATAGTTTATTGAAACATGATGGATTTTGTGTTGCCTTTAGTTGTAAAGTCGAGCTAGTTAATTGATTACATTTATGACTAGCAGAGACACCCAGCATTGCCCGGGATAATTAGAGTTATAGATAAACAGAACAACCTCAGTAAGTTGAAAAACTCAAATTGGTTTTCAGTAATTCTACAATTTCTTACTGTTGTTCAGATATGTCTTACGCTGGATAACTCTTTGTCTCCTCTGACCAATCCTCGTTCTTTTCTTCAGTGACATTTCGATATATATGAATTAACATGTATCCTTCGAACGATTATTAAAGAACACGATACAGTGTGCTTTTTGATTTCCAGAGTTGAGTTGATGTATACTTTGTTATTGGTTATGTCGTAAACTGTCGCCCGAGACCTACAGATGTCCTTATACAGGGTGTATCAGGTTCGTTGGTCATAAAGTACCTAGCGTTTTTCTCCGCAAAATTTTAAGCATAATTTTCCTTATCCATTTTTCAAAATTCTCAAAAAAAGTTTGGCTATTATGACGTAAATCTAAGCCTTCTGACGTAATTCATCCATGCTGTACTGACATAATTTTTTCCTGGCTCCTGTCATAATAGTCAGGAGCCACTTTGGATAGCCTTCTGACGTCATAATTCATCCATTCTTGTAGCCTTCTGACGTCATAATAGCCAAACTTTGGATAACGATTTCAAGCATTTTTTTTGAGAATTTTGTAAAATAGATAAGGAAAATTATGCTTAGAATTTTGCGGAGAACAACGCTAGGTACTTTATGACCATCGAACCTGATACACCCTGTATACCCATCCCACTGGAAGAGAAAGGGGAAGCTGCCATCGCGTCTGGAAGGTTCAACTGTTGCAAACACAAATCGTCTGAACACTTCGAGGTGAAGGGAGACACTTGTATTATTTCAAGAGAGACTGCCCTATCCATATCGTGCTATTACTGTATACTCATTTTCTGCTCATTGTTAATAATTCTTGGAAACAAATGCTCTATCGCTGCATCATCTTGAAAATATTGTTGCATCATCACCACACTGGTAACCGTAGCAACAATATTTCCCTAGGCTCGAATCTAGGTCGCAGAATTTTTCCTTCCATTTTTCAATCGAAAAATTATTACCTGTGATTGGAGGTTATCTCCAGTTTATAATTATTATTATTATTATTATTATTATTATTATTATTATTTTGGTTTTGTATACATTTTTGTTCTCTTTGCTTGTAATTTAGATAAAATGTTATTAATCATTGTTTTTTAGTAATTTTTTTTTTTTATCTAGTTCCACATCTTTGATTTCAGAGTTTTTGTTTTTTTTTAATTTCTTAATTATGTGTACGTCTTTATTTTTGATTTTTTTTTTTTTTTTTTCATTTGTTGCTAATGTGATTTTCATTAACCCCGTTTTTGGGCAGTTTGCCTGTAGGGGGACAACATGGGGCTTTCCCCTCCGGATTGTCTGGCGGGGTTTTCCCTCACTGTTGTTACAAATATTATATTATTATTATTATTATTATTTAACTCTCCATTATATCCAGTTAGTTCTCATTTTTAAAGATTTTCGAAGAAAATGGTAAGTTCTAAGAACTATCAATTCTAAGAAAACCCCGACAAAGAAATTCTATGCAATTCACTTTTTTTGTTTTATAAATCGCAAAGGTGGGATGGAATTTTCCTTCTTAATGAACGTTATTTATATTGCACAAACTTTGCCTTGCATTGTTGGTCATTAGGTATACACTGAGTGAGCATATTATGACCACCTGACATGTTAATTGCAAATGCGTGCATGGACGTAACCACAATGTTGCTAGTGGGACGGACTAATATAAAAAGGGAAGCTGAGTATCGTCGACAACAGGAGACATGTTCCATTCTTCAACTATGGGTAAACGGCGCAATTTAACAGCCTTTGAATGCGGGATGATTGTAGGTGCTCAGAGCTATGGAGCGAATATAAGCGAAACAGCAGCGTTCGTGGGGTGCTCGAGAGCAGCCGTCGTTAAAGTATTTAAAGACTGGACGGTCAGCCAGAAGACAGGGTCTGAAAGTTCGCGTTGTGGCCGCCCACGGATGGTTTGATGATCGGACAGAACTGAGACTGTCACGACTGGTAAAGGATAACAGAAGACAACTGTGCATCAAATCACTCCTGACCTTAATCAGGGGTCCTCCAAAACTGTCTCTGAATGCACTGTCCCCCGCACACTGCATCGCATGGGATACGGAAACCGAAGACCTATCCGCACACCTTTGCTGTCTGCAGCCAACAAGCAGAAACAACTCCAATTCGCTCAGGTGCACAAGGACTGGACTATTGAGCAGTGGAAACAAATCATGTGGTCTGACGAGTCACGATTCCAGTTACATCATGCAGACAGCTGCGCGAGAATCTGGTGGAAACAGCACAAAAGCATGGATTCCGCATGCACGAGTACAACCCTTCAGGCTGGAGTGGGCAGTGTTTATGGTCTGGGGAATGTTTTCCTGGCATGCGTTGGGTCCATTAATGTGTCGAACAACGTCTGGATGGCACAGCATACCTCCATATTGTCGCCGATCAAGTCCACCCTGTCATGTTGATGGCATGCCCCAATGGAGATGGCTACTTCCAGCAAGACAATGTGCCCATGCCACAGAGCTCGTATTGTGCAGGAGTGGTTCCAGGAACAGGAGGGGGACTTTACCTTACTTTGGTGGCCCCACAGAATGCCCAGATCTCAATCCAATTGAGCATTTGTGGGACGAAGTCGAACGAACCATCAGACGGCTGGATCCACCACCGTCCAATCTAGCACAACTAGACAGTGCTATCCATCACGCATGGTGTCAGATTCCTCCTACCACCTTCCAACATCTCGTGGAATCAATGCCACGAAGAATCACCGCAGTATTAAAGGCAAAAGGTGGCCCAATGTGATACTGACAGGGTGGTCATAATACAGGGTTCCCACATTCTGGAAAGTCAGGGATAGTCAGGGAAATGAAACTTAGTCAGGGAAGAAGGGCTATTTTCATTCATTTGTCAGGGAAATAGATTTTACTGGAGACATCTATACTTACATTTACATACCCATTTACGGACCAGGAGGCAAAAATTCTTGAACAAGTCTCGTAATACTGATACTAATACTAATTTTGTATAATGTGACAACTAATAATAATAATAAAATTGTGTCTGAAAACTGTTGTAGAGACAAGTTTTTTTTTTTTTAAAATTACGATTTGGTCAGGGAAGTGAGACAGTCGAGATCAGGGAAAATCAGGGATAGTCAGGGAAATGAGATACAGATTTTCTGTGGGAACCCTATAATAATATGCTCACTCAGTGTATATTGTTGGTCTGTGTATATTGTTGGCGAATTGCGTGTTGATGCAATTGTTGATACCTATTGTTGCAGACACCTCTTATCTGTATGCCCTGCCATTATTATGAATATTGATTTGTATCGATAATTATTATTTTTTTAGGTAGGTAGTGACCTTCCTCTGGCTTTAAAGATCACATGTGTAAGAATTTTATCAAGATCGGAATAAAACTATATAAGAAACAAACAAACAAACATTCTTCTTTATTTATGTAGATGAGCAGGGTTTAGTGAAGAGTTATGCCAGATCTAGTTTAAATTCTGCTTTAAGTATAATTTCTTTGTGTATACGCTTTGAGATCATTCTGATGACCATTTACATTCGTGCTTAGAAATTAAGTGTATGATTATTGACTTTTCCATCCTACTATAGTCTATCCAGCCTAAGTTTGTGCGAAATCTAATGGCCGTTTCAATTGTTGAACATTGTTACAACAAAAATTAAACAATACATAACAATTAACATGTCCATCATATTTCGCGCAAACGAAGGCTGGATGGAATATAACTGCTGATTTAGTAGCTTAACATAAGTACGTTTAACTAAAAGTATTTTTATTCCTTCAAATAGTGCTCAACATTAAAATTGTAAAATAATATTTTAAAGGTTTAATATTTTAAATTCTTAGTTCTAACAAATAAGAGTTCAGAAATATTTCATAGCAAGATCAAAAGACAACAGAACTGTGAAATTTTGGTCTAACTTGTTTCATTGGTGTCGATAATAGTGTGTTTAAATTTTGTAATAAATTTTAATAATATGAATTATTGTTTTTATTTTAATTTTTTATTTTTTAACATATTTATGATTGGTTATAGGAATTTCAACACGTGCAATCAAACCCACTCTTGGTCTCGTTGATCCCTTGCATGCTATGCATCAACCAGAACGTGTAATTGCCAATAGCGGATTTGATGTTCTTTGGTAATTTCAATATACACATTATTTATTGCTGTTTTAAGTATCTATACTGCCTTACCATTAATACCATTCAAATTGATAGCGATATAAATGAAGGCTGAGCTTCAAAAAGGTGATGCAAAAATACCTTGTAAGAAGATGTGATCGCAATGCAACATATTTTTTGTCATACACTTGAAGTAAGTTTAAATATGGCGTAAACTACAGGGTGTCTCCTTTGAAATGCCCCGATTTCAATTGCCACATTAAAATTAGTAAATGAATTTATCATTCCTTACGTTTGAAAGTTTCAGCCTGAATTTTTCCATTGTCATATAGGGTTTCTGGTACACTATCGCCAGTGAAAGAAAAAATGACCTCTTCATAGGAAAAGGCGCAAATTGTAGTTTGGTATTCCAAGTTTAAGTCTGCTGTCTCGGTACAGCGAGAATACTGCCGAGTTTATGACAAGGCAGCATCATGTTTGAAGAGAATGAAGAAATGGTAAAGAGAAATGGAAGAGGCTGATCTTGAAAAGGACTTGCAAGTTCTACAGACACCGATTGTGATTGCCACCACTAATGTTACTCCCAAAATGCTGCAGCCCAGAAATCAAATGTATGGTGGACCAATGAATTAGAAATCCTCCTTGTCTACGAACTTCAACATGTATAGAACATACACACACTGGCCAATGAATTAGAAAGCCGTGATGAATTACTGTACTGATATGTAAAGCGGGGTCACAGGTCAGAAACGATTGTGATATGCAAATGAATGCAATCATGTGAGGTCATGCTCATACCAAGCTGCAGGCACAGGGTAGGAACAAGCTGCAGCTGCTCAAGTTGAGCAAAATGGGGAAAACAGCAGACCGTCAATGAAAAAGGAGGTTTGCAGTGTCAATGAAAAACAGGTTCGCAGTGTCAATGAAAAAGGAGTTATTGTGGGAGCCCGTCTAGCTGGAGCTACAATTTCCAGGACAGTATAACTGACGGGTATCTCAAAAGGTCAGGTCTCCAAGGTGTCCATGTGTGGAAACGGAATCCACAAGAGTTGTCGAAACGGCAGAATTGTGGATCAAAAACAATCAATACAGACAGGGACAGACGTTGTCTGAGACAGATTGTGCAGCAAAACCGAAGGTCTATGTGGAGCAACTGACGGCAGACTTCAATGACGGATCGTTGCAACTCATCTCCTCCAGAACAATGTGCCGAGAGTTGAAGCGAATAGGGATGGGAAGTTGCATGCCAGTGAGGAAGCCCCTGGTGTCGGCAACAAACCCGAAAGTTCGCCTGTAGTGGTGTAAGGAATGGTGTGACTGGACAGTAGACGACTGGAAAAAGTTGATGTGGTTGGACGAGTCACATTACACATTGTTTTGCACCGATGATCGGCAGAGAATTGGCAGCAGCCCCATGAAGCGATGGACCCCTCATGTGTTGTGAACACAGTTCAAGCTGCAGGAGGTGGTGTCATGGTATGGGCCATGTTTGTTGGTATGGCAAGGGTCCCCTGATATTCCTTGACAGTCGGGTGAAAG
Organism: Rhysida immarginata; assembly: GCA_023313115.1. Classification (NCBI taxonomy): domain Eukaryota; kingdom Metazoa; phylum Arthropoda; class Chilopoda; order Scolopendromorpha; family Scolopendridae; genus Rhysida; species Rhysida immarginata. The sequence continues at coordinate 2,249,211 of JAHWFO010048912.1, forward strand.
CCAAAGACTACCTGAACATTGTTGCAGATCAAGTCCATCGAGCAAGAATTGTTCAGGAGTGGTTTTCTGAGCATGACATAGAGTTGCAACATCTGCCGTGGCCAGCGCAAAGTCCGGATTTGAATCCGATCGAGAATGTTTGGGACATGTTGGAAAGAGACATTCGTCGAAGGCATCCGCTTCCATCTACTCTGAAGGACCCAAAGGTCTCTCTGACGAATGCATGGTCTGCGATTACCTTACCTGCATTGCATTGCAACATGTTGTAGAGTCCATGCAAAACCACGTATAGCCAAAGGAGGGTCAATACCATATTGAATGAAGGTTTATGTAATTACCAAAGCATGCAATAAATATAGTAATTCTTTATAACAAAATGAAATCGGGACATTTCAAATGAGACACCCTGTATATGGGTCCCCCGTATCAATACATAAATATAAAAATTGCTAATTTTTTTTTTTTTTTTTTGTGCCGAATTTCTGAAAAGTAAGTGCCTACATGGTCACAGGGCTGACTGTGTAAGAATGTTCACAACAATACCTTAATCTTAGGCTGCATTTAACCTTATTTCGAGTATACAAAGAACATATGTTGCAGTGGTAGTGAAATTGACAAAGTTGAAATCACTGTGAAATAACAGCAAAATGTAACATGAACATTGAACAAATATGAGGATTTTTTTTTTGTGATGTCAGAAAAACCTAATTTGCTGGATACCAACTGCTTTGGTTTATTTAAGGTGTATCAATCCTAGTCAATAAGCAGTGGAGAAGAATCCTATGGACATTGTGTCATAATTTCCACTCCACAGTTTTGATGACCATTATTGGGTTTCAGCACAGCATTTTTTGTGATTTTCGTTTGTGTGATTTTTTTGGATAAATAAGTTCAAAAAAGTAGGGTAAATTATGTATCTATTCACTAGGGATAACGGTAATAGATATAAGTGCATGCATATACAACCAGACTGGCTGAAGATAGCCTAGAAAGCTAGGGGAAGCCATTGTCTACTTTTACCGAACTTGGCAGCTGACTAATTATTTTTTTTTTTTTTAAACGTCGAAAAAAGACATTAGAATTTTGTTAAATGATGCCAGAATTTCCTTTCAAAATACATCACATACAGTGTTTTAGCCATGGGCCCAAATATTTCTTAAAAAGAAAATGAAAAGGAAAATAATATGTGACCTAAACACCAGAAAATACAGCACAGTAAAATCCCGTTACAAATAATGTACATTTTAAAATAATGTTCAAATTTAAAATCCCCGACAGAAATCCTAATCTTTAAATTTAAAAAAAGTTTCAGTTTAACGGACCTCAAATTAACGTATATTTCAGATTAACGTTCTAATTTTACATTCCCTAAGTTAAATTATCCTTTCATTACAAAATTTATTGGTCGAATGTCTTGCTCTGATTGGTCAATACCTTGAACAGCCGATGCGAAAGTGACCAATGGCAATGCATCTCAATCACTTAATGGCAGCCAATGATTGTTTTAGTATAGCCAATCGTTTAGTGGCAGCTAATCAGTGTTGGTTACACCTCCACTGAGTTCACAAATTCAGAGATTCTGAACTTCAGATGAAAGAAAACGAATTTGAAAAGTGACGAAGATGAAAATGAAAATGGCCGTTTGGAACCGGAGGCAACAATGGAGGCTATAAAAAGTGTAAGAAATTATTTTGCACAGCATATCGGTGTACTGAACTTGTTTTACTTTATACTATGTCATATATGGAGGATTTTTTGGAAACCCAGCACCAACTACACAAGAACTATTCTGTATCTGTATTGAATAAAATAGTGTAGATCTTTTGAGATTAAATTAAAATAAATATATATTATTCTAAATCTGCTACACTACATCTGTTCTTATGTTTTTTATCTAGTCAAATCATAACACATGCTGGTTAGTACTCGCATGTGAGCACTGGTTACGATGTTGAATGTGTAATTGGAAACTAGTCATTGGAATTCGATTAAATTTTAATGGTGTACATAGTTTTATGCACCTTATTATTCCCCCAAATTTCATTATCCTTGGTGTTATAAAACCAGAGTTATTAACTTGTTGATTTTGGTGGCGGCAATTTTATTTCTGTTCATATCTCTGTTATCATTCAAATTCAGACCCATGGTCATATGAACTTCTTTGCTTAGAATGACCCATACAACCTCCCCTAAAAGTTTGTACGTTGAATTTTGAATCACCCTGTATATGTATCATACATAAGCAGTACTGTGTTTGGTCGCCCCCCCCCCCCCCCCCAACCCTCAGTTTCATATTGGCGTTGAAAATTCCAGTTGCTTTGGAGTACGTTGTAACGAGATTTTACTGTATTTGTTTGCTTTGAATAAGGTTTTTATTTATATTTTTTTTTGTATACAGGGTAAGTGCTTAGAAAAAGAAATTTAATAAAAAAAAAAATACAGTCAGATACGGTTTTTTGTATTATGATCTTCATCTCCATAAGTTTTTCTTCAACTGTAATACTGTTAGTACCCTTCAACATACGCACCTTTTGTAGTTCTGTTCGAAAATAATTTTCAGTGATGAAAAAAAATTTAATTGTGATGGACCAGACTGGATTCATGCCTATTGGCAAGATCTATATAAAGAACCAATATACTTTTCAAAATATCAACAAAGTGGTATGGGCTGGATTTCATGCTGGTGGTAAATGGAACAGGGTTCGTACGGTGCTTAAAAACCTTAAAAAGTGCTTGTTTTTGAAACCCTTTTTTTAAAGCCTTAAAAAGTACTTAAAGATGCTTATTTTTTTAAACCAAGTACTTAAAATTTATTTTAGTAAACCGCTTCTTACTGAGAAACATAAAGCAAAACCAATGCCATGCTGTTTATCTACATAGTGCCAAACCAGTGCCACCTAGAGGACAACTTGTTCTCTAGGTGGCGTTCAAGCTCGTGTTTACGGCATTGGAGACAGTCCAATAGGACTTAATTCTCCACACATAAGGTTAGATATTCTTTGAAAAAATGGAAGGGAAAAATTGTACCAGGAACCACGAGTACCACGCTCGACAACTCTACCAATTGGGCTATCACAGACACAGTACAGCAAGACGGTCTCCAAGTGTCTTAAAGACTGCAAAGCAATCAAGATGGAAGACCCAATGATAGGGTTGGCACCTGGCTCACAGATTGGGAATTGAGTCTTTCATCTTGACTGTTTTGCAGTCTTTCAAGCCATTTGGAGACAGGCTTGCTATACCGTGTTTGTGATAGCCCAATTCGATAGCCCAATAGCGTGATACTCGTAGTTCCTGGTTCGAATCCAGGTTGCAGAGTTTTTTCCTTCCATTTTTTCAAATAATATTTGAGTTTTTGTTCGGAGAATTAACTCCAGTTCTTATTTCTTAATGATCCAGTTCATGTCAAGAAAACATTCCTCACACTATTACTCAGCCTTCAGCACCTTGCAAAGTCAACACCAGATGTCAGGGGTCCATGGCTTCATATTGTTTTCGCCATATTCTAAGTCTTCTATAAACATGATGCAGCAGAAGCCTCGATTCGTCTGTCCAGGCCATCTTTTTCCAATCCTCAACGGTCCAATTCTTGTGCTGCTGTGCTCACAGTAGGCGTGCTTTCTTCTCTGACAGCTTTGGTATCTGAGACGGTCTTTGGTTACCCATTCGTGCGACTAGTTGTCAGTTCTGATATTTTCTTCTGGCTACCCGAGCTGTAATGAGCAGTAATTTGTGCAATTGTTGACTCTCTGGTTTTGCACACAGGTCTTGACATTCTCCTGTGGCCTCTTTCATCAACAAGGGTTTTCTGTCCACAGGAGTCACAGTGGCTACATGTTTTTTGCTCCTTGAAAGTCGTCATTTCTGAAATGCTCATTCCAGCCCGTCTTCTACCTACCACCATGCCAGGCTGAAGTTAGTCAGTTCACTGGTTTTCCCCATTTTTGCTATGGGTTTAACAGTAGAAAAGTGATTTGTGATAATGTGACATGCAAATCAGGCAGTCACTTAATTTGGTTATTTCGTGAGGCGTACCTAATAAAGTGGCATCTCAGTTTAGAAAAAAAACATGAATTTGAAAATTCATACAACTTTTTTTTTTCCGAAGCAAAGTTCAGGAACTTTTTGAACCTACCTCGTATAAGTAAATGTGTTATAAAATATTTTAAATTTTTCTCGTCTTTCTATTTTTATTTTAAACTTTGCCTATTGCGTGATAATACGTAAATTAATTGCACTGGAGGTGCTTAAAATTTTTTTGGGGGTGCGTATTTTTTTTTATGAGAAAAGTGTACGAACCCTGTGGAAATTAGCATTTCTGGAAAGAAAACAAGACAATAAAAAGTACATTAAAACCCTTAACTCATTTTTTTCTAGATGCAAAAAAACTGGAAGAAAGATAATGCATTGATACACTGTTCCAAAGTAATAAAAAAATGGCTCTGTGATCATAAAATAAATGTCCTAGAACTGCCAGCCAGCAGTACAGATCTAAACCCCATAGAAAATATTTGGGGAAATTTATCAAGTTGAATATGGGAAAAAATTCAATACCTTACCAGATCTGAAAATTGCAATTGAAGAAGCTTGGGATAAACTAGATCTTAGATATGAAAAAACTTGCTGACTCAATGTTGTATTGATGTAATCAAATGCAAGGGAAGCACTATTAATAAATAACCGATGGTTAAAAAAAGATTTTTGCTTATGGACTTCTGCACTGGTTAAAACACTAAATACCTGTAATAATGTGCAGCATTAGATCACTGTGTTTTATTGTTTTGGATCCAGTGATGTTATTAAATTGTATGGAAAAAAAGCTCTGTTCATAACATCTAAGAAAACAATACTGATCTTATAATTTTGCACCTAACTGTACATGTGTAACTTAAGGTCTATTAAAGGCATATGAATTTAATTGAACTAGAGTCTTACGTTTCACTTTGATAGTCAGTAAAGATTCTCTGGTAGGCTCATTAGATTTTTTGGATGCATAAACATCTAAGTCATTTTGCACCCTTTCACTTAATGCACAGTCCTGAAACAATTCAAACACAACTATTATCTTTATGCATTTCTGAAGCAGACACAAGCATCTAAGCCCACTGCGAGAATTTAACCCTGTGACCCGACAAATTTGAGAACTGGAAAATCTATGCTTCAGCGCTTTCTGCCAACAGGCCAGCAATAATTATTGATATTTCTCTAAGAATGCATAAATGAAGAAGAAATACGAGGGCAGTCCAGAAAATTACCCGTTTGCACGTATTGATGGCGCCACTGATCCAAATGAAAGCATACAATGCAGGTATCGATACCAACATCTTAGGTTTGCTGAGGTCGAATTTCGAGTTCATTCAGTGCGTGGTTTGAGTTTTGTGACGATTTAAAATGGAAAAGAAGATAGAAAATTCCGCCAAATGCGAAGTGCAAGCCGTCATCCGTTTTTTGAATGCAGAAAGTGTCCATCCCAGCGAAATTCATCGCAGAATTATGGAAGTTTACGGTATGGGATCTATGGATGAGTCATCTTGCGCAAATTTTCCTGTAATTCAGATTTGTCCGTAACGATTCCGTGGAGCAGTGCTCGTGAAATTTCAGGGAAATGCGTACATATGTCACTTAAGTTGTACGCGCCGATCTTGCCTGATGAAATCATCGACACGTTTCTTGAGATCTTCGGTGATAAGGGATGGGCGACCTGACCGCTGTTCATTGTGCACAGTAGCTCGTCCCTTTTTGAAGTTTCAAAACCAACGCCTTACAGATGACTCATCCATAGTTCCTGTGCCGTAAACTTCTGTAATTCTGCGATGAATTTTGCTGGGACGGACATTTTCTGCATTCAAAAAACGGATGACGGCTCGCACTTCGCATTTGGCGGGATTTTCTATCTTCTTTCCCATTTTAAACCGACACAAAACTCAAACCACGCACTGAATGAAGTCAAAATTCAATCTCAGCAAAGCTAAGATGTTGGTATCGATACCTGCATCGTATGCTTTCATTTGGATCAGTGGTGCCATCGATATGCGTAAACAGGTACTACTTTCTGGACTGCCCTCGTAGCTATACAGGGTGAACTAAAACAATAGGGACAAGCTTCAGGAGGCAAAGATTCCTGACCATAAAAGGAACAAAAAAAATCTCCTATCAATACATGTTCAGAAATGGACAGTTTGTCTATAGTTGAGCAGTTAGTACATTACAACACTACTGTGGCAGTAATTGTCGACGTTCCAAAGGATGTACAAAGTGGCCTCCTTTGCATCCAGTATAAGAGCTCGCACGTCGCATCATGGGTTACAGCATTCGTTCGAATGTTCTAGCTTATATACTAGGCCATTTGCCTGGAGCTTGTATTGGGGTTCTGCTCAATATCTTGAAGGACATGTTCCTCCAGCCTGTTGTATGGACATGCTATGGCAGCCCTCAGTGCATCTATGCATTAAGAGTCCTGAAGCTTAAGTTTCATTAGTTTCTATTTACAGTAGTGTTTCTGAACTATATGATTCTTACCTCCTCTTTATATTGTTTCTTTTTCATCTCACATTCACATAGCTGTTACATCAAGACCTTGGTTCAATTAAATTTGTATTTTAATATTTGTTATTTTATGTTTAAGAGTAGTCTACTGTTAAAGTTATCATAATGTTTTGAGTAAAGTTTGGTAAATATTTGAACCTTACAGTCATGCATTGGAATCTTTTACAAACCTGAAATACTATGAACGCAGCCCTCGGCCAAATAATCCAAACGAGAGGCCAGTTTATCAAGGCAGTAATCCTATTAGTGATATTTGGTCTTTGCATTCACTACGTATTATGAAGAAATACTTCAAAAGGTTAGATAAAATTTTCTTCATATTTATTTATTTATTTATTTATTTAATGTAAGGGAAATAAAATCGTCCATCCAGGGCCAGTATGGCGGGGGCCAACGGGGTAGGTCCCTGGATGGGGAACAAAGATACAATTTTTGATAATTTATAAAACGAGTTTTAAAAAATGGAGGGGAATGGTGAGGGGCAGAAGTTAGTTAGGTGGGGGTGCAAAGAGGAAGTTCTTTAGATGGGATTTGAAAAAATTGGTGCTTGGTGACGAACAGATCTGGGGGTAAGGTGGACCAAAGTGTTTTGCCAGCGATAGGGATACTCTTGAGCTGGTAGTTACGTCTAATATGGGCGATTGAGAAGGAATTTCTTTTATGCAGTACTGACCCGTGTAAATGGGAATACTAAAACTCGGAGAAAAGCTTGACAAGCCAAGCACTGATTAAACAACTTGAAATGACCTGACATAAGAATAGTTAGTTCAATGATGGTCGAATTTGATTCAATGGTACATAAACCAATGATACCATTATGGTAGCATTGGAAATTTCCAGTAATAAAGTAATAACGACTTACACGGCGACTGATCTGTCTGCCCAGACTGAAGAACCCTTCTGTGATCAGGGCTGGCCAAGGCAATACAACCACAGATCCATGATGGGGGAACCTGTTTGAAATCTTAAATAGGAACCTGTTTTTGGTTGAAGGAAGGAAAAAATACGAAACTTTTATCTGAATTATTTTTTTTCAGTTTGTCACAGATGGCGCTGCAATCGTGAAAAATCAGATTTTACGATTCCCTCGAGAAATGCACTTTTATCCAAAAGATAAATAAGAGATGATGAAATATTTCAAGATAGCTGCACGATTGAACTATTGTCAAACCCTCTCCCACGCTCCTTTGTGGGTCAAGAGGGCGAGGGGGGGGGGGGGGAATGTTGAAAATTTTGAATGGGAATCCTTACTTTTTACTGCGGATTTGGAATGTACGCTGATTTGAAGTTTTCATTCTCCAGTGTATGAAAACAGTCCATAAATTAAATACTTTTAGCGCTATCCAGGAACAATGACGTGGACGTATGTAGTATTTTCTGTTCCCTTTGGGGTGCTTTATTAATGAAGTCTCCTTGCCTTTCACCATTAGGGTGCTTTTTCTTGCCTAAGATTTTTGCAAATATCGAATGTTTACAGTATGTGCTCGAACTGCGCACTTGTTGGATCTGACAATCTCCTTTGATGGTGAAATCCTTCTACAGCGTTTTTAATAAAGTTGGGCTCAATAAATGCAGTTTTGTCGAAGATCATGTAGTATGGTTGGCTTCATTTTGTAGATAGGTGAACCAGAGAAAGTAGTCCAATGGCGACAAGTCGGGAATGAGGTGGCCAGTCAGTTTTGCCTCTTCTTCCAATCCATTGTTCAGATCAGTCCAAGCAGTTAAAGCAAAGTATTGCATTTTCAACACAAAATAAGAGTGCTTATTTAAGATTACAAAGTTGCCCCCTCCTAATATTTAAGATTTAAAAGATTCAGGGGGTGGGGTTTCAAGTTTGGGATCATTAGATAGCTTTTTGAAAAATATTAAACTCTTGTTTTTTCGATCCAGTGTGTGTTTCTCCAGATGTTTCACTGTTCTGATCTTTTTGTTACACCGAGTATAACAATTTGAGAAACTGGCTTGATGCAGGGAAGGGAGGGGGTGGTAACAGTGTGTGGTTACATTCACATGCGCACTGATTTCATTATGGGCTATTATTTATTAAAATATTAATTGCTATCTGCTGATAAAATCAGCATTACTTAAATTTTTAGTTATAATTTTTTATAACTTATTTGACTGCTATGCAGAACTTAATCTGTACGGGTTACAGAAGAATTTGGTAGATAGAGGATACTAAAACACATTTTTCATAGAGGAATGTGTACCCAATCCTCACGTTCTCGACAACACTGAAGACTGGTGTCAATGGCAATTTGAGCAGAGGACATTATGCCTCTAGTCCGGTTTCATTCAGATGTCTCTGGATGGTCCTGTGGGACACTGCTCTTGCTAGAAATGGCCACATACATTGCTTGATCTGTGTAGATGTTGAGGTTGGATCTGCTGTCACACATCTTTTGATGTCTGTCCTCATGGCCTGTGGTGAGATGCTGGCTGCCAGAACCTCGTCTTTGATGTGCGGCCTTCCTCTCTCCATGCTGCAATGCACCATGTCATGGTCCTCACTCTACAGTTCACATGAAAGGAATTCGTTGAACAGACTAACTAGCCTCATGCAAACCCACCACTGAATTTGGCTCCTTTCAAATGGCTCCAAATGATGATAGAGGTCACTGTCGATGGCACTGTCATCACTCAGTACGGTCAATAGTCAATGGCAGCAGTAATTGTGATTTTATGTGTATCTTATATAAACATTTGTTCGAGTTTTACCTATTGGCAAGTGATTCCTATGATTACCCATTATGTTCGAGTTCCTTTCTCTGTTCAGTAGTGTATAATCAATCGTACGAGGCCTGTGAGAAAAGTATCCGACCTTCGGCCGGGAAAAAAAAAATTACACACCTGGAGCATTGGAACCTAATCACCCTCAAAGTAGTCTCCTTGGGACTCCACACACTGCTCCCAGCGGTGCCGCCATTGTTGGAAGCATTCCTGGAAAGCGTCTTTCGGAATGGAGTTTAGCTCGGCTGTCGTTGCAGCCATAATGTCCTCTCTTGTCTGAAATCGTGTTCCTTTCAATGGCCTCTGAGTTTGGGGAACAGCCAAAAGTTGCAGGGGGCCAGGTCAGGAGAGTAAGGAGCCTGTTGTACCACGGGAGTCTGGTTTTTCGCCAAAAAAGTGTGAATCAAGTTTGGTTTTTGAGGCGCCAATTGCCTGTTGACCACAACTGCGGTCTCTTGCGCCACACTGCATTACGTAGGTGACGGAGGACATCCCTGTAGTACTCTTTGGTGATTGTTTGACCTGTGGTGCGTGCTCGTGGTGTACCACACCGCGAGAGTCAAAGAAAGCAGTCAGCATCACTTTCACATTGCTGCGTACTTGGCGGGCCTTCTTTAGTCGTGGTGACGAAGAATGCTTCCACTGTGACGACTGATGGTTTCCATCTGGCTGTCGCTCAGTTTCTGGCAAAATTTGATGCAGTAATGCTGCTCCAGTCGTTCTGTCATTTTCCTTCAAATCAAAAACCGAAGAAAGCACAACACACTACCTCCCAGCAACTAACGCTATTGAGAGGCGGGAAAAAATTCACGCATACACACAAAGGTTCAAGGTCGGCTCATGCAAGCGCACGCGATCCAAATCCATCAGGTTTTCGCAAAAAAAAATAGGTCGGATACTTTTCTCACAGGCCTCGTATAACAGATTTCAATTTTACTAGTTTTTTTAAATTAGATTTTTTTAAATTTTGATTTTAGAGCTGGAGCTTTTATAACATTTTTTGAAATTATTTTTACAAATTTACTTTATATTCAAGTACAACTTTATTCAGAAATAGCACTTCATTTATTTGTTTATTTATTTATCCTTTTTTTTTTTTTTATTAAGCAATCCAACAGAAATACGAGTGTTTTTTATCATTTGAATCAATTCATTATTTTAATTTTATAATAAAAATTTTCTTCAATATTACGAGTTTTGATTTTTTAACCTTGCCCTTAATTTTAGAGCTGTGTACAATAACGATGATATTGAAGCAAGATCTCAAATGCACCTTGCAAGTACAATAGCTGGCATAGGTTTTGGAAATGCTGGAGTTCATCTGTGGTAACTTTTTCTTTTTTCCCTAATTTGTGTTCTCTAAATCCACTTTTATTAATTCAGGAATGATTTATCAGCAATTTTATTTTTGTTGTGAATTCTTTTATTAATGGTTGCTGTTATATAGTATAAAGGTTTGTTTATACTACTTCAGCTAAGATAGCAGAAGCTCATGGAATAAGTTTTAGCTTAATGTTATGATGATTGATTCAAAGGTTAAATTTTATAATTTTATCTCTTAAAACGAAATAAATTATGCGTAGCTTCGTATTTTCGTTCTCTTTCAACCAACCATACATTAACGTTCCTGAACCGGGAACTTCCATTTCCGGCCTCTGTATCACAATTGGCCATTGGATGCATGCAGCTCGAAATTTAAAACTCAATAAGGTTAAAACTTTTGACACTTTATCGCCAGTTTTTTTTATATACAGGGTGTTTCAAAATTATGTACAATAAATTTAGTGACATATTCTTCAGGTCAAAAGAAGACGAAAATGTTCTATAGCACTTTGTCTGGAAACGATTTATTTACGCGATACAGCCAACTAAACCCATGGCTCCAAATTACAGGAATTGTTCAAAGTGCCTGCCACCAGCTCCATTGGCAAAATCATTGTCGGTGTGGGTAGTCCGTTGGGTTCAGTGCCTGAACCAGTTGCAGATGGTATGGATGCAAAAGCTGACTGTGAAGAATGCGCCAAACAGATGAGTGCGGAATGTGTACCATGGAAGAAATACGACGGGTGCTTGTCTGTGGTTCATCATGTATGATGTCAATTATCACATCCTCCTCATCCGGAGAATGTGCTACAGGCCGCCCTTGTCCTGTTTGAGGGCCAAAGGAACCACGCTCCCTCAAATGTCTGTCGACAGATACAAATGTTCGGTTATTTAGCAAATGTCTATTCGGAAAGCGTTCTTGGTAGAGTCTTCTTGCTTCCACAGCATTTCCGTCCGCAAGACCATACATTAGGTGCATGTCAGTGTATTCTGCACTGGAATACGTGCACATGACTTTTTTTTTAACGTAAATCATAATGTGTATGTCAAAGCACCCAAACGTTCTGAAATTGATATTCCTAGTGGATGTACAGTAATGGAAACAACCGTACACAACTAATGGAACAACCCTAAAGTAGGTTTAAATGGAACAAACCACTCAACCTAGTGTTGGGTCGAAATGCTGGAACTGCTAAAATATCGTCCGCTAACTACCGTGCTTCCCTACTGTATGATATTGGATTACTTGCAAACAAATTCTTTCCAGACAAAGTGCTATAGAACATTTTCGTCTTCTTTTGGCCTGAAGAATATGTCACTAAATTTATTGTACATAATTTTGTAACACCCTGTATAATATAGAAACCTTCCTTTAAATTATCCGTTTAATATTAGGCACATGCACACATTAGAAGTTTAATAAAAAAAATATTTATAACATGCTGCTCTCATAATGAAGAGCGTTGCAACTCGACAAAATAGCGATGTATATCTCATCTTATAAATAAATCTCTTATGCAGCTACATGTCTCAAACTGCTTGTATATTTCAACCCCTGCATTTATTTTCTAGCAATAGGCAGAAATATTTATCAGAGTCATATTTCGTGCGCACTGACACCTCCATTACACAATACCGCAGTCCAGAACTGGAAAAAACAATTCAAAACACAGCAGAAGATACTCCTGCTTTTGATTTCTTAATTATTTTTAAATGGAATTAGAAAAATTATAGTATTTCAATAAAAAAACGAGCCCTTGCAATCGTCCTCGCCCCCCCCCCCCCCTACGCTACCTCACTTTTGGCTGCGCCATTGCATTATGTCATCAACCTCGCTAAGAGAACAAAGGAGATTTGAGCTTCGCGCCGTTGCTCGTAATAGGGGGAGCTAGTCACGTGGGTAACGCACGCGATAGCTGTTTGATGCTATCAAATGACGTGTTTACGTTAGCGAGCTCAAATTACAATTTGACATAAATTCAAATGAAAATTCATAGAAAAATAACTTACAAACGTATTTTAAAAATTTCTTCACCCTTCTGTCATGAATAAAACCACCTAAAATGTGACTATTTTCATTTTTTGCGAACTTTCATGTATAAATTCTGAAAAAATTTTGAAACTGCGTATTTCATTTCTGTGACATTATTTAACGATTTCTATTATTTTTTCAAAAAAAGTGAAATATATTATTTGAAAATGAAATAAATGCTATAAACCAACAAACATCTTCGATTTATTACAAAAATTTTTGATCCAAAAAGACCATTTATTACTTTACAAAAAAAAGTTTCCCGAGTTATCACAGAAATCACTTTTTTCTTCAAAAAATGGCGTGGCCAACTAGTTACCGTTGGATCAGAGTTCGCTCAACCCCCTATTTTCATTGCCAGTTTGAAACCCTCTTATGTTAGCCCCATGCAAGTCCTCCTAATGACTTAGAACTGCTAAAACAACATTTGCCATTTGATATTCGGAACATTTGCTACTTGATACTTGAATCTCTACATTTGTAGTCACGATTAAGGCGAATTGTGAAAAATACAAATATATAAGTATGGTAATTTGATTTGGTTTATTATCAGGTCGCTGCATATCAAATGTTGGATTGCAGAGTTCATCTTTAATGGCAGTCAGGAAAGGACACCTTCACACGTGCTATTCGAAATAACCCCCATTGCAATCCAAACATTGTTGCCAACAATATGGCAGTTTCTCGAGCCCCTCTCCGATAGAATCCATGGTCACGGGACTCAATAAACTCCTGGAATGCATTTTTCGACATTTCATGAAAGTTTTCCTCCGGAGAAAATTGTCCAGACTCTGGAAAAGATGGTAGTTGGTAAGGGAGGGGTCTGGAGTGTACGGGGGGTGTGGAAGCACCTTGTAGCCCAGAGCCTGTAGCGCCTGCACGGTCGTTTGTGCAACGTGCGGACGTGCGTTGTCATGCAGCAGAAGGACGCCTCTGCGATGCACGAGTGCAGGTTGTTGCTGACAGTTTTGTGTGCATGCGATGCAGTTCACGACAGTAGGTCGCAGCGGTGATCATCTCCCTCTGCTGCAGGAAACTGTAATGCATTACACCACAGATGTTCTACCAAACTGTAACCATGAGCTTCCTGGGGTGCAACGGGGGTTAGGGAACTGTGGTGGGGGTTCATCAGCATCCAGCCACTGTTCTGTTCATTTCCTATTGTCGTATAGGAGCCACTTCTTGTCGCAGGTGACAATGTGATCAAGAATCCCCACTTCTTCATGGCGCAAAACCAATTCCCTATACACTTCCAACCGATGCTGTTTTTGGTTTTTTGACAGTCTACACTTAATACAGCATGATCCCCTGCAAGGCCCCGAACAGTTTTTGAGGGGTCCTCTTCCACTGATCACTTCAGATCAGCGTCATTCAACATGTTGGGCGGTCTACCGCGTGGCTCGTTTGCCAGGTCCGTCACTTCCCCTCAGGATTTTCGGAACCAACATTGGACAGTACGTTCGTTTATGGTGCCTACACCGAATACCTTATTGATGTTTCCAGAGATGTTGGATGCAGTGTGATTCAACCGGAACTCGTAATGCATTATCACACCTAATTTGTATGAAGTCATGACTATCTTCACTTGGGTTCAAACGCTATTAAATATCATTGCAGATATGCAAATTTCAGACAGCTGGTCGCTGATAGGTTTATCTCTGGGAATGTACCACTTTGTTATGGGTACTTGCTACTAAACGTGGAAACCCGTGCTGAAGCGCGGAACCTACCTCGAAATCCGACATTTGATATGCAACGACTTGATATCAAAATTGGTGATAAGTACATGCTTGAATCACATGACGTCAAACTATTTTGCCTAAAGACTAATTAAAACAAATTTAGGTACGTGTCGGTGTCTGTAGTTATTAATTGCAATTGAAAAAAAAGGAAAAAGTCTGAATTAAAAGGGGAAAAAAACCCACGATATCTCCTTGCTGAAACTTCAGATTTAGAAATGCTCAGTAAATTTAAAACCGGTGCTTTCTAGCAGATATAACTTGCTTCGGGATTCTGTTGAGAGCTTTATCAGCTAACACCTCAGTAGAAATCGCTGTCTGAGTATAGGTATTTCCACTTTCATGCACACTTTTTGCCAAAGTTCACTGTCTTAAATTGATGTTTGAAAACCGACGTGAACTGTGGCCATCCATGGTAAAGAAATGCGAGCTAGGGAACGAAGCCACATTCGGTTTTCAAATCTATCCTTGTCTCCTATGGTCATGAATGATAATGACCTAAAGAGTGTGATCGCATTGCAAACGAATGGAATGAAATTCCTAAGAGATATGGCAGATGTTACTCTACTAAATAGAGTGCAGAGTAGCAAAATAAGTCAGTGTTGAGCTGCTACTTCTCTGCTTTGGAAGTCTCAGTTGCATCGATATGACCACGTGATATGGATCCTGCAAACTGGTCTTCCTAGGCTGTTGCTATTTTCCAAACTGGTGAGTAAGACAACTAGTGGTCGGCCTAGTACCAGATGGCTAGACTACATGAAGAATCACTGTTCGTGTCACTTGGGTATTACCTTTAAAGGTAAATTCCATGCTCAAAACAACTTTGTTTAAAACGAAAGATGAAGTTCTCAGTAACCACTTAGCATATATAAAAATTTTCAACTCAATTAAAGCTCCAGACTAATAAAATATACGAAAAACTTTCATTTTCCCCTTACCCCTACTATACAAACTTTTGCAATGCACGTTATTATTATGCATCAACCCAATGATATATTAATGTTTAAAATAGTTTTATTTCTTTGAAATAGCCATGCACTCTCCTATGCCATTTCGGGTATGGTGAAAAATTATTACGCAAAAGATTACAGCTGCCATCATCCGCTTATTGTAAGTACTGTTTATGTTCTTAAAGTCATCAACAATTAATCTCTTTTTACGTAATAATAAAGTAAAATGGGCCCTTGAATGCTTGAGTGAAATTTATTATGAAATATGGCATAGCTGGTTCAGTGGCGTAATATTTGAGAATTTGTTATTCAAGTTAAGTGTTATTTAATGTAGATTTTTTGTTGGGATAATTTAAATTATTGTTCTTCTGCTTGTTGGTGGTACAGAGGGTTGTTAGGGATCTATGGTTACTACTTATAGAGGGCCAGAAAAGGTGGAAAACTCCTTTTGCCACCATCAAGTATGTAGAATCCTGTAGCCATGCATTGCTCGTGGTCATCTCTTTCCAAAAGCCCATTTAAATCCATAGGCAATGTGTCCAGAGACTTGGCAGGTATGTCGCTGAATGGAATGGTGCAGGTACTGGTATCTTCTTGCATTCCAGGAACAGACTAGTTGACGTGGCCGTATGACTCGACGCCTTATCTTGGTGCAGCCAAACTTTGTTACCTCTATGCCATACAAAGTGGGGATTCCCAGGTAAATATGGGGGTTAGAATGTTAGTCTGATAGTACATGGCATCTTCTTTGTAAAGTAACTTGCTATTGTAGCTGTATCCCACCACAATCATGAAACCTTTTGAAAATGTTTCCTTGCCTTCACGGTACTATTTTCTTTAGAATCCCTTGGGTGGTAAAATATAGCTCTGCTCTTGTTGCAGTTGCTTAAACAAACATACGCCTCATCTAGTGCGACCACGTATTTCCACTTTTCATCTGCCAAGTTCGTTCATGCAGTTTACGGCAGTTTGTCTCTTTTGAACATGGTGCAGCAACAACTTATGAATGTGGCTCTTGTGTTGCTTTTCCTGTTGTAAATCATGGTTGATAATTATGTTTACCATGTACACAGATGTCCCTACCTTCTGTGCAATGGCCCATTGTGGTCGTGGGTTATATCCGGTTATGAGAGCCTGAATTTTCCGGACGACGTCAGGAATACAGCTGGTCTTGGATTGGCCTGGTTTTATACCCTTGGAATGACACCACTTCTGGTTTTGCCAGTGTTATTTAGTGCATACCCTATGAGCATAGGTTAAAGCTTGGCTCCTTTTTCACAAGCTAAGAGCTTATTTGATAGGGCACGTTTGATAGCGACAGCTTCCATCTCCACGATAGCTTAGTGGTTAGAGTGTTGGGGCATATACTCAGAGGTCCCTGGTTCGAGTTCAGGCTGTGAAATTTTCTTTGCTATTTTTCTCTGTTTATTAACTATTTTAATACCTGCCCTGACAATACTCCATGTGATAGCTCATGTGAAATGAATGTGTATGTCACATTTAAATGTGCTGATTGTTACCATAGATCCCTAACAACTCTCTGTACTATTTGAAAGTTGTAAAGCTTTTTTAGTAAACCCTTTATTTCCATTAAAATAAATTATTGTTCCTGAATGTTGAGCACATTTATTAGTTTTCATATTCTTCCATTTCAGCCCCATGGTTTATCCGTTATTATAACTGCACCAGCTGTATTTGAATTCACAGCACCTGCCTGTCCAGAAAGACATTTGGAAGCAGCTGAAATTTTAGGTAAGCATTTATATTCATAGCTTTATAAGTTAAGGCGCATTCGTCTTGCATGGTCTTTTTACTCCTAATGTTTTCACAAGAGCAAACTCATTTCTTAGAGCTGTCTTTTTCTGGTGCGTTTTGTGCATTGATGATGAACGGGTAGAGCGTAGAGAGAAACAATTTCATGATGGTTCTTCATTTCATCAATTTTATTGTCTGAATTCGTCGTAAAAGCATCAATAGAAAATAAAGACAGCAGCGAGGATGAACGTCTTGCGTTAGTAATACTCTACGGGCAACAAAATGCAAAGCGAAAAAGATTGTGCGTCGAAGGATACGTTGAAAATTTCTTTACCAACACATTGTGCAGTTCTTTGTTATTCCAATAATGTTCATTATAGGAATAACAAAGGACTGAACGTATGCTTTTAAGTACTGCGAGCATATGCTAAATAAACATTATTACATTTATCGTAAATGCACATTATTTATTTCTAGTTTGTAAGCGATATGTCCACCGAAAAACTCATAATTGTCCCGTCAAAAGAGAAATGTATTTCTGTTGTCACCATTGTGTCGATAAAAATTGCTATCTGCACCTACTGACGACCTGGGGAGTTACAGCATGCTCTAAACTCTCGAAAGGAGTACACTCCAACTATGACGAATACGATGGAGTTCTCTGTGTTTGCATGATGAATGCTTGAAGCATACTCCACAGAGTTAATAGAGTGGATGGAATAAATAGATTGTGCATAATGAATGTGCCTTTATTTAGCATTGAGTGCAATGTTTAAAAGTTACTCTATTATTTCCCATGAGCAAGAATTCAAAGACCCTTCTTTATTATTGAGCAACAGTGATTTTTTTTCCATTTGATTTTTCAGCCCGTATCTGTTAAATATTTCTGAATAATATCCAAGGGACCTAAAAAATTCTGTCATTATAAACAAGTTTTGCAGTAGCCAAGATTCATATAATCAGTCTAGTGGGGTGGAAGATTACTGTAAAGGCTGGTTTCCATTTAGCGTCGGTTCGGCATCTCGTCATGTGCGACGTCCTTTTTTTGCAATCATCGCCTGTGAGATGCGCCTTGATTAGCACACGAGCGTGGTCGTTTTCCATTTAGCGACTTTCAGCAGTTGTCCTGAATCTGGTCTGATCTGATTGGTCGAGTCACTGCAAAAGATTGTCACTTTCTCAAGGTGATGGAAAAAGAGGATATCAACCATTCCAATCACGTTCACGCTTTGAATTTATTACTATATCATTTTTACTTAATAAATAAATGATTCACAAAATTTTTATAACATGTTTATTAATAAATTCACGAGAGAAAAGTCGCGAGAACCCGTGTCGGCAAACAGCAGCTACGGCAGCCATGATTCTCCGTCTGAATCAGCGAAGACAACTACCCAGAATCCACAGCGAAGTAGATCACACCTGATTGGCTATATCAAAAAGACGCCTAAAAATCTAGCCATGCCAGATCTTGAAAAGACGTGTGACCGACACCAAACAGATGCAGACGCTTAACTGATGCTAATTGGAAAACGAGTGCGTTTTTTAAAAATTCCAAGAAAAGACGCAGATGCCTAACAAATGCCAAACAACCAACGCTAAATGGAAACCGGCCTTAAGGCGTGGATTCCACATGCGTAAAAACAACGCCAGAAATCACAAGACAGAAAATGTTCTAACGTTAGTTCCTGCTTTTGTCTTGCTGCCCGATAGAATACTGTTTTTTTTTGAGTTGGATTGAGTCATAGCCTACAAAGATAAGAGAATTTTTTGTCAGGCAGTAAAGCGTGGTTCCCACTGGCAAAAAACAAGAGAGCAGAAACCAGGGCATATTTTTTTCTGCCTTTTTACTTTCTGCTCCTGCAGGTGTCCCACATGGCAGAAACTCAAAAGGATAAGATAGCAGAAGTTATGCCCAACACAAATGCAATGCACCGAAGCCATCGATTGATCTAAACGGTCGGCTTGGACTGCACACAGTTCGTTCAATCCTCATTAATCATCACATTGAATTTTTGCATTCAATTGTTGTTTATTCAATTTAATTTGATTAATTATTTAATAAATATATATTTCGCACCTCTTCTATTAGCGCTTCTATATCAATTTTCTTTCTCGACCTCTTCACCTTTGTGAGCTGAGTGTCCAACATTTTTATTTTGTGAGAGAGAGAGAGAGAGAGAGAGAGAGAGGACGTCACTGCAGAGATCATTTATCGTTTTCTATTGGCTGAGCAATCGTTTGTGCCACAAAAGTTGAACTCAACCCAACTCTAAAAAGCAGAAATTTTCAGTTGGGCAGAAGAGACGAAAATGGGAAGTGACATCATAAAATTTGTCTGCTTTGTGGTTTCTGCCGTTGTTTTTATGCATGTGGGAACCATGCTTAAGATGAAAGCAGGAAGTGATGTCAAAGATTTCTGCTTTGTGGTTTCTGGCGGTGTTTTTACGCATGTGGAATCCACGCCTAAAGTCCTAGAACGTAAATTCGTTTGCCTTGTTTTAGATTTATTAAGTACCGAAAAGCGCTTTATGCTGTTATTGTGGGGGAACGTGTCTCTGTCTGTCTGTAATTCAATCTTCTCGAAGCCTATGAAAGATTTTTAAAATCTTTTTTGCCAACTGATTAATATGTTTATTGCTGAATCAATTCAAAGTTGATCAAAATGGTATAATGGTATCATTATGACACCCTCTAGAAATTTTCAGTGCTATGATATAGTAAGTAATATATCAAACAACTCATAACGACAAGCTATAAGCAATTATAATGTTATTAAGCATTGTTTTTGCCAATTCCATTTATGTCTAAAGGAAGACTATGAAATAATAGTTAACTATTAATAGAAAAAAAAAAACTGAAACGTGCAGCATGGTGTTCCTTATACGCGTTATTGTTGAAATAGTATCGAAAGAAGTTTCATTATTACCTTACGAGTAAACCCGCAAAAAATGCTGCTCGATTAGAGAATCATGGATGCCGCGAGAAAGTTAATGTTTCACCTGTCTGAGTCAATAGTAACGAACTAAACGTCGAGTGGCAGGGTATGAGCAGTTTGCAAGGCATTGGAACCTTTCGCCAGTTATCGACTGGACCAAAAAAACATGTTTAAAGAAACAACTGAAGGCCTATGAAATGAAATGAAAGTTGAATGCCATGGCTGCGCTGGTAAAGACGTGGAGGATCAAAAGGGAGTAGGACTGGTCAAGTCCGAAGCTGGAAG
Source organism: Rhysida immarginata (assembly GCA_023313115.1). Classification (NCBI taxonomy): domain Eukaryota; kingdom Metazoa; phylum Arthropoda; class Chilopoda; order Scolopendromorpha; family Scolopendridae; genus Rhysida; species Rhysida immarginata. The sequence goes on from JAHWFO010048912.1 coordinate 2,269,509, forward strand.
TGGTCTGTCTGAATAAAAAACCCAGTAATTACGAAAAGGACACTAACAATAGTGCGACACAACATCCTCGTGGTCACGAAAATTATTCACGAGGGACAACTGCAGCAGACAGCGACTATCACGTGGAGATTTTTATTAACGTTTATTTAAACAATACAAACTCAACAATCACTGTCTGCAAACAAAGAAAAAACCTAAATAAAAAAAATAGAATAATCATTTACAAATAAATATTTTTACAAAAAAAAAAATCTGAGTTTTGCTGAACAGACTGCTAGCCCACTGCTTTTGGTATTTGTTTATATTGTAAATATTATTATGCTTATGAAGAGTTGTAATGATAATAAAATACTGTTCCCACACAGTGAATTGAGGGATGTAGGATAGAGAATTGCTGCTAGTCATGCTCTATTTCTGAAACTACTTCAGCTAGTGCACCAAGCAGCATGGGGACAGTAGCATTGGCTGAAACTAGAAAGTTATTTCACTTTTCACTGTAGTTTTAAAAAAAAAAGGCATTAATAAAACCTTTATTTTTTTTTATTCCATAGGGTTTGATATTAGTAACGCCAAAAAAGACGATGCGGGTCTGATATTAGCAGATGTTTTAAGAGATTACATGCAGACCATGAAAATTGATAATGGTTTATCAGCTCTTGGATATACCTCCCAAGACATTCCTGATCTGGTAAAAGGAACACTGCCCCAACAACGTATTTTAGGATTGGTGCCTGTTCCATTTGTAGGTGAAGATTTAGCAACCTTGTTTGAAAAATCATTACAGATTTATTAAGATATTGGTTTGCTTTTCTTTTGAAAATTAAAAATTAATAAATAACCTGACTGTTTATGTATTGCTAATCATGGATATTAAAAAGGGGACACTGCAAATAGGAGGATATCACTCTCTATCCATATTTTGAAAGATTGTTTTGAAAGACACTCGTCTCCTCCTTTACATGTTGGTTCATGCTGTTGAAGATTTGATTTTTACATTTCGTTTTAACATCAGTCACATGCCAACATTGAGAAGGGGGACGATTATCAAGAAATTTTTGAAGTGGTATCTCATATGAAAATTAAATTAATAAAAAAGGCAGTAAAGGGTGATAATACAACATTCAAAGGTTCTTGATGTTTTTTAAATCAACAAAACTGGATATCAAGGAAAAAATTTTCATATACTCTGCATGTTATCTTTTTTAAATGGAGAATATTTTTTATTGCAAAAAATTTTCTTTTAACTTACAGGAATATACCAATAATGTATTGAGTTGGGCATAAACTAACCCAAAACTATTTGGGGGGGGAGGGAGCCCAGCTCAGCTCAGATTCAACATTTATAGTAGATAAATGATAGAAAATTTTGTTATAATGTAAACTTGTGAAAAAAGTAAAAATAATGTGGTCTCTCCTTTAAATAACATTGAAATTTTTTATTTTGTAACTGGCAATGGCTTAATTATTCTTTTCACAAATCATGTATACTTGAAAATCTTCTTTGGATGTTCTCTTTTTTTCCCTTATATAATATTACCTTTGTAGTACTAAATCTTTATTCAAAATGGTCTAGCGGGATTATTAATAAATGACAGCATTAAAAGAAAAAGACACATGAAATCTAAAAAAAAAGTAATCTCTTACAAAGGAATATATGCTAAGAAAAATTAAATAAAAGTTGATGAAGACTGTGGTACCAAGTCTTCTATAAATTAGTGGTACTAATTTCTCAGTATTCTGAGGAATTGGTACCAATTAATTAAAATCATTACCATGTATGATAAAATGAAAATATTATTTAACATCATGATAATAAAACCAATGAAAACACGATTTTTTATTTTTTTGGTGGTGAGGGGGATGGTGGTGGCATATATTCCCAAAATTACAGTAAATCTAGAAAAAGCTCATGGAATTAGCCAGGCAGATTTGATGCACAAAATGAAAATGTCAGTTGAACGATAAAAATTGTGCAAAATGCAAAGCAGTGTTAATTCAAGATGATAATAACCTCAACAAAACCAAATTCATGAACCAAAAACATAAAGAATGAAAATGTTAAAAATTTCAAAATACCCTGCACCCTTAAATAACCCTCACCCCTGTATACCCTCCAAAATTCCAATTTTAGGTAAAAAGATTCTTGGAAACCCCACAACCGTGTATACCGCCGCGCTTGGTATCCAATATACAGGACTCAAAAAAGTTCGAGCTATTATTATTTAAAGCAGAAGATTAATAAAAACAGTTGAGAACTGCAAATCCGGAATGCTCGGGACCAGAAACCTTCTGGATTTGTGGTTTTCCAGATACATTTAACTCGGGTGTATATATTTAATTAAACAATTTCTGATGACTGTTAAAGTAATTATTGACATCTGGATTTGTGGTTTCTGCAACTGTATAAATAATTATTTTGAACACTAAACTCAATTAAAATTCATAAAAATTTTATTGGCTGTATAAAAACTTACAATGTAATTTACAACATGAATTCACATTAAATTGTTGCCATTGTATTTTGCAGAAAGGTTAGAGTGTGTGTGAGTCAGCATGTCATTCAGTGTATTAAAAAAAAAAAGTTGTAAAACCCACACCCTTGTATTCCCCACATCTCCCCCACGAATATATGTAAAAAAGTGCATAAGCCATGGGGTATATTTGCAAACTATCTTAATAAAAATTAATTAAATAAGTAGAAAAATGTGAAAGATTAAACTTGAAAACAGTTAAATTAACATTAACTGACAAATTGACTCTCCCAAATGACTGACAGTAATTTTGGTTCATGCTTTTTTTTTGTTGAAGTAATTATTTTCTTAAATTTAATATTTCTCTCATTTTTACGAATCGACATCTAAATAAATGTGGATGCACTAATGCAGAATCTTGTAACCGTATATTTTCACCGAAATACAATAATTTTAGATCGAACATATAATCATGTGTAACACGCATCTATTTAAGTACCAAATAACCAAACATATCTATTAGATACGGCCCCAATACTTTTTTATAGCAGTTTAAATTGCCGTTTTGAATTGTAATACGACACCCTATTCAGTTTAAGACTGTACAGTAAATCTTATATTTGACAATGGACATCATCAAAAGTGAATTTATAATGTTTGCTGTCTCGTTATTAGTTTCTAAAATTTTGTAAGCAAATCTCTTGCACTTGGAACCAATGTTTAAATTTTAAAAACCACAGTAGATATTCTTTCTAGTGAAATAATCAGTGCAATAAACTGAAAACCTCAAAGTGTGATACACTGCATGTTATTTGATTTTTGTTTATATTTTTATATGATTTACTTATTATATTCTTTATATAGAAGACATGAAATGAAGTTACTATGTATGCTAATTTGTAACATATCTCGTATTAAAAACTTTCATTTTGATTGCATTTCTGAGTTTCTCTTCAATTAATGTAACTTGCATTTGGAAGGGGGGGGGGGGGAATGCATTTTTTTTTTTAATCAACTGGGAAACAAAAAGACACTCATTTTTCCAGTACGTTTTTATGAGTTGTTCGTTTACCCGACTTTTATTTTATCATTCTTTAATTAAGTAAAATGCACTTATGTTCTGAAATGAATGAAAATGAACCATTCATTTTTGCAGCAGCTTTTTTTTTAAATGGAAAATATAAAAGAAAAATGAATTTACAAAAGCATGCAGGCTCACAAAATTTAGCTTACAAAATAGTCACAGTATGATAAAATAGAATTTGATCGAATTCCAATGAGTAGTTTCCTAGTTATGCAGTCAACATGTGAGTACTAACCACCACGTGTTACGATGTTGATTAAATAACTCAGAAACTACTCGTTGGAATTCAATCCAATTTTAACCGTATACACAATTCTATGTACCCTATTACTCCCCCAAACTTCATTCTGCTATGTGTTATGGAATATTGATGGAATGTTCAATCTGATCTCTTAATTCTATCGTTGTTTGTGGGTTTGTGGCGCATACCGTGTTCATTAAAGTTCCCCAAAAGTAGAAGTCGAGAGGGGTTAAATCGGGAGATCGAGGCAGGAACTCCGTAGCATTTCCTCTTGTCCTATCCATCTGTGATTGAATGTGTGATCGAGGAAAGTTCTCACGTCGACATGAAAGTGAGGCGGAGCCCCATCTTGTTGGAACTAAACCTCATTTCCATTCTCGAAGAGATCATTAAGATGTGGAATCATGAGTTCCAACATTTGCAGGTAAGTCTGACCGTGACAGTACGTTCGAAAAAGTATGGCCCAATTAATCCTCTGGAGGACAGACCATGCTTTTCCAGAGTCTTCTGGATCATACACAACAAACCTTATATTTCTATCTCATTTCATTGCTGAGCTATAACATTTCAAAGAGTGTATACATCAATTTGGGACACCCATGTATATTAGTACAGAGGTTGAATCAAAGTAATGGCCAACTCGGGAGGGGGGGTTAGGGTTAGAGTTTGACGAATTCTGGGCGAAGACCATTTACCACAAGGGTATATTGTAGTTTATTAAGAGAAAAGACTGGGAAGAAACGTCAGTACAAATATGAATGCCATAGACATTGTGCCACCTGCATCAGCCAGTGTAAAAATATGTCAGAAAAATTGATGATATGCGGGCTCCTTTGTCACTATTGGAAAAAGGGGACCAGTGCGCAAGCAGCAGCCACCGAAATTTGCAGGTTGGAAGGTCAGGGTGTGACCAATGAACAGACAGCACGACTGTGGTTCTCCCGCTTTTCGTCCGGACATGGGCCTGGAAGATGTGCCAAGGAGCGGAAGACCCAAAGAAGTGGATGACGCAGTCCTACGGCAACAAGTGGAAGCCAACTCAGGCAGCACCACCCCTGGACTAGCGGCAAACATCGGGACATGACAGTCGAGTGTGGTTCGACATCTGCACGCCATGGGAAAGGTCGACAGGAGCTGCCGAGTTGTGCCCCACAAGCTGACGCCCGCGCAAGCACAACAATTTGTGAAGGTGTATCGTCAAATGCTGGAAAACCCCCGGGATGACCACATCCAGCATACAGCCCCGACCTGGTACCTTTCAACTACCATCTCTTACAGTCCGTGGTGCACTTCCTGTGTGGATGGCGCTTTGCCAATGTCAGTGAGGTTGAAGACGCCGTGTGTGACTTTTTCACCCAGAAACCAGAGGAGTGGTTTCGCGAGGGCATCCGCCAACTGGCTGATTGTTGGATGAAGACCATTGTGCATGATGGACTCTACTTTGAAGATTAGCAATGAGTGGTTCCTGCCTGGTGCCCATTTAAAAGTTTGTGCGGTGATTGGCCACTACTTTTGACCCAACCTCTGTGTATATAATTTATTTTTTTGGTTATTCTTAGATACATTTGGTAATAATAATATTAATACATATACAGGGTGTTTTTGAATTGAGTACAGATTTTTTGGGAGATGATAGAAGAGGTCCTTAGAAGTATTTTTTGTCATATGAACATGGGGTCCCCGCAGCTCCGTTTACTTACAATACTGCATTGAACAATCAGTCTTCAAATCTGTCTTTGTCCCCATTCTCACGAGTCTTGGGTAATGACTGAAAGAGTGTGATCACAGGTACAAGCGGCTGAAATGAGATTTCTGAGAGGTGTGGCAGATGTTACCCTACTAGATATAGTACACTGCAGCACAATAAGGGAGTCTGTAAATGTTGACCCGCTACTTCTCTGCATTGAGAGATCTCAGTTACGCTGGTATGGCCACGTGATACAGATGCCTCAAACTGGTCTTCCTAGGCAGTTGTTATTTTCCAAGCCGGTGGGTAAAAGACCAAGGGGTCGGCCTAGAACCAGGTGGCTAGACTACAGAGAGAATCTGGGTTCGAGTCGCTTGGGTATTTCCAGAGAGGACATGCGCCTGATGGCGGAAGATTGCGATCGCTGGAGGTACTCCATACGGCTGCTGCCCCCGCAACCCTAACAGATAAGCGGGTTTGAAAAGTAAGTAATAAATAAATAAACAAAATAAAGCAAATACAATGTTGTCAAAAATACAGACCGATGAGCCAAATGCCAAAAAAAGAAAACTATACAAGAGCCGAATCTCATGTTGGATGCCTTATAAATAAAGGATAAAAATAAGGAAAATAAAATAAGGGTCCTGCAACTAATACAGAGGATGCGACTTATATATGAAATTTACATGAAAATTCAAACGTTTTGTCTCAATATCTTAAATAAGATTGATTAGTAGCCAACAAATAACAAAAGCATCCAGGAAAGCAATATGGTAGTGTTTTATTGTAGCCATAATAAAGATAATCTAGATAAATTTATGAACAACCAAATCAACACCGAGAATGGAACCATTTTCTTGATGCTGTTAACAATATTTTGTATTGCCGTATCAGAAAGAACCATAATGTATCCAATCAGGATTAATTCGTACGTATGTTTTCAAAATCTGTTTTTGTTTGTTGTTATCTACCTATCATTGTCTCTTTCGTTGTTTTGGCTTGTTAGTCCACCAGTCAGAGTTTCATTTTGCCTGACTGGTGGACATCCTCCATATATTCGGCGGTGTAAACCTGCTCATTTTGTAGTTGTTTCATGCCCTCATGACGAAATTATTTCGAAATGCGTTAGCTACAATAAAACGCTACCATGTTGCTCTTCCTGGACCCTTTTGTAATTTGATGTTTACAGCAATTTTGACTGTCATGCAGTTATTATGGTCTGTCCCAGTTATCTTGAGCCCAAGTTCAAAATGCGCAAGTGCCTCTGCGCATGTATCCCGTCGCCGTGTTACCATGATGATGCGCGCTTGTCGAGTCCTTTTTAACTTTATTGGAGCAGTCTCCACGTGAGTCCATGTAAAACGTAAACAAACTTTAGCTAAACCTATTGGCAAATTCAGAAATATGGGAACCATATGAGCACGCGGAAGTACTTCTGCGAAAGTAAAGTGTGCAGAAGCACCTGTGCATTTCGAACTTGGGCTCTAAGATAATTGGGACAGACTATAGTAGCCAACACTGGTGAAACTACCAAAAAAAATATCTCGCATATAACAACATGGAGGACATGTTTCATCACTGGGCTAGAATCCCCAACAAAGAACCTTTCTTAATGCAATGGCAGCACTGTGTCAGACTCCCTTTGGCCAAGGAATACCTCTCATGGACGTCGGAAGAGTAAGCGCGAGTTAGGGATAGATTTACGTACAAGTTAAATAAGCTACAGTTAAATAAGTGGATTTAAATAAACTGTAGGGCTCACAATCTGTAGGAGCCTCAAAAAATTCCTGTGCTTTCACAAATTTTCAGAAATTCAATTTTCTGTGTAATAAAATTTCTGTAATTTTGTATTTTAAATGGTTGGTTATTATTTTTATATTAAATATTTTTTATTTATAAAATTAAACCAGCTTAGCGCTGGTGTTATTTATATATTTTAAAGCTTGCATTTCTGAGATCAGCTGGTGTAGTTTAAAATGGTAAGGGACTCAAGGCTTCATATAGCTTAGGGCCTCATTAAGTCTAAATCCGTCCCTGGCATGAGTAGTGTGTACAGATGAGTTGTTGCTTTTCTGTGCAGTTGGTGACCAGGCAAGTCGAGTTTATCGTCAAAAAAACGAAGCCTTCCATCTAAGCTGTATCAAGCAGACAGTGAAACATCCTCCGAAAGTCATGATTTGGGGTTGCATGACTTCAGGTGGAATAGGACAAATATACTTCCTATATGGAATGGTCAGTGACGAAGCTTATCAAGAAGTTTTGGAGTACTTCATGATGCCTTGTGTGAAGAGTCTATTCGGAGATGTATGAAGTTGTGTAGTGCCTCTAGCGATTTTTGTACCTATACGTCCTGAACATGCCTCACTTTATTAAAATCGTAAAAGCAAGTAAAAAAAATTTTTAGTCAATATCCATATGGATAGCCTTCAACTTTATGATCAAGTTTCCTTTCATTTTTGGGAACAAAAAGAAGTTCCTAGCTTGGTGAGTATGGTGTGTGAAAAACCATTCTTATCCAATTTTTGGTTAAAAACTGCCTGACACTCCACGCCGTGCATGCAGAGGATTGTCATGGTGAAGGAGCCAATTCCCTGATTGCCACAAAGCAGGAGGGTTTTTTTTTTTCTTTCTTTTTTTTTTTGTTGTATTACTTCAGCCATCTTAAGAAGAACATTCATGATCAATTCCGATAATTGGCAAATGGCAGGAATAGACTAGCCTCCATTTGTAAGCCTGATTAACTGCAGAAAGAACCTGACTAAAGAGACTAATTGCTACTATGGTAACCAAATTGACTTTTGAGTGTTCTTCTTAGGATGGCTGCAGCATAGTAATGTTGGTCACTGTGGTGTTCTGATGAATAAATTCATGGTGGATCTTGACATCCAAAACTCAAGTCAAACATTGTTTTCTTTGGTCTTAGTGATGAAGCAGTTTTCCACCAGCTAGATTGTTGCTTGGTTCCTGGGTCATGCCCATAACATCAACACTATATGTTGCCTGTGATAAACTTGACAGAAAATCATTATCTATCTATTCTTTTAACTTCTGGCAAGCACTCATGTGATTGCATTCTGGTCATCATAGGAAAGTACACGCACAAAGCAAGGGCAATGGGGATGTTAAGTGTTTCACTGCCTAAAACACTGATGCATCGTTAGTAAAGCATTTCTTCGACAAAAAGATGTTCAAGTATTGAAAAATATGCTAATCCGTTGATGAAAGATCAGGAGAATAAAGAAGATATGGCACAGTTTTGTAGCCAACTTAGGCCGACTGCTGGATTTGCTCCAAGATCATCAATGAGGTATGCAGTTGGGTGTTATCTTGAAGCAACAGGACACAATGCTAAATGCTTAATGCACATGTTTTTCTGCATCTGGAAATTACCTTCATTGCGTGGAAAAGTGACTTTGGTGTCTGGCTTAGTTAGGCAAATTTTAATTGCTTCTGCTTGTGAGCTGGCTTTAGTAAAGGAGTCTTGTGAGAAACGCATCCTTTATGTCCATGCTTGCGCTAATTGGTGTGGTAATTTAACAAGAATTCTAATACCAAAGAAAAGTAAACAACCTCTTGCCCACAACAATTGTAATATTAAACTCTGTTTGTTTGTTAAGAAATCTAATAGACTTAAACTTCTGAACCGTATAATCCACCATTGAAATGATTCAGTTGTTTGGAAATGATTTGACAGCCAATTCCATTCTTGTGATGTTGATTTATTATCTTTATACATAATAACTTTATTTGGATTTTTACTCTGAGAATCATTGCATAGGCCAATCACATCGTGTTATATAATTTACCAAACATTTCTTGCTTGAACATAGTGTACCATCTTTGGATAATTTTGATTCTCACTGTTTAATCAGAAAATACAATTCTTTTATTTACGAGACATGGTAAATAATTAACGAGGCAGAGGATACTGGACCAAAACTATGGTATTCGTCAACATGGAGACGGGCCTGAAATGTAGTTGCAGGTGTGACAAAAATGATTTGCATGCGTTTCTCATGCTTTTCACTTAACTTCACAGGGGGAGGCCGTGGCCTGGTGGGCTTTCACTAAACACACAACTTCTATGAAGTTAAGCAACATCAGGCGTGGCTAGTCGCTGGATGGGTGATCATCAGTGATATGAAATCTTCACCCCCTTCCAGCTGCTGCGACCATCATGCAGCGGTCATCAATCAGGGACCCAACTTATTGGCCTCTGGCCACACTGGCCCTGGATAGACGTATTGGATCCCAATGAATAAATAAAAATAAATAAAAATATTTCAAAACTTTTCTTTCCAAAAAACAAAACCAACTTAACCCAAAAAGTACTTTTATTTCGAAAGTTCGTATTTTGTAATAAAAACCAGTGTCGATGTATTCCATCACAGATTCTGTTGTAGGGTGAATCCAGCCTGATTGTTACGAATTTACTTAACATGGTGCCTATATTGTTCAATTATTAACCACACACGACTAAATCGAGGCAAGCAATAGGTATATTTTTAAATTTTATGAATGAAGTGTTAATTTTGTACATTTGCAAAGTGGGACAAGGTTTGTTTTTTTATCATAGTCAGTAATTGAATAAAATTATATTACCGTAGTTGATTTAGTTTGGTTGAATTTTTGGTATGTTGAGGCATTTGTGTGTTCTGATTTAGTAAAAGAGAATTCAGATTCTTAATTTTATAGGAAAGATTTTTATGGTAAACTGCAAAATCCAAGTGAAGCCCTCTCTAATTTGTTCTAATATAACAATAAAAAGATAAAAGAAAGTAAATTCAGAGAAGCAGTTAATTTATTTTCTCTTTTATAATTTCTCCTTAGAACTAGTTTTGTCAAAATTTTCTCAGCATTCAGATCAATGGAATGATAATACAGTAGAACCTCAATTATCCGTCAGGGTTTTAAACTGGGACAATGACAGAAGAACATAACATGCTTTGGCAGTTTAAATTGCAAACTTTACCATAAGTACAATTTACGTAAATACTGTACGTTATTTTTTGAGAAAGTCTGTCCTGTTTTTCTAGTAACTGCATTGTGGTCTAATTTGCGAGTAATGAAAACAATAAAAAGATGTGAAAATTAGCATTTTATGAGAACCTACACGTTACGAATAAACTTCATCATCAGGGTAGGATACAACTACCTACTATCACTCTTGTATGTGAACCATTTACAGGAGCTATTGTTCAAGTCCAGATCATGGTTGGGGTCGTACATTATTGATGACTTCATTGACCACGTCTAGATGGGCTTTCTGTTGAAACTGGTTTGGTTGTTTAGAATGTTCGTGCCACCTGCCTTTATGTACCTTCTGATCTCCAGAGATTCACGTGTGAGAATGTGTTTGTGGTCACGTTCATGTTTGATAATGGTCATAATGTCATGTATACTTCCGAATGAATGTTTGCTTCTAATTAACTGCTCTGCGAAGGCCGATTTTTCCCTCGTTATTAACCAAAGATCTTCAGTCTTCAGCAAATCGTTCTTTGAAAGACCTTTTCGTAGATCCAATATAAACTGACATACAATTGGGACAAGTTAGTTTATAAACACCACTAGAAGAATATATGTCCTCTCTACCTTCATGTCGTTCCTTTGGATTGAGTACATAGTTGCACTTATTTCTGGTCCAGAATGCTATCTTCAGGCCTTTGTTAAGAAAGATATTGCTGATTCTGGAAACCTCAGGGCCCGTGTAAGTAAAAACTGTGTACCGTTGGTTCTGGGATGGTTCCGATTGGGTATGCCGTGGTTGTTTGGTTTGGTTGAGTATAGAGGTGGTTACAGCATCAGGGAAGGAATTTCTTCTTGCCATGTCGAATGTTAATCATATTTCATTGCGTCTGTCGTATCCTACCCTGATGATGAAGTTTATTCGAAATGCGTAGATTCTCATTAAATACTTCTACCATTTGCTAATTTTCAGATCTCATGTTTTTCTGCTTTAGGGAATTTCTAGCTTTTTTAGACACTTGATTTCATATGTTACGCAACAACAATACTTGCATTGCTTCAGATTCTGCTTGATTTTCAAGCTAAGCAACACACTTCAATAACATCATTTCGGCTTCACTGTATGAAAATGAAAACATTCAATAACTCCGCTGCCAGCCACCTAGCAAGAGCGACGGATAATTGAGATTTTACTGATACAAAATGCGTCTGGAAATAAATCTCACAATGTAGACTGCTGATTCAACAACTGAGATATTGAAAATGTACATTATGCTACAAACAATTGAGCTTTGAAAATACAAACTAATTGGCAATAGGGTTGTATGAAATTTATGAAATTTTTTAAGTCTTGGACATTCCCTAGCATTTTTCTGGGGATAGGAAAAAATACCTCTAATAACCTTCTTTTTTCACTTAACAAATATCCATCTAAGAATGTAGAAGATTCTTTATGATGATCTAGGCAAACGTTCCTAGCTGTTCTCATGAAATTTTATTTTTTTGATTCCATAATCACTGTCAAGAAATCTTCCTCTTTTTTGTATTTTGGTAGTATGCTGATCATCATATGTTGCCGACTACTGTCTAATTTACAATCTGTGACAATAAAGTTCGGTGAATGACGTCAAATTGCTAACTGTCGTAAGAGTGTGCTACCGTCGTATCCTGCCCCAGACAGGTCGAAACATGTTTAAACAAATCTGAGAGAATCAGCACTGCGAATGTGTTTATTGTGTTTAAACAGGACATTGAAGAGAGAAGGCGTAGTGCACGTGGTCGAAACCCAAAATGGATCAGCGAACGAAAGAGACTCGTGAAATGATGACAACAGTTTACAAAGAAAGTGCTATTACTTTGAAGTGTGTTTAAGAGTGGTTTAAACGGTTCCGAGGAGGCCGGAACACCGTAGAAGACGCCCCCTGAAGTGGCCAGACATCCAACGTAATGTTACGACCCAACTGAAGGCTATCCCTAAAAACGACTACGTCAGGAGTTTCCAGGACTTGTACAGGCGTTCCCAGAAGTGCATTACCATCGACGGGGATAGTAACTGCTGTTTCATGTAAACGAGTAATCTACTCGCAATGTGCCATCATTCACCGAACTTTATTATCACAGGTTGTATAATAAACTTATGGCACATAAGATACAAAATGTTGAAGCCATCTCAATGGCAGAAGAGTAATAAACAGAATCTTATCAATGTACATGCAGATAAGTAAAAGAAAAGACAAACACACTTTTTGAACTTTGGAAAGTTACATAATTTATGAACCTTTCATCATTGGGGATCCACTGCATTTCTGGGGCTGCTTAATTTCTATACAGCATAACGCTATTTTACAACATCATAATAAATAAAAAATAAATTATCACGTCAGTGCATCAAAATACATACCTGCTTTAAAAATAGATTTTAGTTATTCATAATTTCATGACAATTAAATTTTTTACCGTTCTTAGGAAACGACTACTTTTAATTGATAAAAGTTTTATTAAATAAATGATTATATAGGGTGATTCGAAAGTCCCCCAACTCCAAGTTTAAAACGTATTTGCTGCAAAACCATGGAAGATAACAGAGTATCACTGCTTGTGGTAGTTGTGTATGACCTTAGGAACGCGCTGCGCAACATGAGAGTTCCACATGAAACGATGCGGGCACGGGCGAATAGTGACGTTCAGTTGGTAATGACTCTCACAGAACAGAGTCACGTTCATAGAAGTTCATTTTGCGGAAAAATCGTACCAACGTTTCAAAGAAGTTTGCTGATGCTCCTATACTATACCAAGGAAAACAACAACTGTGTATGATGTCATGTACTGGTTTCACGAGACAGGCTGTTTGTATGACAAGCCCATACCTGCCAACCTATGGAGAATGAAATTCGTACATTTACTCAAAAATGTACCAGGAACAATTTATGTTATGTTCAAGCGGAGAGTGGGCCGTGTGACCAGTCGATCTGGGGTGCAATTTCCTCACTTATGCGTTAATGAAATCCGTTTTCCTATATCTCTATCCATTTTCGAGTTATCGCTTGTTATATGCTATTAATCATAAAATAGGTCTGAAAATATTTAAGTTACACTATTCAGACCCCTCCAGAGCCCATTCTACTGATCGAATTTTGAAGAAACTTGGAATACTTTTTATATACCATGGGGAAGATATTTTTTTTCCCATAAAAAATAGTTCAAATTTTGACCACTAGGTGAAAAAATGGCGCATAAAGAACATCACCGAACAAGCAAATTCAAATGAAATCATTTTTTTGGTCAAAAATGTGAAGTTTCACCAAACAAATGAAGCCGAATTGGTGTACTCTATAATCCAATTTTACCGACTAGAATACTAAAGTGCATGACAATATGCTGACGCAAAATATTATCACGTGTTCGTTACAACACACAATTCAAATGCGAATTCTCAATAAAGTCTCTCTCTCTGTGATGTACAGAAGCCATTGGATAAACTGCAACATCATGAAGGAAAGTTATAATCATGCCTCAGCTACCATGCAATGCAGTTACTCTCAACATTAGGAAGGCTATAATCACACCATTCCAGCAGCGCGGGTACGATGGCAGATACCTTTTCTTCTCTGGCCTACACGTTGTCGCCTATTGAACTTGCGTGGGATAATGGATACTGGGTGAGTAGCTCATCAAGATCCAAGTTCAGTGGGCTAGCGTAGAAGCAACTGCACAGGAAAACATCCAAAACCACTTTGATTTCCATGCTCGTGGAAGCTTCACAAGATACTTACTTTTAAATACAATAGTGTTGTACTGGTCTGAAACTATAATCACTTCGGTGTATAATTCAACAGCAATTTAGGGCCATTTTTCCAAGTGTCTTAGCCGTTTTCAAAATTCATACTTTTATAAATCTGTTCGTACAATCGTACAATTACGTCGAAGTTCGTACATTGTACGGAAAAATTGTACAAGTGGCAGGTATGCAAGCCTGAAAGTACCCGACGGACCGTGGTGACGACCACGTTTCTGAAGAAAATTCAAGCTTCCCTGTAGCATTCTCCGCGGAAGTCACTTTGGTGGCTGTTTCAGGAGTTAGGGGCCATATGGAATTCGTGTAATGCAAGAATTCTCTGGATTCAGAAAAATGCATTGCTTGCTGCTAATGTTTTAAGAGTTTAAACGCAAGAGCTTTACTGCATGAAGTTGGACTCTGTTCTTGCATGAGAACCATGACTGTCATAACGTCACCTTTCACCCGCGCAAGCGTCGTATCAGGTGGTGTTCTCACGTTGTGCAGCACATTCCAAAGGTCACACGCAACTACCCCAAACAGCAATACTTTGCTATCTTTTATGCTTTTGCAGTAAATGCGTTTTAAACTTGGAGTTCGAGGACCTTCGAATCACTTTGTATAAGAATAATCATTTATTTAATCAAACAAATTTAAAATTTAATAACAGATACAGCGTGATTGTAAAGTCCCTCTACCCAAACAGTAGCGGCTCAAGAGGCTCTGTACTCAAGACACAGAAAGAGTTCGGTTGTGCCAAGAGGTGGAAGGAGGGCGTTTTGAACACATTCTGTGAACTGATCTGTTAAGCATGTGTTTTACAGAAAAAGTTCATTAATACTTTAGATGTATATTCTAAGTTATTCAAAAATCTTTCAGGTAAAAGGACTTTATGATCGCCCTGTTTTGGTTAAAATGAATTCTGAAGCAGTACCCATTGGCAATTCTTGCCATCTTTCGTAACACAGGCCAACGATGATAAAACTTTTTGAATGAATCTGACTTATTTTTGTGGGTTTTTGTGTGCTGAACCTAATCTGCTTTTTGATTTTTTTCTATCTCGTCACGTTTCCAGGAGACTATGCATGCACATAGAGACTGCAATGTTAAAGTAATGGGCATGAAGAAAAGCAAGCGACTGCAATGTTTAAAGTATCCACATTTTTGGACCACAAGGAAATTTATCAGACTCCAAACTCTGAATAATTTAAAATGTTTCCTTGAAAAAAAAGAAATGCGTGAGTGAAAGGAAAAAAACCAACGCCAATTTTGATTCCACAAAAAAAAAAAAAAAAAAAACAAAACATAAAAATCAGTTATTTTTTTTTGTTGGCCTGTGTAATTAACAAATTTGCTTCTTTTCGTGGTTTACATAATTTTTAATTTTGAGAATTATCTTTCAAGAAAAAATGGTATACACATCACATGGATACATATATTAAATATGTTTACCTAGACATGTAATATACACGAGTATTATTTTAACATATCTATGCAATACTTACATTACATTACATATTTACAGATAAGGTCTGCATTGTTTGGAGTTAAAATTGAAACGAGAATTTCCGCTTCTCAGATTATGTGTTTTCTGATCATGTCACGCAAACACTTCGAGACAAATTTCAATTTACTGTAATATTCGTTACTCCATGTGTCGCACGGTTTAAAAACGGATTCAAGCCTCTCGAATACGGCACTCTCGTAAAATTTTGTTCCTATTAAAACCTGACTGAGAATTTGTGCTAAATCCCCTGGAAGAAACAGTTCGGGATTCATGGAAATTTTTTCTATTTTTGCATGGTAGACTACAAGTGTCAATTCTATAAAAAAGGGTAGAGGAGCTTCTGCAACATTGAGTGGTTTTGGAATCTTTTCGATCAGTTGGGTTTTTGAAGCGTTATGTTTAAAATTCCCAGCAAATTCAATAAAAATGCTCCTTGGTATGGCATATTTTCTTTTTAAAGTAAACCTAAAAAACAAAACGTAAAACAATCAAATTAACAATTCTACTAAATATTTGTATGGCAAAAAACTGATTATAAAAGTAAAACACTTTCATGGAAATTTGTAAATTGGCTCTAAGCACATGTATTCCAATATTTAATAACATGAAAATAGATGGAAACAGACAGGAAAAAAAAAAAAAAATTATGACTATGAACCATGCGTATCCCAAATCGCTGCCTTATCTGAAATAACTGGTTAGAGCTATGAATCAGATGGTGAATTTTTCCTCTCCATTTCCATACATTTTCATGCCCTAAAGCAACTCTTGATACGAGGGTTATTCGTAAAGTAAGGTCCGTTTTGCAATAAAAACAAAACTACGAGGGTGGGCTGAAAAGTAATGCCGCCATGGCTGTAACTTTTTTATTTTTTAACCGATTTTCAAAATTCTTTTTGTATCTGATACTCACATTTCTCCTCTATCTAATGCACTATTCACTTTTCGACATAGTCCCCACCCCTTTCCACGCATTGTACCAACGCGTGACTAGTCGGGTGAACCCGTCGGAGAGGAATTCCAGGGTTGTCGTCGACACGAGGATTGAATGGCAGCTTTGGATTCTCTTCTGCAGCACGATAACGCCCGTGCGCACACGATCGCCACACATCAGAGGGGGTTGCAGCACCTACAGTTCAAAGATGAAAAACTGCAGTTCAAAAATGAAAGACTTTGCACCTTGCGACTTTCACCACTTCCCAAAGAGGAAAGAGCACCTTAAGGGGCATGAGTTGCGTTCTGACGACGAGGTGAAACCTGCCGTTCGGTCCTGGTGTCGACAACAACCCCGGAATTCCTCTCCGACGGGTTCACCCGACTAGTCACGCGTTGGTACAATGCGTGGAAAGGGATGGGGACTATGTCGAAAAATTAATAGTGCATTACATAGAGGAGAAATGTGAGTATCAGATACAAGAAGAATTTTGAAAATCGGTTAAAAAATAAAAAAGTTACAGCCATGGAGGCATTACTTTTCAGCCCACCCTCGTACTATATACAGGGTGTCTAAGGTAATTGAGGACACACTTTCGTTTGGCTACTGCTGCACTATACTAAATTATATGTCCTTTCCGTTTCCAGAAAGCAAAATGGCGGACCATCAAATAACACAAATCATGAAGAGACATGCAGTCATCGTGGCAATAAAGGCAGAGCACAGCGATTTAGAGATATCACGATTTTTAAAGGCCGCAAGATCGTTCGTCCACAAAGTGCGGAAGGAGTTGGAGACCGAAGATGGCAATGTTACACCAGTAGCAAAGCGTAAAAAGCATGCCTCACGCTCTGACATCATCAGAACACCTGAATTTATTCAGCAAGTGCAGCAGGCCATCGATGACAATCCCGGAACATCCATGAGGTCACTTTGCAAAGGTCTCCATGTGTCGGAAGGATTAATCAGAAATGTTTTCCATGAAAACATCAGATATCACTCGTATGTTATGCGAAGATGTCAGTTTATGTCAGACAAAACACTGGAAACCGCCTACTCAGATCAAAAAGGCTCTTAAACAATCTGTGAGAAGCTGATTTGCTGTGGATTTTCTCTGATGAAAAAACTTTGACCAGGATCATATGGTGAACAGAAGAAATGACAGACGGTTATGTGCAGACCCTTCGGAAGTGCCACGAAATTTCCAACAACTGTCATGGTTTTAGGGGTTGTCAGCAGTGAAGGTCATGTGATGCCTCCGCACTTCTTTCCCCAAGGCCTTAAAAGTTAACTCTGCCGTCTACGTTGAGACCCTTGAAACAACTGGGATAGATACGATACGCAATGGAAGGCCTTACGTGTTTCAGCAAGACTCTGCCCCAGCACACAAGTCTCGCACGACACAGTAATGGATGGCCGACAACTTCCATGATCACGTAACTCCTAACCTTTGGCCTCCTAACTTCCCTGACCTGAATCCGTTGGACTACTACGTATGGAGCATTGTGGAGAGAGAGGTCAATGAACACCCCTATAACACCAAAGATGAATTGAGAGCTGCCATTGTTCGAGTAATAACCAATATGAACCATTACCATTTGATTCGCTCATGTCGACGGTTTCGATCTCGCATTGAAGCAGTTACAGAAGCTGAAGGCGGATTCATTGAATAGCCATATAACAAG
>JAHWFO010048912.1:2295174-2329950 GCA_023313115.1 Rhysida immarginata
AGCAAAGCTTTCGAAAAGCGCTTACAGACTCTGGTTGTATTTTTTCAACTTATTTTCGGTCTTTTTCTTTTTATGTTTGTTCAATTCCTGTTTCGTTGTGGAAAAAGAGTTTTATTTTATTGTTAAGTTAATCATAAAGGAACCTCTTCATTGTAAGTTTCTGTTTTTATTTATAACTTAACCACTTGTGGCATGGTAATCAGACTTTGCAGTGATCAATTGCCAATCATCTGTCCTCAACCCAATTTCAAGATCTTTAGGACAAGTTGGAACAGACATTCCAATATCTAAGGGTCATACAACTGAAAACGAAAATTTGCATGGGGGAAAAAAAAAAAAAAGACGACGTGTAGGATCGTAAGTTTTTGTTTTCAACAATTGCGAAACCCCCACGTGCAAATTAAACAATAGATTGCAAGTGTTGCATCACGTGAGAAAGAACGATAGCTCGCGCTTCAAAGCTCTGCGAGTGATTGCTTCGTCTAAACAACGAAATGGAGTCAACGAAACAGGAACACAGAGCAGTAATTCGTTTTTTGACATGTGAAGGAGTTTCAGTTTCTGAAATTCATCATCGTATGCAGAACGCCTATGGAAATGACTGTCTAACCTTCACTCGTGTTTTCGGACGGACGGTCATCATTGCAAGATGATCAACGACCTGGACATGCAAACCGCGCCATCACGGATGATTCCAAAGCCAAAAATTGACGCTGTCTTAAATGAAAACAGAAGAGTGACAATCGATGTTGAGGTTGCTAAAACTAGCCTTAAGTTGTGGAATTGTTCACTCCATTATCAAGAACCATCTGCACTACAAAAAAATCTGTGCACAATGGGTCCCGCATCATTCAACATCAGAACAACTTGGAGTTCGAATGGCCACGTCCCTGCAACATTTGACTCGCTATGAACAGGAAGGAGAGAGTTTTCTCGACAGAATCGTTACAGGGGAAGAAACTCTGTGCTTTCATTTCCAGCCCGAAAGCAAACGTCAAAGTTTTCAATGGAAGCATTATGGGTCACCACCCCCGAAAAAATCAACAGCAATCGCAAACACCATTGGGGAAGGTGATGTTGACCGTGTTTTTTGATCGCAAAGGCCCGATTTTACTGGACTTTCTTGAAAAAGGCACCACAGTTAATGCAGCACGCTATGGGGAAACATTGAAGGCACTGCGCGCGGCCATCAAATGCAAGCGTCCTGGACTTCTTACAGAAGGAGTGCTTCTTCTCCACGACAACGCGCGTCCTTACACCTCCAGAGCAACGGCAGACCTCATCAAAATGCTCAACTGGGAAGCAATGTAGCATCCACCTTACGGCCCTGACTTATCTCCATGTGACTTTCACGTGTTTGGGAATCTCAAGAAACATCTGAAAGGCCACGAGTTTGGGGATCTCAGGAAACATCTGAAACAACGGACAATGAAGTGAAGGTGGAGGTTTTGGAATGGTTCCACACGCAACCGAAAGACTTCTTCCATAAGGGAGTTCCACGCCTTGTTACACAGTGGGATAAATGCCTTAATGCATTTGGAGAGTATTTTTGGAGAGTAAATTCGTTGTATACACTTTGGATAAAATAAATGATTTTTGTTTTCATTTGTATGACCCTTATACTGTACACAGCTATAACCAATATCTGATGTGCAACCTTGTTTGGATGGTCATACAGATGGTGTGGGCCATCCCTGTGGAACATTTCTGGCACTTTGTACAATCATGTGCAGAAGAACCGTTAGTTCTGCCCACATACACAGGATTGGTTATG
Source organism: Rhysida immarginata (assembly GCA_023313115.1). Classification (NCBI taxonomy): domain Eukaryota; kingdom Metazoa; phylum Arthropoda; class Chilopoda; order Scolopendromorpha; family Scolopendridae; genus Rhysida; species Rhysida immarginata. The sequence goes on from JAHWFO010048912.1 coordinate 2,296,949, forward strand.
TTGGCAATTGATAAAGGTCATAATAATGAGTTTGTTTAGTTCTTTGTTTATGTATTCAATAACGTTTTCATCAAAATTCAATCAAAAATACAGGGTGGTCGATTTAAGTGAAGACAATGAAACAACTCTAAAACTATGCATTGGATCAAAAACACCTTGGAATAAAATTTTGTTTGTCTCGAAGGGATCTATCTAATGACACCAAAATTGACCTCCACCCCCTGGGGATGAGTAGGGGGTAACAAAGAAAATCTTAAATGGAAACTCTTATTTTTTATTGCGTATTTGGATTCACCAGGAAAAAATACATTAATTTGATTTACGAGGCATCTCTTTGCTCAGCATTCCTGGGAAAGTGTACGCTAAGTGTCTGGAGAAGAGAAGTCGGGTAATAGTCGACTCCAAACTGTCGGGGGAGCAGTGTGGTTTCCGACCTGGCCGAAGCATGACGGATCACATCTTTGCTCTAAGGCAAATCTTTGAGAAATCCTGGGAGTATGCAAAAGAGGTCTACGCTTGCTTTGTGGACCTCGAAAAAGCATATGACAGAGTTAACTTTTTCGTCGTTGAATCTGTCATCTGCTGACGAAAGTTAAACATGGGAGCATTACTTTTCACTCAAGCTTCATATTTACATGAACAATGCATCACATGGGCTATAACAGTTTCATCTTAACAGTAAATTAAGACAAACTACTGTCTCGACCCACCCTTTAACTGCAAAGGCTTGACGCCGGAGAGCGTCACGTGATTCTTTTCCTCGGGAGAAGCTCTGGCAAATGTTGCAAGAGTAAGGAGTGGATGGGCAAATACTGGTTGCTATCATGTCTCTGTACGAAAGCTCTGAGATGTGTGTCCGGATAAATGGCATTAAGTCAAGACCATTCACCGTGGGTGTTGGACTCTGCCAAGGGTGCGTACTGTCACCCCTCTTGTTCATTATCTTTATGGACTGGATAGACAGGGGCAGCCGAGGCGATGAGCGTGTTTGTGTGGGCAACTGCCTGGTGGAGAGGTTGCTCTTTGCTGACGACCTTGTCCTCCTTGGGTCTTCTCGCACGAACCTTCAGCACGCACTAGACTGGTTTGCAGCCAAATGTGAAGAAGCTGGGATGAAGATCAGTGTGGCTAAAACCGAGGTTCTGGTCCTTTCAAGACAGCCTGCTCAGTGCGCTCTCCATGTTAGGGGAGCCTCATTGAGACAGGTGGAGAAATTCAAGTATCTCGGGATTGCATTCACGAGTGATGGACAGCAGGAGAAAGAATTGGATGCTCGGATCGGTGCAGCAAGCTGTGTCAGACGTGAACTGTGGCGATCCGTGGTAACGAAACGCGAGCTGGGTAACAAAGCCAAGCTCGGGTCTTCAAATCTATCTTTGTCCCCATTCTCACCTATGGTCATGAGGCTTGGGTAATGACCGAAAGAGTGCGATCGCGGGTACAAGCGGCCGAAATGAGATTTCTGAGATGTGTGGCAGGTGTTACCCTACTAGATAGAGTGTACTGCAGTACAATAAGGGAATCTTTAGGTGTCGAGCCGCTACTTCTCCGCATCGAGAGATCTCAGTTGTGCTTGTATGGCCACGTGATACGGATGCCACAAACTAGTCTTCCTAGGCAGTTGTTATTTTCCAAGCCAGTGGGTAAGAGACCAAGGGGTCGGCCTAGAACCAGGTGGCTAGACTACATGGAGAATGTGGGTTCGAGTCGCTTGGACATTACCAGGGAGGACAGGCGCCTGATGGCGGAAGATCGCGATCGCTGGAGATCCTCCATGGGGCTACTGCCCCCGCAACCCTAACGGATAAGCGGTTTTGAAAAGTAAGTAAGTACTGATATCATTATTTTTCATAGATGGCGCTGTAATCAACAATCAAAAAGGGGTCCATGAACTTTATTAAAGAAATGGGAATATTTCTCGAAAAATACACGTTGGATCAAAATAGTTCAATATTCTTAAAAAAGTTATCCGATGACACCAAAATCGACCCCTCAATTCCGTTTTTTTTTTTGTTTTTTTTTTAATGTTCATGTGCCTCTCTTCGAATTTTGTCAATTATAGTACCATCTATGAAAAAAAAAATATATCAATCATAAGTCAAATTAATGTAGTTTTGCCTGGAGAATACAAAGCTGGATTCCCATTTAAGATTTTCTTTTGTTACCCCCCACCCACCCACCCCAAGATTGGGAATTTTGGTATCATTGCATTGGCCCGTTCAAGGCGAACAAATCTCATTCCAAATGTGTTTTGGTCCGATGCGTTTTCAAGATATTTCAATGTCTTCACTTAAATTGACCACCTTGTATATATACTTTTTGTTTGTTTGTTTCATTAGGTTTTATGGGTGCATCGACAGCTAGGTCATTTTTTGCCCTGTCACAAGACTAATATCTGTACACAATTCAAGAATTCAACATGATTATTGTACTTTTACGCATTCTGGAGACAAACAAACATCCATGCTCACAATGGGATTTGAACCAGTGACCCATCAGATTTGAGAACTCGAAAGCCTACGTCCCAGCCCTCTTGGTCAGCGGGCCGGCATTTCACTTTTTACTAGACTATACTGCACAACATAATAAAAATGCAATAACAGTGTTCCAAATGAGCCAAAACTTGGCATTTTATAAACAAATAGATCTCGGAGAAGCGATTTAATTAAACAAGTGCTATATCCATACAGTGTTCAAATAAACAATAACATTAATAACGCCGAGTCACTATCTAGATGTCCGCCATATGTGCAGCAACATTGCATGTAATCAACTGGAACAGTTCCTGGGGCCTTCTAATCGTGTGGCATTAATCTAACTTGGCTTGGCTGTTAGTTGGCATTCTAAGGCAATAAATTGACAACTAATGATGTCCCCCAAGTTCTCTATTGAAGAGAGATTTAAAATCTATTGCTAACCATACAGTCCCCAAGCATATCAGTTTATGAAGCTGTATGAAATGGAGAACTGTCTCTTTAATGATGAGTCAAAGTTTACAGTTTGCTATGGTGAAGAAGGCCGAAAAGTCATCCATAAGAAGACTGATGTGTACACACCAGAATGTCTCAATAAAAGTGTAAAATTCCCTGATTCAATAATTGTGTGGGGCTGTACGAGTGCACAAGGTGTTGGAAAACTTAAAGTCATCAATGGAACGGTAAATGCATCTTCCTATTAAGACATCTTGGAGGAATGTTTACTCCCATGTTTAACGAAGCTAGGCAGAGATGGAAAAGCGGTTTTCCAACAAGATGGGGCAGCGCCACATCGAGCTCGGACAACAATGACATGGCTTCGTGTGAGAGGCATCGACCTACTGGAAAACTGGCCTTCGAACAGTCCAGACCTTTCACCAATTGGGAATCTTTGGAGAATTTAGAAACGAGTTGTCAACAAGAAGCCCAGAACAAGAGAGGAATTGGAAACTGAATGGGAGAAAATCCAGGCTGACGAATATAAAAAGCTAATTTCAAGCATTCCAAATCGTTTGCAGGCCGTTATTTCTGCTAAAGGTGGAAACACCAAGTATTGATCGGAAATTTTTGCAACGCATGGATGATCAGTTATTAATTTATGGTACCCATTACAATCATATAACAATTTAGTATTATTTTTCCTAGAACCTTCTAACAGTCTAAAACCCATTAGACAAATGTAGAATTGGATTCGCTCTTTTATTTTTTTTTTTTTACATACTTAAAAATAAAATAAGGTTAACATAAATAAGGTGATCGTATATTTTTGCAACCGAGTTGTACATAATATTTGCTTAATTTTTGGGATTGCTACAGCCTGGTGTTGAATATCTGCCTGCATGAATCATACGACTTGCACCAATCTTCCTACAACTTCTGTATTCAAATTCATGCATTGAAATTGCTCACATTCCATCACCAATTAGGATGACATCAATGTTTAATAGGGATGTGTTTTGTTAATTTTGCATTAACATGTAAAATCATGAATCCCCCAATTGTGTGAGTTAAACAGAGGAAAACCAAGCCATTTCTGATTGATCCCTATATTAGAATATAAAAGAGGAAAAGAGTAAAGAAACTTTTTTTTAAAAAATTAAAAAATGCAGTATAAATGAGGATGCGATAGGGCTTTAAATATTGAAAAGTCATATTATATAAGTTAAATCTCAGAAAATATATTCACCCATGATTTCCTGCAAGGACAAGAATACAAGGCAAGTCAAAATGATGGGACCCGATTTCAGAAGTTTAATCTGTGAAATCTAATGAACATACGACATTGAGAGACATGTGCTACCAAAGGTACACGTTCAAAGTTTACTTCAAACACTTCACATCAATAATACTGTTGAATACTAATTACATGATAGTCAAGCACACACAACGATCTCCGCTCTCCAGTCAACACCATTTTCTTTAACTGCTTGCTGCTAACCCTTAGAGGTAGAAAGTGAAAACACTGCATGGAAACTAAATGTGAAAGTTAACCTTTCAAAGGACATGTCTTACATTACTATACGTTCATTAGATATCATGGAATAAATGTCTGAAATCGGGTCCACCATTTTGACTTGCACTGTATCGAGGAACAGGTTATTTTAATGGAAAAACATGGAAGGAAAAATTCCACAACCTGGACTCGAAAGAGGAGTCACACAAATACGACACAGTCAAGGCCATCTGCACGTGTCAAGATTTTGTATTTCACATTTGTTACTTTTGTTAATGCCCATTGAAGATGGTGTAAAACCGAAACCCGTCGCCAATAAACGCTTAAGTATCCGTATCAGACGTCCATTTATATCTCTATACTAAGTGATACTAGTCCAATAAAAATTTTTAATCAATTTTGTTTGTTTTTTTCTTAACAGGTTATTTTGATTTAAACTGTATATTTTACTGTGTGCTTTATTTATAGCTATTTTTTTTTTTTTTTTAGTCTTCAGAACTATTCTACAAAATATTTAAATTCTAATGAGGTTGGCTTCTTTTTTGTACTGAAATTAAGCTAATATCCTGATATTATAAAGAGCAAAGCGACATTCTATTTCAAGAACTGCTTAAACTTTTTTAGTGCAGGTATGATTAATGTCACTGTAATGATCAAAGTAAACGCGTCTAAATTCCTTAGAGTAGTTACTATTTGGTTCTGAATATTTTTTTAATGGATTTTTTAACATACAGGACATCTCACCTAAAGTGAATCAATAGCCACTTTCTAAAACACAAATTTGACAGAGCTATTTCAATGGAAGAATTATTGTATTTTTATATGAGAGTTTTTTTTTATTTGTATTTCATTTCCAAAAAAAAAACAACAACACCATTTTCGAATATGGAAGTCAACTTTGAAATGTGTAAGGGAAATACAGGGCGATTCAGTCAATTTCTGACCATTTCACTTGAATGACGTGCATTAGGGATAAACAATTGAAAGAATATGAGCGCCATATCGAATTTCTAAATAGTTGGAGTTTGTATTGTTGCAACGGCGCTGCATGAAAATTGTATTGTTGAAAAATGGCACCCGCTTTATCAACAGAGCAGAAATGCAAGGTTGTCGAATGGTATTTCGAGACAAAATCACCTGTAACCGTGCAAAGAACGTTCTGAAGGAGTATAAGTGTCGAGACGCACCAGGCAGGCAAGCAATCGTGGATTTTGTCAAGCAATTTCGTGCCACTGGATGTGTTAAAGGCAAGAAAAAAGGTGGGAGCGAAGCTCGTGTTCGAACGGCCGAAGTTGTCGAAAATGTTCACACAAGTTTGGTCGATTCCCCTACCAAAAAATCTGTTCACCGCCTATCCATTGAAGAAGGGCTGTCGTATACCACGACGTTGTGAACTTTGAGAAAGGATTTACACCTGTTCCCGTATAAGATGAAGTGCTAGACTTTCTCAATCAGAAGTTCGGAAATCGTGTCATTTTAAACAGGTTTCCAGATCGATTCGGGGGTGGCTTTCTTTGGCCCCCTACGAGTCCTGACCTAAACCCATGTGATTTTTATCTCTGGGGGTTCCTTAAAGACAGTGTGTTCACTACAGCATCAAGAACCCTAGACCAGCTGCGACAAAGCATCGTCAACTGCTGCACCCTTGTGGATGCAGAAATCCTGGATAGAGTTACGAACAACTTCACCATTCGGCTGCGAGCAGTTCAAAACGTTCTTGATGGCCACATTGAACACATCATCAAAACTTTTCCACAGGAATAAAAGCTCCGAACTGCCTAAAATATCATACAGAAATGCTAAGTTTGTAAACATTAATGGGCAATAAATTATAGTACTGAAATGGTCAGAAATTGACTGAATCACCCTGTACTATCTTTCGTGGTACAGAACATCTGAGAAATGTTTTATTCTTGGTGCTTGTTCAATTGACCCAACTATTTAGGAGATAGAGGCACTGAAAGTGCGGCATGTTTGGATTCTTTACTAATTTAAATGAAAAACAGTTTACAGAAATCAACCAACAACACCTGATGATATGCAGTGCAGGATCCGTGCTGCGTGCAATGTGTTGGAGGAGGGAACTATGCTGCATTCAGAAAGGCCTCTGCAACATTCTTTACAGATGTGCATAGATCAAGAAGGACATAGTTTGAGCATTTATTATAACATTTATTGTACAAGCATACTTTTGCATTACTGTAAAAACGTTAAGTTCAAATAAAACATTGATATCCATTTTATAATCAATTCCGTTTAGAAACTACTTCTGTTTTTTTGTTTTTTGTTTTTTTGGCATTTTCTTTAAATCCAAAAAACAAAAGAAACCTACCGAAGTGGTTGCGTTTAATTTTTTAGTAATTTATAAGTTTTCATGCTTTGCTTGTGTGACAAATAGCCATTAGGCGATACTGTACTATATTTTTACATCAAACATTTGTTTTTTTGTTGTTTTTTTTGGGGGGGGGGGGTAATGTATTAAGCTAACTTTTAAACGAAATTAAAGTGTTTGGGAGCATGACTGGGGTCATATTTAGTGTTTAAAATATAGAAATAAGAATATATTACCATTTTTAGTGATTCCGCTAAACATCCACGAATTCTCTCATTTGCGACGGGTTCTGGAACCTAACCTAGCGAACGTCCGAGGTCTGACTGTACACATAAAAATCCCTCACATAAAAATACAATAATTCTGCCATTGAAAGTACTCTGTCCAATTTGTATTTTAGAAGTCGGCTATTGGGTTCACTTTAAATGAGATGCCCTGTATGTATAAGATCAAAGATTTAGAATGTGTAAGATTTAATGGACAAGTGAATGAATTTAAGAGCAACGAATAAATGCCGTTAATCCTGCAATACACTTGCGAGTTCTCCCAAAACCCCATAAACTTGTTGTATTTATTCCTAAGATGATATTGTTTGCAAGAATATAATCTGTAAACTTCTATTAAATCATTAAGTGGAGTGGCATATTCAAATGCATAATTTAAATCAATCGTTTCTTATATCAGAGCCAATTTGTTGGTCTTAGATCACGCACCTGACAAATACCTTATCTTGAACATCGTAAAACTCTACTCAAATTTTGATATGCTTAAAAGAATAGAATTTATACAACCTATGTGAGAAAAGTTCCAAGGCCAATGTCATTATAACCTGTGACACAATTACGAGGGAAGTCCCAGAAAGTAATGCACCACAATTTTTTTCTCCGTCCCCAACAATAGTACAAATGCGAAACTAGAAATATGCATTCTTTGAACTTTTTGCAGTGCGCACGCAAAGTTTCCGTTTCTTCCGACAGATAGCGTAAGTGCAGCAACGGAACAACATGGCACCTGTAAGCGATGTACATTACAAGCAGCGTGTTGTCATTGAATTTCTCACTGCAGAGCAAGAAACTGTTGGAAATTTATGGAGCACCAGCAGTCGACAGAAGTACGGTTAGTCGCTGGGCACAGAGAGTGAGGCCATCAGAAAGTGGTACGGCGGAGCTCCAAGAATTTGCTACAGTCGGGGCAGCCATCCTCGGCTGTCACACCTGACAAGATGCAGCGTGCTGATGCGCTCATTCGTCAGGACGGACGCAGGAGGACTCGGCAGTTGGCGCTGGAGCTGTCAATCAGCAAAGGAAGTGTGGGTGAAATCATCCGTGCTCTTGATTACACAAAAACGTCTTCACGATGGGTTCCGTGCTGTCTTACGAAGGAACACAAAGCTCTGAGAATAAACATTTCTTCTGAGTTGCTGCAACATTTTGAAGTTGAGGGGGAAGCCTTCTTGTCCCGGATTGTGACAGCTGATGAAACCTGAGTGCACCATTTTGAGCCCGAAGCAAAACAACAATCGATAGAATCGAGTCATCCGCACTCTCCACAGTGGAAAAAACTCAAAGCAACTGCTTCTGCTGGTAAGCTCATGAACATTGTGTTTTGGAACTGTGAGGGTGTCACACTCATTGATGTGATACCGAGAGGCAGCACCATTAATTCTGGGGCATATGTGAACACATTAACCAAACTCAAGTAGCGCTTCCAGCGACTTGGACGCCATAACAACCCAGCTGAATGTTTGCTTCAACATTATAACGCTCGCCCTCACACCAGTTTGAGGATGGCGGAACACATCACGAAACAGGGTTGGACAGCGTTACCTCATCCACCCTACAGCCCTGACCTAGCGCCCTCAGACTTTCACTTGTTTGGGCCATCGAAGAATGCCATTCGTGGAAGGCATTTTGAGGATGACGAAGAGGTGATTCACACAGTGAAAACATGGGCTGCGTGAACAGAACAAGGACTGGTACCGACAGGGCATACACGCCCTTGTGTCTCGCTGGAGGAAGGCCATAGAATGGGACGGAGATGATGTGGAAAAATAGGGAGTGTAGTAGAAACATAATTTTTTCGTGTGTACAAGTTTCATTGCGTTCAATAAATAACTGTTGAAGAAAAAAATTGTGGTGCATTACTTTCTGGGCTACCCTCGTATATTGTGTGAAACGAAGAGACACGATCTTGGAACAGCAATTAAGGCAAATAAGTTTATGGTGACGCCATCTAACCACCATCATCATGGCCAATTAAAAACTACAAACCAATAAACAATCTGTAGTTTCCTACTGGCCATGATGGTAAGTGTTTACACTGAAACGCATCACCCAAGAGAAGTCCTACCATACTGCTATTTCAAGATCTTGTCTCTATTTATGGTTATGTGAAGCAATATTGAATATCATACAATCTTTGAAGTTCTTCCAAGCAGTTTGCTCAAAGACGAACATATTTTACATATGTAACAAATTTTGCATCACCCTGCTCCTATTGGATTATAATGCCAATCCCACAGTGCTCAAGTTGAATTTTTAAAGAGGGTGGCAGGGATGAAGATGAACGATTTTGAAAATATATTTTATAATTTATTGGCAGAAGACACAGTAATAACATACTCAATTTGTTTTTCCCTGGTTATATAGAATTGCAGACATTTTTTTTCCCAAATCCAGAGCTTTATTGACAAGTTCCTGAGGCATTTTCTTCCACTCATTTAAGGCCATTTAGACTTGCCACTTAGCAACCCCATAGTTTCCGTTTTAAGTAGTCCCAAGCAAAATAGGCCATGGGGGCTACATATGAAGATTGGGCATCCATTTGTCAGAATAAATATACTTCACTTTTCTTTTTTCCAAGAAGTCTAAGAGTTTTGTGGGCTACACGGCCAGGGACAGAATCTTGGGAGGTTATATCGCCTTTCGGATATAACCTTCGAGCATCGGTGTCCAAAAACCTTGTTGATATAATAATCTGTATTTATCTTAGACCCAGGCTTGATAATTCACAAATACATTTAGCCATTAAATGAAATCCTTCCCCACACCATGATGGCTTAGCAATGTGATGCTATTTTCTTGACAGTAGTTTGAGGCTTTGGTTCCCACATAAAGTGTAAAATATTTTTTTCTGTGCCCTGCAGCATGTTAAACAGAACCATGCCTCGTCGATGGTGGTAATGTTTTTCAAAGTTTTCAGAAGAAACTGTACAATGGCAATGATCTCTGGTGCCTCTTCTCAATATTGGCTCCTGAGATACCATGAATTGATTTTTCTCATATTACCAAAGTGAATGTATTCGAAATACAGGGCAAGTCAAAATGATCGAGCCGATTTCAGAAGTTTACTCTGCGACATCTAATGAACATATGATATTGTGAGACATGCTACAAAAGGTAAACGTTCAAAGTTTACATCACTAATGCCGTTGAACACTAATCACAGAGTTGTTTACATGATAGCCAAGCACACAGTATAATCCGAGTTCTCCAGTCAATGCCATTTTCTTTAACCGCTCGCTGCTGACCCTTAGCGGTAGAAAGTGAAAACAGTGTGTGGAAACTAAAATGTGAAAGTTAACCTTTCGAAGCACATGTCTCGCATTACGATACATCACAGAATAAATGTTTGAAATCGGGTCCATCATTTTGACTTCCCCTGTATGATATCCGATCGTTGACCTAGGAAAGTTCAGTAGTCTGGTCATACCTATTTGGCTCAGTGGGTTTGCAGATTTTAGCAAGTTTCTGAAGCGTTTTAACTTACAAGCACTCACCGATGTGACGCCCAGCTTTGCGTCTTTTCTTCATTGCTGGAACCATGATTACATGGTTTCTTTGGCTTCTTTTCTCAACTTGGATATTGTTCTTGTAGTCATAGTCTGAGTTTTAGTTGATGAATTATTTGTGAAGTTCACCATTTCATTTGTAAAAGTTGCTGAATTTTGCTTTTTATATCATGGGAGTTTAAGTTTGGAAAAAGCATTTTTCCTTTTCGACAATCTAACTTTCAAAACATTTCATAGGAAGTGTGTATATAGAAATTTGCATATTAGTCACGTTGAAATAGTAGGACACTCCTACCAAGACACTTCAAAATCGTTCATCAGATTGGACATCTTCATTCCTGCCCACCCTCATATAAAACGAATTTAGAAAACCTGCAAGAATGACTGTAGACCAGTACATCTAGCAACAGAGAGAATTAAAAGAAAGTTTTTCCCTTGCTGACAGAGGAAACGGAAACCAAAAAATAAAACTTCACGATGCAAAATACAACAAAAGCAACTGAAAATGTGGAAAACCTATCTTGAAAGCTTTTATTTATATACAGGGTGAGGCATTAATCTTGAGACAACTGAGTATCTCGGAAACTAAGCATTGTACGAAAAAATGTCCAAAATCAAAAGCGAATTATTCAGTGGGGGAAATTCATTAGTTAAAAAATTACCCCCCACTCTTGTGAAGGGGCTGGGGGGAGGGCGTAACTTTGAAATCTTAAATAGGAACCTCTAATTTTAATGGTATATTCAGATTGTACACAATATTCGAGAAATGTTTTATTCTTGGTGTTTTTTCCATTGATCCAACCATTTAGGAGATAAGAGGCCCTCAAAGTATGGAACTTTTAAAGTTTTGAAATCAATTTTATCGATGAAGACAAAGAGATAGAGAGTGGGTCTTGCAGACATTCCTATTCTACTTTTTAATGGTCTTTAAGAATCTGGTCGGAATTTCAAAAATTCAAAATTTTTCAGTGGGGGCAGCAGTACTATGGAGACAGTTTATGCGTGTGTATTGAAAAATATAAGATTTTGGAAATTCTGATTTCAAATTCTTAAAGACCATTAAAAAGTAGAATAGGAATGTCTGTAAGACCCACTCCCCGTCTCTTTGTCTTCATCGATAAAATTGGGTTCAAAACTTTAAAAGTTCAACACTTTCATGGCCTCCATCTCCTAAACGGTTGGATCAATTGAAAAAACACCAAGAATAAAACATTTCTCAAATATTGTGTACAATCTGAACATACCATTAAAAACAGGAGGGGGGTTCCTATTTAAGATTTCCAAGTTATCGCCTCCCCCAGCCCCCCTCACAAGGGGAGGGGGGTAATTTTTTAACTAATGAATTCCCCCCATGAAATACCGTAAATCTTCTACTATAATGCGAATTTTTTTGGCCTAAAAAAGCATCCAAATTTGCTGGGTCTTATTATACAAGAGGATAAAAATCAGCCCTCCGACGACTGCGGCCGGAGGAGATTTTGTCCTGATAACATTACCGTATATTATAACATTAATTACATTGCATATTCAGTGTCCAGTTCATTATAAAATAAATTAATTCACTTTTTATTCGAATTTCTCGTTGCCAACATCTAACATCTAAAATAACTTCAAAAGATCGATATAAACTCGCTTTTATGGGGCAAATGTTCCAAAATTAAATTGAATTTGAAAGACCTGTTCGAAGACACAGATGAATCAGATTTTGAAGGTTTTTGAAAATTAAATATCCAGACTATTTAAATATAAAGATTTTTTTCTGTATAAGTTTGCACATTTTATTTCTCGCGAGGAGTCAAAAATTGGGGTCGCATTATACAAGAGGATAGGATTTTTGCCGATTTTTGGGCCGAAAAAGTGGAGTCGCATTATACAAGGGGTCGCAGTATAGTAGAAGATTTACGGTAATTCACTTTTGAGTTTGGACAATTTGTCATACAATGCTTAGTTTCAAAGATATTCAGTTGTCTCAAAATAAATGCCTAACCCTGTATATATAAAAAAAAAAAAAAAAAAAAAAAAAAACACTTTAAAAATGAAATATTTCCATGAAATTCACTGCTCCTGCTAAAATTCTTCTGTGTTCTTAACTTTCTTTAGACAGTGAAACTTCAATTTTACTTTCTATAAATTTGTTTTCCCTAATTTTAGACTATAATTTAATCCGTAATATTGTTCACGTATCAATATTAGAATTCATTGTAGTTTCCGCAATTGTTAGGTTCATATTTCAAAATCTTGACTTTATGTGAATTTACGTTCGCAAAACCTACGACTAACTGGTGTGATGACTAGTTAATAAAATTTTATTAAAAATTTCCTCAATTGAGAAGCCAATTTTATCACTTAAATTAGCAGTTGTCAATAGCCCCACCAAAGAACACTCTAAAGAGTAACAGTAAATATGCTATTCACTCAACTCGAGTTACGGTTTCAATTTTCTACCAAAAATATCTAAAGAGGAATGTGGTTCCACCCATTCAGTTCTTGGTTTTTCAGGCCTTGCATAGTAATCACAAAATTGGCAGTGAAAAAGTAAAGAATTTCTCATAACAATCAAGAAATATCAGCCTGAAGATCGTTCAAAAATTTAATGCCGAAAAAATTCCATACCTATAATCTCAACCTTAAAAAGGGTTTAATATTTCATAGTGGAATGAAACCAAAACCAAGGTGTTTACAAGTTACGACACTGACTGCACAGAGAAACTGACTTTACCTGTTTAGACGAGTATCTTCTGAAAATCAAGATTGCCATATGGGACAATAAATGAACAAAGAATAAACCTTGTTCTTCACTGATCAATGTACTACCTACTCAAAGAGTTGCCCTCAAAAAATATTAAAATATTGCATATTCCCCCCTCCCAAACTGAATAAGTCACTTGCAGCCATTCACACTTCAAATGCAGAAAACAGCCACAATGATGAAACTTCAAAAAACAGTTGTGGTTTTATTTTTTATTACAGGATGAAGTGATTCTAGCATTTAGATGCTTCAAGAAAATTATGACTAGTGCCCCTTGAAACCATCTATGTGAAATCTGATGAAAATGTGCCTTGTGATGCTGCTGCCCGTTTACACGAGATACAAAGTGTAGATTAGGTCATAAGGCCGATGCTCTTCAAGCAGGGGAAAAAATCCAGTTTCGTGTGAAGGAGGACATTTTGAAGTGCAGTAAAGTTAAAAACATGCTCAACGTATTAAAGCACCCAGAAAATGTAAACAAACAAACAACAATAACTGATTGGTTAAAAATGAATTTTATTCAGTTTTTTTTTTTTTTTTTTTTTTCAAATAATAACTATAGCGTGAATTTTCTTTTAACTAGTAAGAAAAAAGTGAGTTTACTATGAGGATGAGTCAATAAGCATTTGCAATCTGCTTCTGTTGACTGTATTGCAATTGAAACTTATTACTTTATGTGGGTTCTCTTTCAAAACCATTCATGTGCGTTTGAGTTTGAAAAGTCGATTCTATTATCACTATCACGAATTAAACACTGCAACCCTGCTTCTTTGCATCCAAAGCAGAGAACAGTGCTGAAGGTGGATTGGAGGCTGAAGTAAGACTGCTGTGATATAACTATTTGTCTACTTTTTTTAGACACAACCTTAGCTTTTGTGAATTTGCATAAGATTGTTCCCAAAGCGACTCCACAAAATTGCATAAATATACAGAATGGCGACTACAGTCTTTGGTAACGATTTACTGGGTGAATGTTGTGAGTCAAGTCCATGTGCGAAATTTCTCTGTAATAAAAAATTTGTACATGGACTGATTACCTTCAAAACAAAAGTTCAATGCAAGGAGGCTTCAGCAATTGTAGTTACACCTGGCAACCAAACAAGTTACCCTCATATCAGCTGTTAAGTCGGGGACACAAGACCCTTGTGTAAATAGCAAGGAGATCATTTGAAATAGAGGGTGGCCCATAATTCACTATATGAGGTTTGATGTCGTATAGTTTAAAACTTTTGTGCATTGTGTTGCCAGATAAGTGGACAGTGCCCCACCACATTTTTCAATAGCTGTTCATGAACGAGAAATTCCCAAACCGCTGGATGGGCGACGAGGGTTCGTGGAATGGCCAGCACTCTTCCAACTTAACTCCACCAGGCTTTTTCTTGTGGGGTTATCTTAAAGACAAAGTGCACTCCCACCCCATAAGCATACCTGCCAACTTTCAGAAAATAAAAAGAGTAAAATCCTTCACGTTATAGGTAGGCCTATCCAAATTTATATAATCGTATAATTAGGCCTATAGCATGGTTCGTAATTGCATTTTCCTACCATGTGATATGTTGAAGTCACATTTGCACACTTTACAGAAAGCAAATTTATCACCCTTCCCTGATGAAAACATGAACAGAAATTTTTAATAGTTTTATCAACAATTTCACTCAAGGCTAAAACTTAAGTATTCCGCGATTCTTTATCGTGGCCTTCGAGATACTAGGCCTTCACATGGGGCTTGAAATCACGTGTCTACGTATTTTCAAGTTTTGACCGCTAGTTGTTTATCTCTATGACTAGTTTGGTGCTCTGCAGGGATAAAGAACTACATGATGATCTCGGGCTCATCTACTTTATCCAACTTAAAATTTTACCACAGCCGGCTCGGTGGCCGACAGCGTTGAGGTGCAGGTCTTGCCGCTCTCGTAACCAACGAGTCGCGGGTTCGAATCCCACCAAGGGCATGGATGTTTGTTTGTCTATGTCATCATCACCCTTTCATCCCAAACAGCTAGTCTCCTGGATAAAAGGGGAGATGCGGGCTGAAAATCCATCCATCCAAATTTTACCTTGAATTCTCCATTGGATTTCCCTGATGACCCCCTCCAGCGTTAAAAAGTTGAACTTCTGACACAAAGGAAAACATTGAAATTATACGTGATGCAGAGGCCTAATATCTCGAAGGCCACGCCCTTCATGATGGAAAAAAAAAGTCCTACTTTAAGAATTTAATTTCCGTAATAATGTGTTCCGTCGCCTACTTGTGTAGGAGAGGAGTTCAACATGTCACCAACTGGGAAATTATGGAAAAACGTAAAATCCTTTATATAAAGCGTAAAAGCGTAAAATGGTATTAAAAGCGTAAATTTTACGTGTAAAACGTAAAAGTTGGCAAGTATGCCATAAGCACTCTGGACTAATTGCGTGCAGTTATTACAGAGGAATTCAATAAAATTCCTATTGATATGTGCAGGTCTGCACGTGACAATGTTGCATTATGCCTACAAGCTTGTATCGACGTTGATGGAGGAATGGTTGATCACGCTATGGAAAACCGATACTAAGAACAGTTTTCAAAGTCCTACACCGTGCAGTGATCAGTTTCCTAAACATAAATTCTGCTCCGTTCCAATTTTATAAGACATCAAACATCATATAGTGAATTATGGGCCACCCTGTATAATGCTCTTCTAAGGTCTCTGCAATTGCAATCATTTTCGAATTATATTGCAGATAATTATCGATTCATCCTTGTATATTTGAAGTTTGAATAAAGCAAGCTTTTGCGTAAACTTGATTATAAAGCCAAGAAAGCAAGAAATATGAACTTCCAGTTTTGTTTTCCTTGAAGTTATGTTTTTATTTTTATTGTTTGCTGTGCATAACGATGTCTAAAATTGAAGTTTCACTGCAGTACAATTATGATTGGAAGAAGGGAGGGGGGTCCATTGAAATATGTAATTTAAAATAACAGGTCATTATGACCTAACACGAATTTTCTTATGTAACTTCTTGTCACAAATCAAATTTTGATTGCCCAGGTATATGCATCAATCTAGGGAGGACTTATTTATTTAGAATTGTTTTTTCCGATTCGTACTAATTTATTTTGGGAAGTTTGCACAAAATTAGGAAAATAATTACTATACCCTCAGAGTCTGTTAAAAACAGTTCTCTTATGCCTGTTCTGACGTGTGAGACAAAGTCAATAAGCAGCTGCAGACGTGTTATAATGGTACGTGGCTTGGCAGTACTGCTTTATGTGTACACATGCCAACAGATGACGTCTTCGCACATTAAAATGTGTATGGATACATATTAACTTGCCCTCGTAGATTGGCTATTTGAGGGAGTTATAGAACCTCTAAGCATACATCTTTATAGTGAGAACAACAATGGCTAAGCTTTGTTCCGACTTCCTCGGGTGCTACCTGGTCATTTTGACATTAAAATCGATAATAAAAAAAAAGCACCACTACTGGCAACTTGCACTCTAGATGTTGCTACAGGGTGCATAGGATATTTGAGGACACATTGCAGATAGTAGAACAAAACATCATATATGCCAAACAACGTATTGTATTCACACAAAGGATGCAGGAAGGGTTGGAAAAAAATGTATTCAATGTAACTTCCATTAGCCACAATGACAGCTTTGAAGCGTCGACATGCCCGAATTAAATGGTCCTTCTGGATGTCGGCCATTAACCAGCCAATGGCAGCCTTGACGGAACCAGTGGTATTGTGGAATATCAATTAGCTTCCCGTTCAACAACGCCAAACATGTAATTGTTCAGCAGACTGAGATTTGGTGAGTTAGGAGGCCACAAATTCAGTGTGATCATGCAGATGGGATGCCATCCATTCTTGTGTGGTCACAACTTTATGTACAGGTGCAGAGTCTTGCAAAAAGAAATGCGAACGCTGTCTACCCACGGTTTCACAACTGTTTGCAGCATTAACTCAAAGACCCTGTGGAAAGAAGTGGATTGGCATAACGTGTCCTTCACTGCTTACACCCCTAAAAACATCGCAGTTCCGGGAAACAATTGGACATCTGAGGGATCTACACAAAACCATCTGTCATTTTGCCGATTCACCTTTTGGCTCCGGTCGAAATTATTTAATAGCGGCTTTGCTTGAAGCAGTCGTCCTTGTGTTTTCGCTGATATGAACTGCCTTTTCCTCAGACCATATGACTTATAACGAAGGTCCTCATGCACCAGTGCAGATTGTGCCCTCGGAAACCTACACATCTCGGGTGATGGCTCTTATGGACATTCACATCAATAATGTTTTGCGCCTGTTGTACCAATTGTTCTGGTGTTCTCATGCAGTTCGAAAGTTGTGCGTGCATTTTACGCTTAGCTACAGGTGACATGTCGGCCCGAGGCTTCCAACTCCTTCCGAAGTTTGTTCACCAACGATCTGGCGACTTTCAAAAACGTTGCAATTTCAACACCGCTGTGCTGTGCACGGAGTGCAACGATCACATCATGTCTTCTCGTTTCTTGCATTAGCTATAGTCCGCCCTTGATGCTCTGTAAAGATAAAAGCTACACATAACTGCAGGTGCTCAATCACATGACCTCAAATACTTATGCACCCTGTATATCAGCAACGGATAATTAGCATATCGCTGTGATTTTGAATCATTTATATAGTTGTGGTTTTTCTTTACTGCTTTGTGAATTGGAAGGAACTAATTATAGTTACCCCCAGGGATCTAGTTAGAGCTAATTAAAAAAAGTGCTGGCTGGTGACCCTCCTACTTGGGCACAAGCAGAAAAGCACCAAGGGGCATTAAAAAACCTATTATCTAACTTTACCCTAATACCCTGTTGATCTTAACTTTACACGAAAGCCCAAGGTGCTGTTTCTATGGGTTCCTAGCACATTTCTTAGGGCTCTTGAGGGTATAGTAATTATTTATTGTAAATTATTGTGGACTTAAGCCATTTGTAACATCTTATCAATTTCAACGCAGGTTATTCTTCATCTCATTGGGCCAGAGGGTATGATAGCAAAGGAACAGGAAACGTCTGCAGGTTAATTTTCATTATCTGAACATCCACAAATTGAATTGTCATGCAACAAATTCAATCGCTGCTCTTCTCAAAGTATCATTGCTGGTTAATTTCAGTATCTAAATACTGCATAAAATGAAGGCTTTAGTTATGCATAGTGATCCTCACGGCGGACTTTTATTGTTTCTGGATTTAAATGTTAGAGGGCGTGTTTTTGCAGTTTCTTCTCGTCATCGCTAGTTACTGCCATCTTAACCACAAATAATTAGCATGTCGTGGTTGGGTCGACTCACTTGTACGTTTCTGATTTTGTTTTTCCTTTGTGGATCATCGGTAATTATCCGTTGCTCTCGAACACACTTTTTTGCTCCATGGCATTCCATTTACTGCTCAGAGAATTGCCACTGCTGCTACTCTGTGTTCCACTTGCTGCTCGTACTCCAGCTACTCCAGCTCACAATGTGGAGTAGCAAGAATAGGGGAAGGGAGAAATTCAAACTTCCAATATGTCTGATGACGAATTTTTATATGTTTCCTCGAAGATTTTTTGGCTGGTTCAGAAGATGAAGATGGGAAGAGTAATACAGGGTGAATACAAAAGTCTGAACCCCCCTTTTATTTTTTTGAACCGAAGCAGATATGTCAATTTTGATGAATCCAATGAATAGGAAGTTGTGGGTGGCCTATCCCATGGTGCACAGTTCATCATCCCAAATATGCAAATTAGGACACATTCAAAATTTATCTCAAAAACCGTAAGGGATAGAGGAAAAAACCCAATTGCAAACTTGTTCAGCATAAAAAAACGAACAAAACAAAAAAGAAATCATCCAAATCGGACCAACCAATCACCCACAATCACATGGTGAACTGTTTGTAGCTTACCCAAAGTCACACTGCACAAGGAAAACTGAATGTTGATATTTCCACCATGTAAAGCATGCAAATCAAAAAATTAACATAATTTGCCATACTCACATTCACTTTCATGCGGATAAGCAAATAAAAGGCATGTTTCAGCACACAGAAGACAAAATTCCAGGATGGCAAGCTACACTGTTCTGGAAATGGTCAACATGATCTTCTGCTTCGGAGAGGCAAGGAGAAACCTACATGCTGCAGTTAGGTTTGTATCGAGATAGATACCCTAACGAACGCCATCCATCTCGTCAAACAATGCGTCAAATTATTCAAAGATTCGAGGCTACAGGGAATGTTAATGCAGAACGAGGACGACCAAGGGCACAAGACGACGAGGATACAACAACACTAGTTCTGTCTGCAGTTGCTGCAAATCCCCACACAAGCAGCAGAGCAATTGCTGCAGATGTTGGGTGCCATCAGAGAACTGTTCTCAACATTCTACACGCACATCATTTTCACCCATACCATATTCATTGTCACCACGTGATTGTGGCTGATTGGTTGGTCCGATTTGGATGATTTTTTTTTTTTTTTTTTTATGCTGAACAAGTTTGCAATTGGGTTTTTTTCTCTATCCCGTACGATTTTTGAGATAAATTTTGAATGTGTCCTAATTTGTATATTTGGGATGATGAAAAGTGCACCATGGGATAGGCCACCCACAACTTCCTATTCATTGGATTCATCAAAATTGACATATCTGCTTCGGTTCAAAAAATAAAAGGAGGGTTCAGACTTTTGTATTCACCCTGTAGTTCATTCAGCATAAGTCTGCATGAGATGTAAGCAAAAAATAATCACATATTCCTGCACAGGGTCCTGTTGATTGGAGGGATTGATTTAGCTTCTCCCTGATACACGTGGCTTGCCAAGGCCAGATGAATCCCTATCTTTCTATCCTTTAATCCCTTATGCTCTCCAGAGAGTCAATAGAAACTCTTTAGGGCTTTTTACTTTTTATTAAACAGAAAAAGTAAGTTTATTTAAAATTTATTAAAATTTGATCGATTTTGTGTAATTGAAGCAGAAGTCAGATGGGCAATTAAGTCCCTGAAGACTAGCAAAGCTGCAGGTCTGAGATGTTAAAGGTCTTAAATCAGGATGGTATCTTCTGGCTGACTCGGGTGTGTCAAGTTGCTTGGATATCTGGCCAGGCCCCTAAGCAATGGCAGACAGGAACTGTGATCCCTATCTTCAAAAAGGGAGATCAGAGAGATTGCAACAACTATCGAGGCATCTCTTTGCTCAGCATTCCTGGGAAAGTGTACGCTAAGTGTCTGGAGAAGAGAAGTCGGGAAATAGTCTACTCCAAACTTTCGGGGGAGCAGTGTGGTTCCCGACATTGCAGAAGCACGACGGATCACATCTTTGCTCTAAGGCAAATTTTTGAGAAATCCTGGGAGTATGCGAAAGATGTCTATGCTCTGGCAAGTGTTACAAGAGTATGGAGTGGATGGGCAATTACTGGTTGCTATCATATCTCTGTATGAAAGCTCCGAGATGTGTGTCCGGATAAAAGGCATTAAGTCTAGACCATTCACTGTGGGTGTTGGACTCCACCAAGGGTGCGTATTATCGCCATTCTTGTTCAGAATCTTTGGACTGGATAGACAGGAGCAGTCGAGGCGATGAGCATGTTTGCGTGGGCGACTGCCTGGTGGAGAGGTTGCTCTTTGCTCACAACCTTGTGCTCCTTGGGTCTTCTTGCAAAAATCTTCAGCATGCACTAGGCCGGTTTGCAGCCAAATGTGAAGAAGATCAGTGTGGCTAAAACTGAAGTTCTGGTCCTTTCAAGACAGCCTGCTCAGTGTGCTCTCCACGTCAGGCGAGCCCCATTGAGACAGGTGGAGAAGTTCAAGTATCTTGAGATTGCATTCACGAGTGATGGGCGGCAGGAAAAAGACTTGGATGCGCGGATCGATGCAGCAAGCTGTGTCAGACGCGAACTGTGGCGATCCGTGGTAACGAAACGCGAGCTGGGAAACAAAGCCAAGCTCTCAGTCTTCAAATCTATCTTCGTCTCCATTCTCACCTATGGTCATGAGTCTTGGGTAATGACCGAAAGAGTGTGATCGCGGGTACAAGCGGCCGAAACGAGATTTCTGAGAGGTGTGGCAGGTGTTACCCTACTAGACAGAGTGCACAGCAGCCGCTATTTCTCCACATTCAGAGATCTCAGTTGCGCTGATATGACCATGTGATATGGATGCCGCAAACTGGTCTTCCTAGGCAGTTTGTTATTTTCCAAGCCATTGGGTAAGAGACCAAGGGGCCGGCCTAGAACCAGGTGGCTGGACTACATGGAGAATCTGGGTTCGAGTCGCTTGGATATTACCAGGGAGGACATGCACCTGATGGCAGAAGACCCCCCCCCCCCCCGCCACATAGGGCTGAAGGCATATTACCGGGACTACTTTCAGACTTTTTACACAGTGAAAATCAACCAACAATGATGTCTGGAGAAAAGCAACAATTGAATTTGCTGCGAGAAGTTCAGACAGTGAAGATTACCCCATTTGCAAAATATTCCACAACAAGATAGCAGATAAAACGCAATTCATGAAAATACCATTGCGATATACATTTCCTATAAAGCAGGGCAAAATAAGCAAACCGCGTTAGGCATACTAAAGTATCAAAATTAAAAGGCATTCCTAGATTTTTCATACTTTGTACTCATCTTCAACTATAATATCTTCTCTTTTAGTAATCGACACATTAATATCCCAGGTGTCTCTTAAGGTCTTCGCTATCAGCTCCAGATTGGCTCTTCTGTCGTATCGCTTTCTGTCGGTGAAAAACGTACAATTCAAATTACCCAAATCGTGATAAACCGTACCACCACCACTGTTCCTTCTCGCTAAAGTTATATCGTGAGCTCGCAAATAGGAGAGATTGCTCTCCATCCAAGGGTTCTGGTGTCTTCCTATGACAACGCACGGCTCGTTTTGCCACATCAGAAGCAAGGTTTGATCGGAAAAGCGCCAGTTCTTGTAGAACCAATCTTCCATGGCCAAATTCAGATACACATTGTTGCTCGTAGAAACGAAAACCTTGGCCTTCAGAGCGTTGCTGTACTTACGACACTGCGGCTGCTGGTACCGCTGTTGGATGCATCGGAAAATCTTCACATAATTGGCTCCTTTCATTCTTCTATCGGAACTCTGAATCACCAATTAGAAGATTGTTTTGGTAATTGAACGTAAACTGTTAGCCTTCGAAGCACGCGCTTTGAACTGCTTCCGTTGCTAAACGGAAATCATTCTAAACGAAAAAGGATACGTTATATCCGAGACGTATAAATATTAAGAAAGATATATTAGCTATCTTAAGGTAAGTTTAATTTTTACATTTTCTGGAATAATATTGAATTAGAATTACATATTTTTTGATTCTAAAATATGCTACTAAGTCATAACTTATTTTAAAATTAAATTTATATAATATTTATTAAAATCCGTTGCTATTCTCTTTTCTAAAATTGGCCTTTGTCTCCAAGTATGGCGTCTTTTTTAGGATAAATAAATAAAACTTTGGAAGAGAATAAAACTGAATAAATAAACTATCAGGTAAAAGTAAATAGAATTCTAGAAAAGTTAATCTGACTAAATAAGAGAGCACAATAAGAATAATATTTTATTAAACTGTCTGATATGTGGGATTTTAAGAAAATATTTTGACATGAACGTTAATGTGGTGATATGTGGGATTAGAGGTTTTCACTTTTTGGTTGTTAAACTTTACGCAAACTTAAATTTCCCCGCAATTAAGTGCTATAAATTGAAGGTAGATTATAATCTCTTAATTATATGTGAAATATATTTACAATTAACCGTTTTCTTTTCTATTTCTATTACACAGCCATCGTTTACTTCAAGGATTAAAAAGAAACGAAAATGCCGGTGATAGGAGCTAAACGAGAAAGCGAAATGGCAATGGTGCCGATGGCGAAGCGCATGCGAAATGAAATTGTCCCGACTAAAGATGGAAAGACTGTCATGCTATCGGTATTGTTCTAAAGTAGTTTAAAAATAATTTTATTGGTTAAGGTTTACCAAAGTTTTATTGGTTAAGGTTTACCATCTGCACAATCCGCACACTC
This sequence comes from Rhysida immarginata, assembly GCA_023313115.1. NCBI lineage: Eukaryota > Metazoa > Arthropoda > Chilopoda > Scolopendromorpha > Scolopendridae > Rhysida > Rhysida immarginata. The sequence goes on from JAHWFO010048912.1 coordinate 2,320,289, forward strand.
GAAAACGCAAAACTTCAGAATCCACACAACCCGAAAGGGAAGCTTCAGTAACCGACCAAACGAATTTAAATAAAACAAACAACAACAACACTCCAAACAAAAGAAAAAAAAAACCCAAACAATCAAAACAAAAAACAAAACATACCCATCTGAAAAAAACAACGAAACACCATCCACACAGCTACAAAAACTCCAACACCATAAAATAAGCACTGGCCGCCGTGCTAATAAATTGAAAATTCGTAAATTTACCAATATAAAGAACATTACCACAAAAAAACAAAACAAAAAAAAAAAACCCGGCTAATTTCAACTGACCACACAGCAATGATAACACTGAATTCCAGGGTTGTGGAGAAACTGGAAAGGACTGTGGATAACGACATGACCAAATGACAACAACCTCTTGTCCACAAAAGAATTTTATTAAGCATATACGTATTTCGAACTCATTGAGTTCATTATTCAATGCCGATACAGAGTTTGGTTGAATTACATAGAATATATATAAGGGCCGGAGTGGCCATTATCCAATAAAAAGGTATAAATGTAAATTACAAAATAAAAAAGACCAATGGGGGAAAAAAACAATCTCTTAACATCAGAAGCGCGGACCTAGTAGAGATACTCCTCCTGGTCGCGAACAATCATTACAATCGATACCGAATGCCGATTATTAAAATTACAACGAATAAAATCAAAAAAGTAAAAGGTAAACAAAGATACAAAATTAAGAAATATAGAAAATTAACTTTACTCTTTAAGCAATTTTATAAGTGTCGAATCTCCTATCGGGCCTGCGTCTCCGTTTAGTAACAGGTTGGGGTCCTTCTTGGAAATCTCTAACGTCTCATAGGCGTCTAAAGCGTTCTTGTTTCTGACCTGTCTCAACAAACGGCAGTCTTGTAGAATTATGTTGTGTCCGGTGTCAAGCATATGCTTGGCCGCCGCTGATCTATTCGGGCGGCCGAACCTGGCGTGGGCATTATGCTCTTTGAATCTATTCCGGACCTTCCTGCAAGTTGCCCCTCGGTAAACTTTCTGGCATACACTGCAGGCGATTTCGTATATTCCAGATTGTGATAGAGGAGGTGTTTGTGATAGGGTTCCCCAAAAAATTCTTCAGGACATTGGAGTTTTTGTACGTGAGGTCTATATCCGCTTCTTTGAAGATCGTGCGTAATCCTGCCGTGAGGGTCTTGTTGTATGGAATCGATACTCTAAACTTGGGTGTCGTGGTGTTGTTGACGGTGGTCGATTCTCTAACCAGCTTTACGAATCTCCTTCTGCGTACCAAATCGTTTGAAGCCGAGCTTGATTCCTCTGGACAATACTTCCCAAAGATTTGGTAACGTTACGTCGATGATGTGTTCGCTGTCATCGATACCAACGAGATAGAGGTGCAAACCTTCCTCGAGCACATCGACAGCTTCTACCCATCAATACAGTTCACTGTGGAAATGGAGGAGAATCGCTCTATACCCTTTCTTGACCTTAGAATCATACGAAATAACAACAAGCTCGAATATGACATTTATCGAAAACCCACCCATACTGATATGTACATTCACCATGATTCAAATCACTGCTGGAGCCAGAAACTAGCAGCGTTCGTTTTTATGGCGGACAGAGCTCTAAACATCCCTTTATCCAAGACCAGATTTGCGAAAGAAATAAAACACATACGGACTACAGCGCAAAACAACGGATAGACACCAAACTCGTACACAATTTGGTACGCAGAAGGAGATTCGTAAAGCTGGTTAGAGAATCGACCACCCTCAACAACACCACGACATTCCGCGCTTCTGATGTTAAGAGATTGTTTTTTCCCCCCATTGGTCTTCTTTATTTTGTAATTTACATTTGTACCTTTTTATTGGATAATGGCCACTCCGGCCCTTATATATATTCTCTGTAATTCAACCAAACTCTGTATCGGCATTGAATAATGAACTCAATGAGTTCGAAATACGTATATGCTTAATAAAATTCTTTTGTGGACAAGAGGTTGTTGTCAGTTGGTCTTCCAGGGTTGTTGTTAACACCATAATTTGATGGCAGCTTTGGACCCTCTTCTGAGCACGATAATGCCTGCCCCCACATGATTGTCACACCAAACGCATCGCAGCACCTACAGTTCAAAGATGAAAAACTGCAGTTGAAAGATGAAAGACTTTGCACTTTGCGACTTTGCCACATGATATGTAGTTATTACTGTTATATTTACTCATTACATGTCACTTCTCTGTCAATTTTAATCAATACATTACCTACATTAAATGTACTACAATTGTACCTTCCTGTGCCAAAGTTTTGTTATTTACCTACAACACTTGAAGTGATTAATTTTTTTATCCAGTGAGCTTACTGTGTTCATGTATTTTGGCGATGAATTTATTTCCAAAAAATTTTAGGTAAATTTAAAAAAGATTGAATGATTTTTAGATTTGACTTTGTTTGAATTGTAATAACTGTTTGAAATGGTATTAACAGCACTGTAAACTGTTTCAGTATAGATTATTGATAAATGTCATCGTTTGATATACAGTTGAATAGATTTGGCATTCATTGAAAAAAGAACTGGGTTTGGTATTACTGATAAAATAACAGAATCAAATAAAGAAATGATCACTGTAGTTAAAACAATAAGAAATGAATTTCCCCCTCTTAATAAGGTCAGAATGCCTGACATTCATGATTTCATAAACATTAACTTTAAATGCGAATGTATATATTACATATACACTGTCATATCACCGAATTATAACCACCCGCTTAGTAATGGGAGTAGCCACCCTTCACCGCTATAACTGCTACTAGGCGTCGTGGCATGGACACAAGAAGTGCGCGGTATATGTCCGATGGTATGGCAGTCCATTCCACTTGAAGCGCTGTCCACAGAGCTTCGAGAGTCATAGGTGGAGGGTCCAGCTGCCGTACATGGCGATCAAAGTGCTCCCACAGATGTTTGATTGGATTGACGTCCGGCAAATTAGCGGGCCAAGGGAGCACTCAAAAGTCAGTAAAGTGTTCCTTGAACCAATCCAGGAGGAGACGTGCTGTATGGCAGGGTGCATTGTCCTGCTGGAACACACCATCACATTGGGGGAACATCGTGAGCATGTACGGGTGCACCTGGTCCGATACGATTGACAGATAGCCACATGCATTCAAATTGCCCTCTAGACGAATCAGTGGACCTAACTGCTCCCAACAGAAGATTCCCCACACATGCTCACTACCCCCACCAGTCTGTTTCCGGCCCACAATAGCCTCCTGCAGTCTCTTTTTATGGCGTTCACAATGCACTCGCCATTGACCGTCAATCTTACGGAGCAAAAACCTTGTCTCGTCGGAGAAGGCGACTTTAGCCCACTCGTCTGTGGTCCAATGGCAGTGCTCACGTGCGAAGTCTAGGCATCGTCGACGATGACCCCTGGTCAACATGGGTGCAGTAACCATGCGTCAACTGTTCAGGCCCATCCGTGGCTGGGTGCGTTCGACGGTAATGTCGGATAGATGTCTGTTGGCACCACTGTTGAATCTGGTGGTCAGTCGATGGACTGTAGCTGTCCTGTCACCTTTTACGAGTCGTTGTAGGCACTGCTCCCTCGTCGGTCGATGGCTCGTGACCCTTTGCAGTGATGGCGTTGGGACGAGATTTCTGTCCCTGCTGTACACCTTCACTACAGCGGACCGTGAACAGTTCACAAATTGCTCCGTTTCGGAGATAGTGCCACCCTTGCTGCGATAGCCTATTATCATCCCTTTTTTGATGTTTGTTAAATCCGGACGTTTACCCATCTTGAGGCTCGTGCACCTGCCGTTTAATGCACCAGCTTTAAAGCTTTCTCAGCCTGTTATGCAAATTTTGCAATGTGTAATCGTTGTTGGGGCAAACCATGCGTGTGCCTTGAAGGGGTGCTGGTCATAATAAATTGATATGACAGTGTATATCAAATCAGATTTTAACCCTAAAGTCAAAATTTTAAGATAGACACACAAATATGATTTGAAAAAAAAATATTATTTAGAATTACAGTATTTACATTTTTTTAAGGTTATACATGTAATACATATTTGCTAATTTATCTTAATTTTATCTGAATAGGGTCCACCCCGTACGTCGAATTTAGAATCTCCGATAATGTTGCTATCAGGACATCAAGGCGAAATTTTTTGTGCCAAATTTCACCCTGAAGGAGAAATTATAGCGTCTGCTGGATTTGATAGACAAATTTGTAAGCATTACTTTAGCTTTACAGAGCATTACAATAAGGCTGTGTCTAAAAAGTCCGACCGATTGCGACCGGTCGAAGACGAATCATGTTATATGTTCACGACTAATGTGTCTGACATTGTTGATTTTCTGTACTATCAGGAAGAAGTGTTTTGTTTTTGAAATAAATTTTTGATTTTCAAATAAATCAGGTACGGAAAAATTAATATTAGATCATGTGATTCTTTTTCGACCAGTCTTCATTGGTCGGACTTTTTAGACACAGCCTAAGATTTGATGTGTCTTTTCAAGTCAAGAGGACCAGTTGTAGATATCATGACCACTTGATCATGAAATTTTATTCGTAAAACACATTTTACTTCTACATCTGCTTTGGTTGATTTTCTGAGGGTCCGTAAAGGATGAGTACCTATAACAATACACTATATGATCACAAATATCCGGACACATGCACGTTTGCGCTCTAGCCACGATTTCATGGAAATCAATAGGGCGTTGCACATCCCTTTGCCCGAATCACAGCTTCCACCCTTCGAGGAAGACTTTCCACCAAATGTTGGTAGGTACTTTCCGGAATGTTACTCCATTCCTCCCGAAGAGCGAGAATCAGTTCAGGTACAGAAGTTGGCCGATGTGATTTGGCCCGCAAGCGTCTTTCCAATTCATCCCACAGACTCTCTATAGGATTGAGGTCGGGACTTTGTGCCGGCCAACCCATTTCTTCGACCCCTGAGTCCGCAAACCACTATTGTACACACCTCGTTTTGTGGCACAGAGCATTGTCGTGTTGGTAGAGAAATGGCTCGTTTCCGAAAAATTGCCACAACGTTGGAAGTGCACAGTTGTCCAAAACATTCAGATAACGGTCGGAGTTCATGATTCCTTGCACAGAAACGAGCTGGCCCAGTCCGTACCATGAAAATGAGCCCCACACCATGACTCCTCCTCTTCCGAACTTGACTGTGGGCTCTGTGCACTCAGGTAAGAAGCGTTCTCCAGGTATGTGCCAAACCCAAACTCGTCCATCGGATTGCCAGAGTGTGTAGAGAGATTCGTCTGTCCACGTTACACGTTTCCATTGGTCCATTGTCCAGTTTCTGTGGGCTTTGCACCACTCCAGACGTCGCTTGGCGTCGACCCTGCTGATATGGGGCTTGTGGGCAGCAGCACGGCCTTGGAATCCCATCGTGTGCAGTTCCCGACGAATTGTCACGGTACTGGCATCATTTGCAGAGGCGTTTCGAAACTCTGTGGCAATTTTTTCTGCCGAGGACTTCCGGTTGCTGCGGGTGACACGACGAAGCACTCGACGGTCTCTGTCCGTTAGTTTCTTGGGTCTACCGGTTCGTTGTTGAACTGTTGTTGATCCCCGGGTCTTCCATTTCATAATGACATCGCCTACTGTTGACTTGGGTATCTGAAGAAGGCTGGAAATGTCACGCACGGACTTGCCGCATAGGTGACATCCAAGGATGGTTCCACGTTGGAACTCGCTGAGCTCTGCCGAACGACCCATTCTTGCCAATGTCCAAGCAGAGTTGTGTCTGAAGGTGTGGGAAGCTATTTAAATGATGTGCAAGTCATTATCATGTGACATTGGGCCAATCGATAATCTTTGAGGGGTGTCCGGATATTTTTGATCATATAGTGTATATTCATGAGAGTAAAAAGTGATTTTGTTGTGGACAAGTGGTATCCTCATTTGATTATTTTTTTTTGATCCCTTAGGAAGGGCAGTCAAAAATTGAACTCCATAACTTTAAGAGCTTTAAAAATGCTCTTTCAAGTCATTGCAAATTTTAAGAAATCTGAAAGGATAACTTAGGAAGTAGCCTTTAAAAATGCCCCCAAAAATCAGTGGGTAAGGTATTTGAGGAGACACCTTCGTTTGGCTACTGCTGCAAAACGAAATGCAAAATGGCGGACCATCAAGTAACACAAATCATGAAGAGACATGCAGTCATCGTGGCAATAAAGACAGAGCACAGCAATTTAGAGATATCACGATTTCTAAAGGTCACAAGATCATTCGTCCACAAAGTGTGGAAGGAGTTGAGGACCGAAGATGGCAATGTTGCACCAGTAGCAAAGCGTAAAAAGCATGCCTCACGCTCTGACATCATCAGAACACCTGAATTTATTCAACAAGTGCAGCAGGCCATCGATGATAATCCCAGAACATCCATAAGGTCACTTGCCAAAGATCTCCATGTGTCGGAAGGATCGATCAGAAATGTTGTCCATGAAAACATCAGATATCACTCGCATGTTATGCAAAGAGGTCAGTTTTTGTCAGACAAAACACGGAAAAACCGCCTAATCAGATCGAAAAGGCTCTTAAACAAGCTGAAAAATCCGTGTGAAGCTGATTTGCTGTGAATTTTCTCCGATGAAAAAAAAACTTTGACCAGGATCAGATGGTGAACAGATGGTTATGTGAAGACCCTTCAGAAGTGCCACGAAATTTCCTGCAACTGTCATGGTTTTAGGGGTTGTCAGCAGTGAAGGACATGATTCCTCCACACTTCTTTCTTCAAGGCCTTAAAGTTAACTCTGCGGTCTACGTTGAGACCCTTGAACAACTGGGATAGATACGATACGCAACGGAAGGCCTTACGTGTTTCAGCAAGACTCTTCCCCAGCACACAAGTCTCGCATGACACAGGAATGGATGGCCGACAACTTCCACGATCACGTAACCCCTAACCTTTGGCCTCCTAACTCCCCTGACCTGAATCCGTTGGACTACTACGTATAGAGCGTTGTGGAGAGAGAGGTCAGTGAACACCCCCATAACACCAAAGATGAATTGAAAGCTACCATTGTTCGAGTAATGACCAATAGGAACCATGACCATTTGATTCACGCATGTCGACGGTTTCGATCTCGCATTGAAGCAGTTATATATAGATGCTGAAGGCGGATTCATTGAATAGCCATATAACAAGAAGGTTTCTTGTGTATGCTCATTGTATGTTTCGATAATAAAGTTATTATCTTGACTTATCTTTCTTTTGATGTAAAAGTTTTATAGTAATGCAAGGTGTGTTCAAAGATTATTGAACAAAGATACATTTATTCATTTACAAGATATTTACTCGAATTTCCTTCAAAGTTGTCCCCCTGGTAAGGCACCACTTCTACCAGTGGTCCTGCCATTGTTGAAGCACTTTTGGAATGCATCTGTCGGAATGGTGTTTAGCTGGATAAAATTCTCTCTTGATTCAAATCAGGTCTCTTTCATCAGAATTTTCAACTTCGGGAATAGCCAAAAATCACACTTAGCCATGTCAGGGGAGTAGGTAGAGTGAGAAGGCACAGGAATGCTGTGTTTGACCAAAAAAGTCTGAATCCTTTATCTATGCAATAGCTCATGGCATTGTCCCCAAAGGCCTGTTAGATTTTGCGAATGGCTTCAGCTCGAGCAGTGCCAAGCTTTTGGCTAAATTTGATGCAGTATCGCTGCTCAACTCGTTCCGTCATTTCGCAACAATTCACAATCTGACAGGCACTTGCTGCAGCTCCTCACTCATACACTGAAAGAGTGTTCCCACATCTTATTTGTTTCCGCAGGAAAAATTAAGGTTCAGTACTTTTTGAACATTCCTCGTACAATAGCATGATAGCAGTTGACCATATTGTTATAATCAAAAATTTTGTTTCTGCAGTATTTACAGGGTGACAATTGTTGAGCTATACGAAATAAAAAATCAAATTTTCAAAAGCTACCGAGTTCAAAAGTTTTATTCAACTGTTAAAAGTAACTACAGATGTTCGGATTTAGTTTATGACATGTTTGATATGCTTGCCATCAATGGCTATGATGTAGCGCAGATAGAGAGCAAAAAGGAACGGCTGTTTTGAGCCCAGCGATGGTTTTGGGGTTATTTTGTGTCTTTAATATTGCCCCACAAAAATGAGTCACAAGGTTGAGATCAGGAGAATATGGTGGCCAAGCAATTCCCATTCCATTGGCCTCTGGGTACCCCAAAGCCAGAATGCGCTTTCCAAAGTGCTCTTCCAGGACTTCAAACATTCGATTGGTCTGATGAAGTCGTGCTCCGTTCTGCATGAACACATCTTTTGGAAATCTGGGTCATTTTGGATAATAGGGATGAGACCATTTTCTAAAATTTTCAACGAAAAATGAACAACATGCTCAAAAAAATCCCAACATGCCCTGCATTCAAGCACCAAGTTTTAACTGAATCTCACCAATTGTTCAGAAGTTATCAGGTTTTTTTTCATATACAGTGGGTTCCAAAAATGCCCAAATGATTGGACACCTTCAACATTTTTTCCAGTGATTTTGAAATAAATAATCTTGTTGTTCTACAAATTTGCATGGGTGATACCATGTGTTTTAACTTTCGAATGAGGGGTGCTAGATTTCATTTTTAATCCAAGAATTCAAACGATTGAGTGCTTTTAGAGATGGGAGCGATGTGGGCAATTGTGTAATTTGCCTTTCAACTATGCATTTTCATGTATGCATTACTGTAATTCTTTGCAGATTTCAACCAAAATAATATAAAACATTCATTTTGTGATGTTGTGTCTTTAGCAAACTATTTTATTGAAATTGCTATTCATTGCTAATTATGCGTGCTATCTCCACCAACATTCGCAACAGCATCCTTTCACTTCTTGACAAGGGTTATTCTTCTCGCAAAATTGCCCTGCAGGTTGGTGTAACGTTTGCAAGAAATATCGATGTAATGATCAGATCTCCGCTCCAGACCGTCTGCACAAACTAACACCTTCTGACCATCGTCATCTGGCTCGCCTTATCACCACTGGAAAGGTCAGCAATGCGGCTCAGGCAACTAGAGAACTTCGCAACATCACAAGCAAAGATGTTAGTGTCCAAACAGTAAGTAGATCACTCAAGCAATCTGGAATGAAGGCCATTGTCAAGCAGAAAAAAAACTCATTTGACGACGAAACATATGAAGGCTCGACTGGAGTTTGCACGTAAGCATCAAAGTTGGACTAATGAAGACTGGAAACGAGTTATCTGGTCGGACGAGACCAAGATCAACCGTCTGGGCTCTGAATGGTCGGCAACGATCCCAACAGCATTACAAGGCAACGATAAAATTTGGAGGTAGCAGTATTATTATTTGGGGGTGCATGTCTTCTAAAGGTATTGGTTACATAGCAAGAGTAGATGGCCGAATGAATGCACAGAGTTATGTCAACATCCTACAGGGACATCTCCTCCCCAGTCTGAAATACTATAAGATGAAGATAAAAGACGTGGTGTTTCAGCAGGATAACGATCCAAAGCATACGTCTAAGCTCGCACAATCTTGGCTCAAAAACCATCCTATTGAGACATTAGATTGGCCGGCGCAATCTCCTGATCTCAATCCGATTGAACATTTATGGAGTGAATTGAAAAGACGTCTTGCATTAT
>JAHWFO010048912.1:2330350-2347862 GCA_023313115.1 Rhysida immarginata
GAAACTCTGTTCTCCCTTTGTTGTGTTGTAAAGTCTCTACCAATTTTATCGATAGAAACAGCACTATGGACCCCTTACTCAACGATCTTAAGAATTTTGTCAATAATTATTTCCTTTTATAGTTTTATGGAATACATATGGAGAATGTGAGAATTTTGCTGTTATGTCCGGCCATTCTGGTGCCATCATGGATCTCCATTATTCTACAGATGGAGCGTAAGTTTGTTCATGGATCTCGTATTTTAATTATTCAACTTCTGTTTTTTTTTTAAAAGTTGAACTTGCCTGTCTTAGTTTATATTTTTTTGTTTTTTTGCAGGACACTTTTCACAGCCTCAACTGACAAAACCTTGGGAATATGGGATGCTAAGACAGGAGTTAGAATTAAAAAACTGAAAAGCCACACAACTTTTGTTAATTGCTGTCATCCTGCACGTCGTGGTCCTCAACTTCTTTGTAGTGGCAGTGATGACTCCACTATTAAAGTAAGTTTATTAAAAAATTCTGGCTAGAGTTTCAAGTTTCAAGAGATTTTTAACAATTTGAGTCTGTGGTTTTGGCTGCCATTTTTGCTTTTTGGTACACTATTAACACTTCTTTGCAACAATAGAAAATTAAAAATGATGTAGTACCATATGAGTGGTAACATGTTTTTGGACAACCCTGTATGTTGCATTTCTTCTTGCCATTTTTGTGATCATTCAACAATGCTGCTGTTTTTTAAGTACCGAAAGGTGCTTTATTCTTTGGCCTTGTCCGTCCATCCGTAACTCTATTTTCTCGGAAAGTATGAAAGATTTTAAAAATCTGTTTTCACCAATCGATAGATATGGGAAATGGCACGGACGAGTTCGAAGATGGTCGAAATCTGTACAGTGGCACGCGCTCTAATTGTACTATTGTGATACCCCCCCAAAATTTTTCCATGTTAAGATACAGTAAGTAACATATCAAACCACTCGTAACGACTAGCCATGAAAAAATATAACGTTATTAAATAGTGTTTAGCCAATTGATAAATTTAGTCGAAGATAGCCGAAATCGGTAAAATTGCATTGGGGAAAATGCGTAATAAGCATATAGGTTCGGCTCAGCGCCTGCTCTAAACGTTAATGAGATGGTGCGCGTGCAGGATGCACGAGATTGACGATTATTGAAAGGGCAGAACGGACTCTAAATCAAAAGAATTTTATTATTCGTAGGGAGCTTATTATTTATTTATTACGATAACTTGAAAACGAATTAACTTTTTCACACTCTGTTTTCACCAATCCATTAATATGGGACAGAGCACGAACAAGTACGAACCTGAGATAGCCGAAATAGGTACTTGCTCTAATGGTAACATTACGATAGCCCCTTAAAAATTTCCTCTAACCAGATATGGCATGTAATAGATAAAATAAATCGTCACGACGTCTCATGAACGAATATATGAGAGTAACTAGTGATAGCACAAATTGGTGTAATAGCACGTGTACGTGTAAGGATGTATCATTAATGAATATAATGCGTAAATAATGATAGTGGTAATTGGTTTACTAGCACGTGCCTAATAGTACCATATGGTACCGATGGAACTTTCAATGCTAAAATATGGCATGTAATATATCAAACACCTCGTAACGACTTGTCATGCGTGAATATAACGACTAAATAATGATAGTGGAAAACGGTTATGTAGCACGTGCCCTAATGGTACTATATCGTACAATATGGTTTCATTGGAGCTTTCAATGTTAAGATATGGCATGTAATATATCAAATAACTCGTAACAACATGTCATGACTGAATATAACAAGGAAATAATGATAGTGGGAATTGGTTAAGTAGCACGTGGCCTAATGGTACCATATGATACCATATGTTACTGTTGCAACTTTCAATGTCAAAATATGGCATATAATATATCAAACAACTCGTAACAGCGTGCCATGAGTGAATGTAACTAGTAAATAATGATAGTGAGAAATGGTTAAGTAGCACGTGCCCTAATGGTACTATATGATGCCATATGGTAACTGTTGGAACTTTCAGTGCTAAAATATGGCATGTAATATAACAAACTACTTGTAGCGACGTGTCATGAGTGAATATAACAAGTAAATAGTGATAGTGGGAAATGGTTAAGTAGCACGTGCCCTAATTCATTTCAAGTATATGCAAATTACAAATTAGAAGTTTTACAGGTGGAATATATAAGCAACGCAGTTCTTCAATGGTTTATGTAGCAGTATTCATTTAGCCTTTCGGTACTTGATTATATCATTCATGAATGGTTTATTAAGTACTGAAAGGTGCTTTATTCTTTGGCTTTGTCCGTCCTTCTATAACTCGATTTTCTCAGAAAGTATGAAAGATTTTAAAAATCTGTTTTCATCATTCGATAGATATGGGAAATGGCACAGATGAGTTCGAAGATGGTCGAAATCGGTACAATGGCACACGCTCTAATTGTACTTTTATGATACCCCCTAGAAATTTTCAATGCTAAGATATAGTAAGTAGCATATCAAACCACTCGTAACGACGAGCCACGAACGAATATAACATTATTAAATACTGTTTAGCCAAGTGATAAATTTAGTTCGAAGATGGTCGAAATGGTTCACTGGCACGTGTTCTTAAGTAGCCATTATCCCGTAGAAATTTTCAAAGGCTAAAGTGTGGCATGTAGTGCATCAAAGAACTTGTAACGAAGAGTCATGAATGAATATAGCGAACATTAATAAGTTCGAGATGGTCGAAACTAGTTCGGTTGTACGAGATCTAATGTCAGTCGATGAATATGGTACATGGCACGGACCAGTCAAAAATATGATCTAAATCAGTTCAATAGCACGTGCACAAATGCTACCTTTACGACCCCACCTAGCAAATTTCAATTTATATTAAGTAATATATCAAACAAATAGTAATGATGAGGTAGAAGCAGATATAAATTACTATTTTCACCAATTAATAAATATGGTTCCGGGAATGAACCATTTTGAAAATGGTTGAAATCGAAGCAATGGCACGTGCTCTAATGGTACCCTTATGACACCCTAAAATATTTTCAATGATAAGATTTGTCATGTAATATATCAAACAAATTGGGATGATGTGTCATGTATGAATGTAACGTAAAATCATTGACAGTCGCAATTGGTTCAAAGGTACGTGGTTTAATGGTATCATTATGGTCCATTAGAAACTTACAATGTTAACATAGGGCAGTTAAAAATATGGTTTCACAAATGGCTTAGTTTAACCTTTCGGTACTTGGTTATATCATTTCTTAATGGTTTATTTTATATTTTTATTATATATTTGTCAATTTTTTTATAAATTGTTGAATAGCCATTTAATCTCTGATTTCTCTGCAATATTGAAACATCATAGATTTCTTATACCTACCATATTACTTGAATACACTGCTAGCAAAAGAAAAATGCATCACCTAGAAAGTATGGGTCGATTTATTTGAAATTTTGCACACACATAGCATCAGTGGCATACAAGAAATGATTCAAATTGCAAGACAATACATCCAGAAGAACGTTGTTTAGGGTGGCTCCCGTGACCCTCCCAGAGAAGAATGGTTCCAACCAGATTTGCATGAAATCGTCAGTTTGGCATCTGCATTGTATTGGAATAGTTGACTGTAGGTGTGGTGACAACAACTGCAATGCCTTGCACATGCCACCATTCTCCTGTGCAACAACGTATGGAGCTTGACAGGGGTCAGATTATGCAACAAGTTCGATGCTGTCAGCAGTGGTTTACAGAAGGAATGCACTCACGTAGACCTGGTTCTGGGCGCCCACGCACTGCTGACCCACTTCAAGACCGTCGAATCGTATGAGAAACTTTGAGTAACCGTATGGCATCCACAGCAGAGATATGGGCCAGAGTGGCACCAGCTTTGTCAAGACTGTAACTGTTTGGTAACCGTTTGCTAGCTGCAAGACTGTAGGCACGAATCCTAATAGCCAGACTCCCACTTCTGCAAGAACACCATGCTACACAGTTGCAGTGATGCCGCGAAAGAGCCGAATGGAGGTCTGTGATCTTTAGTGATGAGAGCAGATTCTGCCTATACACCAGTGATGCCAACAGAGCACCATCTTCCACAGTGCATGTGTCTACGGTACACAAGTCTCAACTCTGGCTTAATGGTGTTGGATGCAATCCGTTACAACTCTCAATCACCCTTAGTGTTTGTGGATGAAACATTGAACAGGATTCGGTACATCCAGCAGATTGTGGAACCTGTTCTTCTGCCCTTCTTGCAACAGGAGGGTAACATGTTTTTCCAGCAGGATAACGCCTGTCCAGACACTGCTCCTGTTAGCTTGCAGGCCTTACAGCATGTGGCACTACTTCCCTGGCCAGCACGATCTCCAGACTTGTCATTAATTGAGCATGTGTGGGACATGATGGGGTGTAACTTTGATCGTAGCTGCACAATAGCTGCAACAATTCCACAATTGCACTAGCCTGTTCAGGAGGCTTGGAACAACCTACCCGAAGACGATATCCAGCATCTTTATGGCCACATGCCTGCAAGAGCCGAGGCCTGCATTCGAGCTTGCAGTGGTTATACAATCTGATAATGTGGTCTATTGTGGCATGGGAGCCACCCTGTATAGTGTTCTTTTGCAATTTGAATCATTCTTGTATGCCACGAAAGCTACATGTGTGCAAAATTTCAAATAAATCGGCCCATTCTGTCTGGTGTTGATTTTTTTTTTGCCAGTAGTGTAGAAGTCGAGGTTTTTTTCCCCGAAATCTGACTAGTGATCTTGGTTTAAATTTGCATGCAGTAGATAAAAAAATTTTCTTTGATCAGTGCTATTATTTCTCATGTCCAACGATTTTGACTGGGCGTGTCCAATTGAAATAAGAAATTTTAATTGGACACATCCAGTCAAAGTTTCGTTGAACAGAGCATAAGTGATAAAGTATGCAAGGCATAAATTTTATAATTTGACCATTTTAGTTGTGGGATTCTCGGCGTAAGGCACCTGTACAAACATTTCAAAACACTTACCAAGTAACAGCGATAACCTTTAACGATACTTCAGAACAAATTATATCTGGTGGAATCGATAATGATTTGAAGGTAAGTAATTCTAATTTAAATTTGCAATGTTATTAAAATTAATTTTTAATATTTATATATGGAAGACAAAAAAAGAAAAACGTCTAAAGGCTTATATTCAGAATCCAATATTGGGTTATTTCATAAGTACTGCCCTATTTCGCTTAGGCTACTTTGCATGAGCCCTATGTCCGTAACATTACAGCAGGAACTATAACCACAGTAAACAAAAAGCTCAGTAGCTGAATAAAGGGGAAACACTGAAACAGTACCCAAAACCCAAGTTGCATCCAAACAAACTTGCCATCTGTGTGTGGTGGGCCTCCAGAGTGTAGTGCATTTTGAATTTCTACCACAAGGACAAATGATCAACAGTCCTGTACGAATGCCATCAGAAATTGTGAACAGAACAACCATCACTGGTGAATCGTGCAGATCCAATACTCCTCCAAGATGGTGCTCGTCCACATGCATCTGCTGCAACCCTGCAAAATATTAATGGTTCTATACTTTGATTTCCAATAAAAATTTTTGAATAAGCAGTCTATCAAAGAATCGTCCCACTGTCTCGCCCCGTATTTCTCCCTATCAGTATGGCTTCATGAGCGGTAGATCAACTCAATCGAATCTCATGGATTGTATACATCTCATTGGTGATGGAATTGCCCAAAACCGTCAGGTTGATCTGATATACATCGATTTTGGTGGATTATTTTCTCCTTAATAAAAAAAATTTTACAATTTGGATTGCATCACTTGCTTGTCAAATGGTTATGCTCATACCTTACTGATGGAACAAATTATGTTGTCATAAATGATGGCACTACCTCCAAAGGCTTCATATCCTCCTCAGCAGTGCACCAGGGATCAATCTTAGGACCATTATTATTTCTCCTGTTCATTAATGACATACAAGATGTAGTAAAATCATCCTCGATGTTTTTGTTGGCAGATGACATCAAAGTGGGCAAAATTATTCGTACCACTCTTGACTGCTTTGATTTGCAACTAGATCAAACTCTATTAGCTCTTGGTGTATCGTAAATAAAATGTATACTAATGAAAAGGTCACTTACTCACTGAAACATTCTCTTCATAGCTTCTCGTACACCCTTAATGGTTCTTCTCTTGATAAACAAACTACCACAAAGGATCTAGGGGTCTTTTTAAGCACAACCTATCTTGAAACGAACATATAAACCACATAAAGCCTATAGGATCTCTTATTTCATTGTTCGAAACTCTACACGTTTCAATAGCACAGAATTTTCTATTTTCTTCTTCAACTCCTTAGTAAGACCCGACTTAGAGTATGCTTCGACTATCTGGTTTCCGTACAATGTTGCGTTACAGCGGCATCTTGAGAAAGTTCAAACTGATTTTCTACGCTCCCTTCTTCACTTATCAAATCATAAATTCTTTAATGAAAATATATATGCTACAAACTCTTACCTCAGAGATCACTTTCGTTGTGAAACGTTACTTAACAGATGGATTTATCTTGACGCCTGCTGCTTATTCAAATTATATAATCATATAACCTATTCTGTTAGATTTCTCAATTTCATAAAACTACGTATTCCCAAACTAAACTCAAGAAACACTGATATATTTTATTTACCACTGACTAAGAAATTTATTACAAACAATCTCCTTTTCAATCGATTATGTAAATTAGGCAATATATTCTCAAATTTAATTGGTATTAAGTTTTTAAATTATAATGAATTTAAAGTTATAATTTATGAACATCTTTGTTTGTTTGTTTAAAAAATAAATACTTTTTTATATAAAAGTTTAAAGTTTTATTAGACTCCTGTTTTTTAGATAACAAACATATCGTGATTTTAGCTTGAATGTCGTGAACGGACACGTGTATAAAAATACACGGATGACGATACACGGGTACCGTGTCCCGTGTGCTTTTATTACCTGTCAAAAATCGTAGGCTCTAATTGCTACCCGCCCTGACTCGTGTTCGTCGGTCAGCATTCGTGGGACCCACCTTGAAGAAACTTTCCACATTTTTAGCTCATCATGCAAAATGGACTCCACAGACCCCACTGGACCCCCCAAATGAAAAATGAATTAATTCATTGTATAATGAACTGGACACTGTATATGCAATATAATTAATGTATTTTATACGGTAATTTTATCAGGACAAAACCTTCTCCGCCAGCAGTCGTCGTTGGAGGGCTGATATTTATCCTCTTGTATAATACGACCCAGCAAATTTAGGTGCTTTTTTAGGCCAAAAAAATTTGCATTATAGTAGAGGATTTACGGTATATGAAACATCGTTTGTGGCAACGCGCACGGTATTCACGCCATTCACGGTATAGTGCTGCCATCTATGTTAGTAAAGACGAAATATTTCCCGCAAAATTTTGAAAGCATCCAGATCTTTCTACTTACTGTCATTGCAGAGAAAAAATTTGAAGACCTTATAACTTGAACGCACCTCATACAGCTCACAACAAATGTTCAGATGGTTCCCACCGGTCTCAATATGTACACTATCTGTCAGTAATTGTTTGGACACTAAACCAGTAAACATGTATCGTGGACACACTTATTATAATGTGGCCTAGATAACCATCTGTACCCTTTGTGGAAAGCTGTCCACTATTTTTTGTTAGACATTAGCTGGAATTTGTCTGCATTCCTTCACCAAAGTTTAACAACGATTTTGGATGAGTTGGTCTTGACCTCAATCCTCATTCTTCTTGTGGACAGTATGCATTTTCTACCATTGGTTCCCTCAGTTTATAATCCTCTATCACCTGTAGAATCTTGATCTTAAAGGTTCGAGACACCCTGTAGATTTCAAAGTGTCCAAGATATCAAAATAAATGTTTGTATAAAATAGGGTCTCCTCCTCTATACCAACCACTTGCAGAAACCAAGCTCATGCGATTGTTATAGACACTTTATTTGTAGGCTGACAGAACCAATAGCTCAATAAGCTTGTGTGGTCGTTAATACAGATTTGTCAAAATTATCCAGTCTTAAATTTGCAGTAAGAAATTGAGAATTTAATTTGTCATTTGCATTTAGAGTTACAAATTGCTCTTTAATTTATAATTAACAAATATTTTCCTTTAAAAATTGGAACAGGGATGTACAGATTTAACCGAAAATAAAATATTTTTTTTGTTTAAAATAACAAATTTTATTTAATGTGTGCAAATTTTTAATCTCTTAAAATGTAGGTCTGGGATCTAAGGAAAAACAATATTCTTTACAAAATGAGAGGTCACACTGACACAGTAACGGGTCTAGCATTAAGTCCCGATGGTTCATATATTTTATCCAATTCTATGGATAATACCGGTAAGTTTCAAACTACAGGTTCCACACTGATTTTCGGTACCCTTAGCTCTAGAGCCTTACTGGATTATCCGTTTTGCCAGACTATCCGATTTCATCTAATTCATCAGCACACCCCTAACCCACTGTTTATACACCTACCATGTATCTAGACCGATGTTTACGTTTAACACCACGGCTGCCACTTGAATTTGCCTGTGAAGTCATAACTAGGGTTAGATTTAAGCAAACTAAGATATAATCTCAAAATAAAATCTTGTAAACATTCCAAGGAGGAGCTTTAGCAGTGAAGCAGAGATACGTTTATACATTTATTGAAAAGAAATTAACCCCTCCCCCTTGAGTTGGGTAAGGCAGATCCTGCAGTCATCTATTTTTAGCCCCTTTGTCTGCACTTTTTACCTCTCCCCAAGCTTTTTAATCAAAAAATTGATTTTCTGAAACGTAGTACAGTCAATTCTCGTTAATACGAAACTGGTTAATAAGAAATTCCGGTTAATAAGAAAACATTTTGTGGCCCGTCCCCGAGAAAGCAATTACTATGTAAAATTTTCTGCTTTATACGAACATATTTTCATTAAAATACAGTTTATACGAAGGAAAATTTCATAATTTTATTGAAAAATAATCCTTTTAGGAACAATTTTAATGATAAAATTTCAGATTTCGAAGTGTAAAGTTAATTAACATAATTTTCAAAGTCATTTCATATGTGATTGCTTCTGAATTATTCGAATAAATGAATACGCGATTTTTTTAATCAGTCGATACTTTTTATTCGATAATCTTAGTCGATTAGTCGATAAAAAAATATTGGTTATTTAGTCGAATCATGAATCACGTGCTTTCAAACTAACGGGAAATCTGATTCGCGAAATCTGATTGGTTCAGCTATTCAGATCTGAAATCCTGTCACATGGCGCTCAAATCTTTATTTAAACAAGTGCAATATCGGCATCGTTTCAAAATCAATTTTCTCATCGCTACAACACAGTTATCTAATTTTATTACAGTCAGGAATTTTATTCAATGTCAGTTTCAAGCAAAAGGAAACGAAAGGATCTTTCATTAGATCTTAAGTTACAAATTCTGAATGCAGCGGAAAAACCAAATGCTATAAAAGGGTAGGTTGCTAAAGACTTTGACATTCCACCGTCAACATTATCAACGATATTTAAAAACTCGGAAAAGATAAGACAACAGGCTGAATCGAGTGCGAAAAGAAGAAAACGAATGCGAGAAGCAGCACACGAAGACAAGGAAACGGTACTTTTAACATGGTTTAAACAGCAAGTTAACGTTTTTTCTATTCCGGTATACATGTACAATACAGTGCTGTAGAAATTACTGTAAGCTTTTTTTCTATAATGTACTGTACGCTGTATTTGTTTTAGGCTCGACAAAAGAATATTCCCATTAGCGGCGATATTCTAAAAGAAAAAGCTAACCAGTTTGCAAACCAGCTGAAACATTGTAAATTTCGCGTGCTCTAGTGACGAAACAACGCTGACGAAACCGCCCTATTTTATAATCTTCTGCCCGAGAAATCTTATCATTTAAATTCAATCTGCTCCATCAAATCAGAGAATGTTAGAATTGATGGAGGAAATTAAATCTTATATATTGTACAGTCAGGATGTTCCTGAAGACTTATTTCCATTATATTGTAAAGTCAATAGTGATTTAGAAAAAAAAATTGTTTTAGCGCGAAAACAAACTGTTATTACAGATTTTTTTAGGAGAGATGAATAAAAATTATTTCTAACTTAAAGTACTCTATTTCCGTGCTTATTTCATAACACTTTTAGTATTGTTGGTTTATACGAAATACGAATAATAAGAAAAAATTTCTTGGTCCCCACGATTTCGTATTAACGAGAATTGACTGTATGTAGAAAATGTAAAAAACCTCATATCTTCTTTCCTTTCTCACCATTTCCGTTCCACTTAACCTCCTCAGACCAAGTGACTGCCACCCCCCGCAAATCCAACCCCACTGGAACAATTAGGCCTAAACTTCATAGTAACGTAGATCTTGCCTAGAGGAATTAGATACTGAGTTTCACGCCATTACGTAGCTAAATAGCACATAGATATGTTGACCTCTCTGAATCCCACCCCTGTAATTTCAACCCTAGTGTGCCAATCAAAACCAAACTAAATAGTGCAGATGGACATGGCCTTAGGAAGCTACATTCCGAATTTCAACCTTCTACCTCAAAAAATGTAGAAATTATGAAGGGGACGGACTGACATTATAAAACCAATAAGTAGCTCCATTCTTCCACTACTTAATAATAAGTTTACAGATTATGAGCACTTGAGCAATCCTGCATTGACAAAGCGATTTCACGTGCATGCAACGATGTCAATAATGCTTAAAAGCTGAACAGAAAGTAACAATGTATTCGTTCTTGACATGTCGATTATTATATGACATGCCAGTATCTTTGTATTCTTTACACTCACTGTTTTAGCATGTGAATTTAACTTGGGGTCCACGAAAAATTCTGAAAAGTTGATATGGTCGAGGTAAGACTTTCAAGTTATCGTTCAAACAGCGGATGGCTGGACGGCCAGATAAACATACAGACCAAGGGCGCATTCTTATAAGTAGCTTTTATGCTAAAGCTCCTAATAAAGGGAGACTACCACCAGCACGTGCAGTAAACTAGTCTGGTGGCAGCAGGATTATCAAGTTCCGTCTGGCGATTTTGTCTGGATTAAAAGAGATGCCGGAGCATCGGTTGCCGGAAAATGGGTGTTGTACCTGTATTTTAAATTCCTTTGTTAAAATATATTGCACAATTACTTTTTATGATCGGAATGCATCAAAGACTTAAAGAATCGGTATTTTAAATCCAGTTCGGATATGGGATGTCAGGCCGTTTGCCCCCCAAGAACGCTGTGTCAAAATAATGCAGGGACATCAACACAACTTTGAAAAGGTGAGATGACAACTAAAATTTGTAAGTTTAAATTAAGGAATCATTTAAAATAAACTCTTAAGGTAAAATTAAATAATAATTATCATCAAATCAAGAGGATATACAGCTCCAATTCAAAATATTAGAATACTCACAGAAGATAACATTCTGATGCACATACAAGCCTTGCACAGTCCAACCTTTGTAAGAATTCCACACATGTCCCAAACAAATGATGAGATCAGCTTTATTCCCTGTTGATATGACTTGGAACCACTTTTTCATTACACCCCATAAGTTCTCTATTGGGTTGAGATCGGGAGAATTGGCAGGCCAAGGAACCACCGTAATGTTTCGAGATTTCTGCCATGCCGTTGTTGCTTTAGAGTTGTGGTAGGACCCACCATTCTATTGGAATATGAAGCCCTTATCACATTTCCAATACTTCTTGATATACTTCGGAGTTAGGATGGTCTTCAAAACACATAAGTGTCCTACTCCTTCAGCAGCCATAAACCCCCATACCATGACGGATGCTGCAAATTTGACAAAGTGTTTAAGACACTCTCTGCTGAATGCTTCTGTCGTCGTTCTCCACACGTGGGTATCTATGTCACCATGGCACACGCAGAACACTGATTCATCGCTGAACAGTACGTTGTTCCATTCATCATCACTCCAGAAAAGATGCTCTCTGCACCACTTCACACGAGAGTTCCTTTGCTAGTGTGTCAGCGCGAGCTTTATTTTTGGAATTCTTGATACAAACTTCAGTTGACCCGGAGACGTGTATTCTATGCAGGCCCCACAGTCGATGAATGTGCCGAACGCTTTTGAAACAGTTTTTCTTGATGATGTTCATCTCGCACAGTTGTTGCTCCTTTTCTTCGGCAGTTGCGTCGTCTTGTCGCAGAGCTGTCACCACATTTGCGTTGCTGAATAGTTCTTGATACTATGCACTCTGTAGATTTGACTTTGTGGCGATTTCTTTCTGCGTTTTACGGTTTTGATGTAGGGCTATGATGAGGGTTTTCGTCGTCACTGAAATGTCGCTTTTACGATCCCTTGCAGTGAGACAAATAGCTTCCAAGTAGTGTTCAGTGACAGAGATGTTACGCTTACACACTTTCAACTGACCAACTTAAATACGGAAGGGTCAACTACCCTTCCCATCCCGATATTCTAATATTTTGAACCAGTAAATTATGTATTCTAATTTTCTGAATCGTTAGTTTATTATTTTTTTAATGAAACAAGTTACCATTGGGCCAATATGTTAAATCAAAATGTTGTGTTCTGTGAGTATTCTAATATTTTGAATAGGAGCTGTACTAATCTACTCTGACCTTCTGAGCTAAGAGCACCAATAACTTCGTTGCTTATTGCTAGGCATGAATTTTGCTTCACTGAAGCTTGTTCTCGCCCCTTTTACATAATTTTTTCCACAGAAATGGAGATCCTTGTTTTATTGTCCTACATCTAAATAGTCTCGCACATAAGACGACCCTGAATTTATTTTACAAGAAAACATGAAATAGTTATGAAAAACGTTGAATAACTGTGGAAAGCGACATAATAACAAAAGAAACACCTCTTATCCACAAAATATTTTTACTGGACATATACGCATTTCGAACCCTTTGGGTTCATTATTCAATGTCAAAGGAATAATCGATACAAATCGCAAAACATATATTTATAGGGAACGGGTTACCGATCCTCCTATCACTGCTACCTCGCAAAAAGGACAGCCAATGAAGAACGGAAGGTTTAAGACGGAAATACAACGAATACAGGAGATTGCTAGAACGAACGGGTATAAAATTGGACTCGTCAAAGACCTGCTTCGAAGAAGAAGTTTCGTCAAGGAAGTAAAAGACTCAACGACCCTCAGCAACAAACCTACTTCAACATACAGATTACCGATTGCTTTCAATAGGACTTTGACTGCCAAATACGACCCGTTTTTAAAGAAGCGAACTTGACTGTTGCCTATAAAAATCCAAATGTATCGAGGAACCTCTTGGGAAACCCAAAGGACAAAACTCCTCCTTTACTCCAACCCGGGATATACGAAATAGCATGTGGGAAATGTTCCAAGGTCTACCGAGGGGCAATCTCCAGGAATATCCTTAAAAGATTTAAGGAACACACAGCCCATGCCAGATACGGACGCCCAGAAAAATCGGCTGTGGCTAAGCACATGCTGGATACAGAACATGATATTTTACTGAAGGACTGCAGACTAGTTAGACACGTGAGAAACAGGAACGCACTCGACGCTTTTGAAACACTGGAAATTGCCAGGAAGAACCCAGACTCACTACTGAATGGAGACATGGGCCCCATAGGGGATTCAACGTTAATTAAATCGTTGAAGCTGCCTAATTGTTGATTTTTGTTTTTGTATAATGTGTGAGGTTTTGTCCATTTTTTCGATTTTTTGTTTTGTATAGATTTTATTATCTCTTTTTGTATCTTGTATTATTTGGCGGCCTGGGTATTTCTACTAGGTCTGTGCTTTTGTAAGAAGAGGTTCCCTCGTTCTTCATTGGCTGTCCTTTTTTGCGAGTTAGCATTGATAGGAGGATCGGTAACCTGTTCCCTATAAATATATGTTTTGCGATTTGTATCGATTATTCCTTTGACATTGAATAATGAACCCAAAGGGTTCGAAATACATATATACTTACTTACTTTCTTTTCAAACCCGCTCATCCGTTAGGGTCGCGGGGGCAGCAGCCCTATGGAGGATCTCCAGCGATCGCGATCTTCCGCCATCAGGCGCATGTCCTCCCTGGTAATATCCAAGCGACTCGAACCCAGATTCTCCATGTAGTCTAGCCACCTGGTTCTAGGCTGACCCCTTGGTCTCTTACCCACCGGCTTGGAAAATAACAACTGCCTAGGAAGACCAGTTTGCGGCATCCGTATCACGTGGCCATACCAGTGCAACTGAGATCTCTCAATGCGGAGAAGTAGCGGCTCAACACCTAAAGATTCCCTTATTGTGCTGCTGTACACTCTATCTAGTAGGGTAACACCTGCCACACCTCTCAGAAATCTCATTTCGGCCGCTTGTACCCGCGATCGCACTCTTTCGGTCATTACCCAAGTCTCATGACCATAGGTGAGAATGGGGACAACGATAGATTTGAAGACGGAGAGCTTGACTTTGTTACCTAGCTCGCGTTTCGTTACCACGGATCACCACAGTTCACGTCTGACACAGCTTGCTGCACCGATCCGAGCATCCAATTCTTTCTCCTGCCGTCCATCACTCGTGAATGCAATCCCGAGATACTTGAATTTCTCCACCTGTCTCAATGAGGCTCCCTTAACATGGAGAGTGCACTGAGCAGGCTGTCTTGAAAGGACCAGAACCTCGGTTTTAGCCACACTGATCTTCATACTAGCTTCTTCACATTTGGCTGCAAACCGGTCTAGTGGATGCTGAAGGTTCGTGCAAGAAGACTCAAGGGGGACAAGGTCGTCAGCAAAGAGCAACCTCTCCACCAGGCAGTCGCCCACACAAACACGCTCATCGCCTCGGCTGCCCCTGTCTATCTAGTCCATAAAGATAATGAACAAGAGGGGCGACAGTACGCACCCTTGGCGGAGTCCAACACCCACGGTGAACGGTCTTGACTTAATGCCATTTATCCGGACACACATCTCAGAGCTTTCGTACAGAGACATGATAGCAACCAGTAATTGTCCATCCACTCCATACTCTTGCAATACTTGCCAGAGCTTCTCCCGAGGAACTCTGTCATAGGCTTCTTCGAGGTCCACAAAGCATACGTATATGTCCAGTAAAAATATTTTATGGATAAGAGGTGTTTCTTCTGTTATTACGAAATAGTTAGCCTGTGTAAATACCTAAGACAAGTACAGTACACATTTAAAATTTTGACTAAATTCAGTTCTTTGTGTTGAGTGCAATCTCCGAAACCAATGGACGTAGACCACGGTATATTGCCAAAAATGACGGGACTCTATCGATTTTAGATGTTTTGTCAAATATCTAGAAAAATACTTGACGAATTATCCTGAAACTTGAGGGGTGTAAAGAGCATGTTATACCTCACATATGTCAGTGAAGATTTTGACCCGAAGGCAAATAGGGGACCAGCAATAAAGTGATCCAAAAAAATTATGGTTGGGGTGACCCTGTAAAAATGGTGCTTGAAATGCATTGTAGCTGTAGCATATGATTATGAGGCTTCTTTTATTTATCCGTGTTCATTTGTATGAGAATAGCACGTATATTCATGCAGAAAGGTTTCTTTAAAAGAAAATCGAAATGTTTACGTAAGGTTTTTGTTTATCAACCCAATGCAATGCCATTTTCAGGAAACTTGACAAACTGCAGTAGAGACAACACCCTGCAATCAGAATAGAAAAATATTAAATATTTGATGAAATATGAGCATTTTTACTTTAGTATGCATGCGCAAGCATTATCGAAATGTATTTTGCATAATTTATTAGCCAAATGTATAGAGCTACTCTTATAAAAAGCCCAAGCAAATATCGTGAAAATTCAGAAAGATATCGTCGCTAGAATGAGTTGAGTTTCAGTTGCTCTCAAAAATAAACAAAACAAAGCCTAGATAACAACCAATATTTAGTCGTTGTCAGTGTCGACATAGCAAAGGCATTTAATACTGTATCACGAGCCCAACTAATTGCCGATTTGAGTGCAACAGGAGTCAATTGTCAGACTTTGCGCCTATTGCAAGACCTTTACTCAAGTTAGATAATGAGATGTTTTTTGCCACTTCAAAATGAGCAATCCCTCAAGGTTCCTCGATCAGCAATATACTATTTGCAACGTTATTGGCATGTATATTTGACTTGCAAGGGAACCCCACATAGCCTGTCCGCTTTAACAATGGTGTTTTTGTATGGCTATGTATGCTGAATGTTTTTCATTTTCGCGGTTTATTTTGAAAGAAACGCAATTTTGCACTCTCTTATTTTGCAAGCTTCAAATGAGTAACATATTTCAATTTGGTGGAAATCTGTGACATACATGTTCGAGGGATTCCCTTGTTAGTGCTGAAATTTAAAATAAGAGCCTTTGTAGATAACATCATTTTAACCAAAAATTATACTAGCCAAACTTTGCCACAGGCATTTCAAGATATCAGCGCAGATATACAGGGTCGGGACACATTAATATGACCACCTGCTAGTATCCACAATATCCACCTTTGGCGGCAAGCACAGCAGCTAGTCGACGTGGCAGAGAGTCGATAAGTCCTCAGAAGGTGGTTGCAGGTATCTGGGACCATTCGGCGATCAGTGCATCCCCGTAATTCCATCACCGTGCGTGGTGGAGGGTTCAACTTGCAGACATGGCGATCGAGATGGTCCCACAAATGTTCAATGGGGTTGAGGGAGAGTTTGGTGGCCATGGGAGTAGCTTGAATTCATCCTCATGCTCCTCGAACCAGTCGTGGACAATTTTGGCAGTATGGCAGGGAGCATTGTCCTGTTGAAAGGTGCCTTCACCCTGAGGAAACACTGTCGACACGAAGGGGTGTACCTGGTCTGTGACAATCGTCAGGTAACAAACAGCATTCAGTGTACCCTCCAGCGGTATCAGTTGACTCAGACCATACCACAAAAACATCACGTCAACAGTCACACCTCCCCCACCAGCCTGTCGTCTGCCAACGATGGTGCTTAGGTGATGCCTGTTCTCAGATGCCTCCCAGTGAATTCTCCATCGTCCATCCACTCTGTTCACCAGAAACCGCAACTCATCAGAGAAAGCAACCCTTTGCCACTCGGCCGAGGTCCAATGGCGATAGTCCATTGCTAATTGAAGGCGTTTTCAGTGTTGCACAGGCATCAACATGGGTGCTGTTACCATACGCCTGCTCCGGAGATCCAACCTCAAGAGGGATCGTTGCACTGTCTTGGTGCTGACACGTCTAGTGGCCCCACTGTTCATTTGCTGTGTCAGTTGCTCGACAGTGGCACGCTGGTTGGTCTTGGTGAGGCATTGTAATCGATGCTCGCCTCTAGGATTGATTGCCCGTGGGGTTGGTTAGTTACCTGTTTGGTTGCTCGAAACTGTCTGGTTCGTCCAGTCGCGGCAGCCCTAAAACAGTTCACAAAGGTAGCAGTTTCTGAAATGCTGCCCCCCCCCCC
>JAHWFO010048912.1:2347962-2463247 GCA_023313115.1 Rhysida immarginata
CCCCCCCCCCCCCCCCCCCCCCCGTGGCCCGATAGCCAATGATCATCCCCTTTTGGAGGTCCGACAGGTCACTTGCACTGCCCATGACGGCGACAATTGCTGTGTTAATGGATGCTACTACATGTCTGCTGTTGTCAGCTTTTAATGATATGCAATGATTTTTCATCTGCATACCTTGGGACGTTCCAACATGTTCGAGGAGAAGTGGTCATATTAATGTGTCCCGACCCTGTAAGTTGCATGCAGGAATGGTTTTCACAGGATGGGGGGGAATGAAAATCAATGAGGACAAAACAGCTGTTCTTACAATTGGCAAAGGGGCTTTACAGAAAAGCGACAGATTAAAGATCTTGGGTGTTGCTTTTGATTGTAACTTAATTTCACACTGGTTGAATATAGACTCTGATAGCAGAAAAGTGAAGTGGCTTTTGATCCAGTCAACGGAAATAATATCGACATGGCGGAAGAAATTTTTTCCCTTCAACTGTTTTCAATTGTGGAATTGATTGCCTCTGCAAACCCGACAAAACATTATTTTATGTGATGCTAACAAATGTCCTAACCATCAACATCATGTCCAAGTGATCTCGTAGGACTGGATAAGGGCTAGACAACGAGATCTGACTAACACAAACGATTAGTTTTTACTCATCGTGAGTGCATAATTATAAATAAACAATAAAATAAATAAACGACAAAGGGTTTTCTCCAAATTTTTATCTCTGGACCGGACACAAGTGTAAACTTCTCTCCTTACGCCGATATCAAGTCAATATGTGTTCATATCAGTGTAAGGAGAAGTTGTTGTTACTGGTGTCCTCCAGTCCAATGTCAATTAGCTTCCCATTCAACAGCGCCCCACATGCAATAGTCCAGGGGATTCTGGTCTGGCGAGATAGGTGGCCACAAATTCAGTGTATGTGATGATGCAGATGGGATATCACAGAGTCCTGCAATCAAACGGGTAGGCTTGCCATTATACTGCCCTGTAGTTATCTGCAACACCCTGTACAGTAGTGTTTGGTAATTGAAAATTAAGAATAAAAACAAACTTAATTTGATTTAATTATCAACTTTAATTGTCTCTATTTAGAATTTATTGAAATGTAGCTGGGCTCCAGATGGAAGTAAAATAGCTGCCGGATCAGCTGACCGATTCGTCTATGTCTGGGACACGACGAGTCGAAGGATTCTATACAAATTACCTGGTCATAATGGATCTGTTAATGAAGTGGAGTTCCATCCAAAAGAACCTATTTGTAAGTTCATACACAATATTTTGAAAAACAATTGTAGAATTCTTAAAGGGAGAGTCAAAAAGTAATACCAGGTTTGTCCGAAAAGTAATGTCAGTGAGTCACTTAGAAGACATTTATTGACCCGATCGGTACAGTATATTAAAAGGTTTCAAAATAGGCTCCTCCTGCGTTGATACACATCACTTCCAGCGAATTTTCCAGGCAATCGAAGGCATCATGATAGATCTTTTCCGGAATGTCCTTTAGAGCCTTGGTGCAAACCTGTTTGACTTTCATGGGAGTTTTCAAGCGCGGGAACAAGAAGTCGGGGGGGGGGGGGGCACGTCAGGACTGTAGGGTGGTTGGAGAACCTTTGGTACCTTTGAATCCACCAGGAAGCGGGTCACGAGGAAGGCACCAGCTTCGCGCACACTTTTCTCATCTGCAGATGGTTCATCACAATCTCATGAACGGTACTTTTTGGAATGTTTAATGCCTGTGCCATTAAATGCCTTGTGCCACCGGTAGACTTTGGCGTTCCGATAAATAATCATCACCAAAGGCCATTTCCACTGCGAACTTGCAGAGTTTTACACAAAGCTTGATGGCAATCCTTTGCTCAAATGAGCACTGCATTACGGCTTGCAAGGGAGATGAAAACAAGGTTCACGAAAATGCTTGTCCTTACTCTCCCAGATGGTTGGAGACAACTGGGTGACCGTACGACGTGTAAACTGAGTCCTCCCTCCACTGATCCCCACCGCTCTGAGCACGCTGCGACATGTATTCGCTTCATAGTAAAATCACTGACATTACTTTTCGAACAAACCCTGTAGAAGAATAAAAGATATGACAAGACTTTTCCTGATGCTTGTAGGTAAACAAAACAAATTTCCTTTTCCCGTATGCATAATTTACAAAAGACTTATTCAGATCTTGAATGTGAAATAAACTCCCTGTGGGGGAGCCAACAGAGTACACGTTCCTATCATCTTTTCTGCTACTCGCATGCATACAAGCTCTTACAGAATATTGCAATCATAAGAAAATTCCTACAGCCATACACTTAATACTTCTAACACATACATAAATCTCTTGAGGCTTGGCAACAATATATTACTTTTTGACTGTGCCTTTGCATATTGTTTAATCCTAGAGTTTGGGAGTGGAGGGGGGTATAAAATATCAAATTCTCTTGTGCCATGGAGAAATTAACTTGGAGTTGCATCTGTAACTAATTCCTATACTGTATTTGTCAGTATTGGCTGGGTATTGGTAATTGAAACGCCCAGTTAAAATATTCCCATAATTTTACATCAACAGTGTTGCATCTACAACCTGTGACAATGAAGTTCGGTGAATGACGTCAAATTGCTAACGGTCGTAAGAGTGCACCGTCGTCGTATCCTGCCCCAGACAGGTCGAGACATGTTTAAACAAATTTCAGAGAATCAGCACTGCGAGTGTGTTTATTGTGTTTAAACAGGACATTGAAGAGAGAAGGCATAGTGCGCGCGGTCGAAACCCAAAATGGATCAGCGAACGAAAGAGACTCATGAAATGATGACAACAGTTTACAAAGAAAGTGCTATTACTTTGAAGTGTGTTTATGAGTGGTTTAAACGGTTCCGAGGAGGCCGGAACACCGTAGAAGACGCCCCCCGAAGTGGCCAGACATCCAACGTAATGATACGACCCAACTGAAGGCTATCCCTAAAAACGACTATGCCAGGAGTTTCCAGGACTTGTACAGGCGTTCCCAGAAGTGCATTATCATCGACGGAGATTACTTTGAAGGATAGTAACTGCTGTTTCATGTAAGCGAGCAATCCACTCTCAATATGCCATCATTCACCGAACTTTATTGTCACAGGTTGTAGATGGAAACAGAAGGGCATGGCACCTTGCCCTTTATCAGCATGCCCTGTCCTTTTTTGTTGGATTTATTTAAAGTGATAAAAGCACGGTTAATTTTTTCAGTTTTTAGAGGTCATGAACATGCATAGTGAACGCACAGTTAACGTGTATTTAACTTACCATTACCCGGGTGGCTCTAAATAACAAAAATCCTCCGAGTTTCAACTCCAGGCTAATTTTTATTTTTTCGTGGGTTTGCTGATACACCAAAGTTAATGTTTTTGTTTTCTTCTTCTTCTTTTTCTCTCTAGTGCTTTCTTGCTCAAGTGACAAACAAATCTACATTGGTGAAATTGAATGAGAACTACTGGAACTTGAAGATTTTAATATTTAAATTTTATCTTTTTACATTTGTAATAGAATCGAGGAAAAGTAAAAGTAAATTGTCTTTTGATTTGATTTTAGGTGTCTTATTTCTATCAAAAAAATTCTGTAAATTTTAAAAAAAGGTTAGAGATTGTTATCACTTAACTATTAATAATATGCATCTATCCTAGTTTATCACAGGGGTTTGGTGATAAACGAATAATAGAACCTCTGGTTCATCCAAAGACCCCCAAGTTGCCTTCCAACTTAACCAAATATCATCACTAAATACATGTAAATTTAAACCTACTTTAAGATATTTCAGTAAAATTTTATACGACGCCTGTGAGAAAAGTATCCAACTTTCGGCTGGGAAAAAAAAAATTACACACCTGGAGCATTGGAAACCTAATCACCCTCAAAGTAGTCTCCTTGGGACTCCACACACAGCTCCCAGCGGTGCTGCCATTGTTGGAAGCATTCCTGGAAAGCGTCTTTCGGAATGGAGTTTAGCTCGGCTGTCGTTGCAGCCATAATGTCCTCTCTTGTCTGAAATCGCGTTCCTTTCAATGGCCTCTCGAGTTTGGGGAACAGCCAAAAGTCGCAGGGGGCCAGGTCAGGAGAGTAAGGAGCCTGTTGTACCACGGGAGTCTGGTTTTTCGCCAAAGATGTCTGAATCTAGTTTGGTTTTTGAGGCGCCAATTGCCCGTTGACCACAACTGCGGTCTCTTGCGCCGCACTGCATTACGTAGGCGACGGAGGACATCCCTGTAGTACTCTTTGGTGATTGTTTGACCCTGTGGTGCGTACTCGTGGTGTACCACACCGTGAGAGTCAAAGAAAGCAGTCGGCATCACTTTCACATTGCTGCGCATTTGGCGGGCCTTTTTTGGTCGTGGTGATGAGGAATGCTTCCACTGTGACGACTGATGGTTTCCACCTGGCTGTCGCCCAGTTTCTGGCAAAATTTGGTGCAGTAACGCTGCTGCAGTCGTTCCGTCATTTTCCTTCAAATCAAAAACCAACGAGAGCACAACACACTACTTCCCTCTAATGCTGATTGCCAGCAACTGACGCTATTGAGAGGCGGGTAAAAATTCACGCATACGCACAAAGGTTCAAGGTCGGCACATGCAAGCGCGCACAATCCAAATCCATCAGGTTTTCGCAAAAAAAAATTAGGTCGGATACTTTTCTCACAGGCCTCGTACTTATTATCAGGTCGTTGCATATCAAATGTCGGATTTCGAGGTGGATTCCACACATCAGCACAGTTTCCATGTTTAGTAGCAAGTACCCATAACAAAGTGGTACATTCCCAGAGATAATCCTATCAGCAACCAGCTGTCTGAAATATGCATGTCTGCGATGATATTTAATAGCGTTTGAAGACTTCATACAAATTACGTGTCATAATGCATTACGAGTTCAGGTTAAATCAACTGCATCCAACACCTCTCGAAACATCAATAAGGTGTTCGGTGTAGGCAACATAAACGAGCATACTGTCCAACATTGGTTTCGAAAATTCCGGGCGGGAGTGACGGACCTGGCAAATGAGCCACGCGGCAGACTGCCCAACATGATGAATGACGCTGATCTGAAGCGATCTGTGGGAGAGGACCCGTCAAAAACTGTCCAGGACCTTGCAGGGGATCATGCTGTATCAGCGTCGACTATCAGTAGACACCTTAGGACCATCAGCGAGGTGAAAATGCAGGACAAATGGGTCCCACATGAACTTACGGAAAACCAAAAAGAGCGTCGGTTGAAGGTGTGTACGGAATTGCTTTTGCGCCGTGAAGAAGCGGGGATTCTTGATTGCATTGTCATCTAAGACGAGAAGTGGCTCCTATACAACAATAGGAAACAGTCAGCACAGTGGCTGGATGCTGATGAACCCCTGCGACAGTTCCTTAAACCCCCGTTGCACCCCAGGAAGCTCATGGTTACAGTTTGGTGGAACGTCCATGGTGTAGTGCATTACAGCTTCCCGCAGCAGGGGGAGACGATCACTGCTGTGACCTACTGTCGTGAACTGTATCGTATGCACACAAAACTGTGCCAGCAACAATCTGCACTTGTGCATCGCAAAGGTATCCTTCTGCTGCATGACAATGTGGAGGCGCTATAGCCTCTGGGTTACAATATGCTTCCACCTCCCCCATACTCTCCGGACCTCTCCCCTACCGACTACCATGTTTTCCAGAGCCTGAACAATTTTCTCTGGAGGAAAACATTCCTAACTCAAGCAGATGTCAAAAACTCATCCGGGAGTTTATCGAGTTCCATGACCATGGATTCTGTCGGAGAGTGCTGGAGAAGCTGCCAAATCGTTGGCAACAATGTTTGGATTGCAATGGGGGTTATTTCGAATAGCACGTGTGAAGGTGTCCTTTCTAAAGAGCCATTAAAGATGACCTCTGCAATCCGACATTTGATGTGCAATGACCTGATACATATGTGAAATGGTCAGTAAATAATAAAAATCACTGTGAAAAGTACGCAATGGTGTAGAGAAGGTAAACGGCACCTGGGGTATGGTATTCATTGTTTCGCCCCAAGTTATTGTATTTTGTCGAGGAGACATTAAAGAGAGAATTTTTTGTTTACTTTAAAAAAATCACGCCGTGGAAGCTTATAACATTGAGAATTAGCATTAAAAC
This sequence comes from Rhysida immarginata, assembly GCA_023313115.1. Classification (NCBI taxonomy): domain Eukaryota; kingdom Metazoa; phylum Arthropoda; class Chilopoda; order Scolopendromorpha; family Scolopendridae; genus Rhysida; species Rhysida immarginata. Next base: position 2,354,090 of record JAHWFO010048912.1, read on the forward strand.
ATTAAGGATTAGCTCTCTCTCTAACGTCTCCCACCGGAGACGAGTAGGCTGAATTGCCCTACAGTGAGTTGAGGAGCATACTGATGAATTCCAGTTGATGTCTGGCTTCCTAATTTCTATTGAGCGTATTTAGGATATCATGGAGCACCAGCCTAGAGTTCACCAACCATCTCTTCATAATTTAGAAATTGTGCAACCTCTGCTTGCAAATCTGGTAAAATCGTCTCCCGGACATTTTTAAAGGGCTTGTCAAATCCATGCCATTAGATTGTTTGTAATCTTTCATTCTCACTTGTTTACAATGAAGCTACTGTTAACATAACTTTAGCTAGGATGTACACATTAAATAGCATACGTACGAGGCATGTGAGAAAAGTATCCGACCTAATTTTTTTTTTGCAAAAACCTGATGGATTTGGATCGCGCGCGCTTGCATGAGCCGACCTTGAACCTTTGTGCGTATGCGTGAATTTATTCCCGCCTCTCAATAGCGTCAGTTGCTGGCAATCAGCATTAGAGGGAGGTAATGTTGTGCTCTCGTCGGTTATTAATTTGAAGGAAAATGACGGAACGACTGCAGCAGCGTTACTGCATCAAATTTTGCCAGAAACTGGGCGACAGCCAGGTGGAAACCATCAGTCGTCACAGTGGAAGCATTCCTCGTCACCACGACCAAAGAAGGCCCGCCAAGTGCGCAGCAATGTGAAAGTGATGCTGACTGCTTTCTTTGACTCTCGCAGTGTGGTACACCACGAGTACGCACCACAGGGTCAAACAATCACCAAAGAGTACTACAGGGATGTCCTCCGTCGCCTACGTAATGCAGTGCGGCGCAAGAGACCGCAGTTGTGGTCAACAGGCAAATTGGCGCCTCAAAAACCAAACTCGATTCAGTCTTTTTTGGCGAAAAACTAGACTCCCGTGGTACAACAGGCTCCTTACTCTCCTGACCTGGCCCCCTGCGACTTTTGGCTGTTCCCCAAACTCAAGAGGCCATTGAAAGGAACGCGATTTCAGACAAGAGAGGACATTATGGCTGCAACGACACTTCCGAAAGACACTTTCCAGGAATGTTTCCAACAATGGCGGCACCGCTGGGAGCAGTGTGTGGAGTCCCAAGGAGACTACTTTGAGGGTGATTAGGTTTTGAATGCTCCAGGTGTGTAATTATTTTTTTCCCAGCCGAAGGTCGGATACTTTTCTCACAGGCCTCGTATATTGTACAAGGTGTTTCTAAAGTCGTGCAACCCACATTTCAGCTGATATTTCTCATAAATATAAAGATAGATGTGTGATTTTTCATATGATGCACGATAGATGGCATTGCTAGTACAAAGCCAGTTCACATAGTTTTAAAATGGCGCTGAGCATAGCGGAGAGTATGTTTATTGTGGAGTGTTATTCAAAGTGGTCCCATTTTCTTTGAGAACACTGAACTTGGATGTCTACATTGCCATTTTTGAGAATTTTTTTTGTGCAGTTAGCGGATGAGGAATGGCAGTTTGGATATTTTTAACGAGATGGCACCACCGCACACACCTGAAGGAAACAGTTGAATCAGTATTTGGTGATAGGGTGTTTCACATGGACTACGGCCACCTCCATCCCCTGATTTCTTTCTATGGTCTATCTCAAAGAAAGTGTATATGAAAATGATCCAAAGACAATCGACACCTTAACCCTTTCACTGGATAATTAGATTTCATTTTCATTCCTGATAAAACACAATTATCCCTTTTTAGCAGCCAAACGAGAAGTTTTTAAAAACCTTTGGGATGAATCAGATTTCCGCAGCAAAGCGTTAAAGGACAACATCGTTACATTCATTCCCACCAACATGCTACGTCGTGAAGCAGCAAATATAAGGAGCGTTCAAAAAGAAACGAGCCAGAGGCCTAGGAACAGAAACCAGTACCCGTATGTCAGAAGTATTGGTTCTGGCTGTTGAGGCACTTGCCCCACTGCGACACAAGGCAGTGAATGGCTGTCTCATAAAATTCCTGGGGCTGTGTTGTGAACCAGTTCCACACGTACTGCTAGACGTCGTTGTCCGAGGTGAACAGTTTGCCCCTCAGAGCCTTTTTTAGGGGACCAAAAATGGCATAATTGCAGGGAGCCCCTGCCAGTTGAATTTCGGCAAGAGCGCCGTGATTGTGTTGGCCGTATGAGGTCCTTGCATTGTCGTGGAGCAGAATGACCCCATGGGTGTGCTTGCCTGGTCGTCAATACAGTTTGATGTTCCAGACCGTGCATCATCGGCTAACGACACATGTTCTTCCCTGAACCACTTATGGCACACCTTGACCCTTGCAAGGAACATACAATCTTCACCGTACACCGTTCCCCCTACTCCACCCTTTGCTGTCAGAAAACGAACACCTCCTCTTTGCTCTTCTTTTGACGCCTCCATTTCACTTATTCACTGCGAATGACCATTGAACGATAGATGCTTGGTTCTGCTTCCTTTGAATAGTCATGTGACTTCCATCGTCACCTTCTAGCGGCAGGCTGTGAACTTCCGTGCTCTTACAAGGGGTCATTACGACCTCAGAATTTTAGTTTAATACGAGACTTTGTGTAGTTGTAGCGTACCTTTAGGATGTTAATATACTTAAATATTCACCCAATTTTGAAAACAGACGGTTTAAAGTTTTGAGCACCATACATAAGGGAAAATTTTCCTCCTTGATTGTAAATGATCCGATAGCTCAGACGGCAGCGTGGTTGCTACTCACAAGTCAAAGTGTGAGGTGGTGGGTTCGAATTCCAGTTGTAACAATTTTATTTTTTTTTTTTACCCAAATAAATATTCAATATATTATGTTTACAAATTTATTTGTGACAACCAACTTTTTCACAAACTTTTCCTTTTCTAAATTTTGCTGAAAATACTTGTGTTACTTATATTACTCCGTAAAAACCTGTAACAATAAAAATAAGCATAATAATTTTTAAAAATAAGCAGCCAAATGTGAAGAAGCTGGGATGAAGATCAGTGTGGCTAAAACCGAGGTTCTGGTCCTTTCAAGACAGCCTGCTCAGTGCGCTCTCAATGTTAGGGGAGACTCGTTGAGACAGGTGGAGAAATTCAAGTATCTCGGGATTGCATTCACGAGTGATGGATGGCAGGAGAAAGAATTGGATGCTCGGATCGGTGCAGCAAGCTGTGTCAGACGTGAACTGTGGCAATCCGTGGTAACGAAACGAGAGCTGGGTAACAAAGCCAAGCTCTCAGTCTTCAAATCTATCTTTGTCCCCATTCTCACCTGTAGTCATGAGGCTTGGGTAATGACCGAAAGAGTGTGATCACTGGTACAAACTGCCGAAATGAGATTTCTAAGAGGTGTGGCAGGTGTTACCCTACTAGATAGAGTGTACAGCAGCACAATAAGGGAATCTTTATGTGTTGAGCCGCTACTTCTCCGCACTGAGATCTCAGTTGCGCTGGTATGGCCACGTGATACGGATGCCGCAAACTAGTCTTCCTAGGCAGTTGTTATTTTCCAAGCCGGTGGGTAAGAGACCAAGGGGTCGGCCTAGAACCAGGTGACTAGACTACATGGAGAATCTGGGTTCGAGTCGCTTGGATATTACCAGGGAGGACATGCGCCTGATGGCGGAAGATCGCAATCGCTGGAGATCCTCCATAGGGCTGCTGCCCCCGCGACCCTAACGGATAAGCGGGTTTGAAAAGTAAGTAAGTAAGTATAATAATTTTGAGAAAGGGAAAATTTTGTGAAAAAGTTGGTTGTCACAAATAAATTTGTAAACATAATATATTGAATAATTATTTGGGTAAAAAAAAAAAAAAAAAAAATTGTTACAACTGGAATTCAAACCCGCAACCTCACACTTTGACTTGTGAGTAGCAACCACGCTGCTGTCTGAGCTATCGGATCACTTACAATCAAAGAGGAAAATTCTCCCTTAGGTATAGTGCTCGAAACTTTAAACCTTCTTTTTAAAAATTGGGTGAATATTAACATCCTAAAGGTACACTACAACTACACGAAGTCTCGTATTAAACTAAAATTCCGAGGTCTTAATGTCCCCTTGTTAGTTACACCCGCAACGATATCACCATTCTGTCACCGGTTTGCACATTCCAGACTACGGCTCGTGAGTCGAGCTGAGCTCATCAGAAAATGCTTGCTATTTTCAGCATTTGCTGTAATGCACAATCTTATGCAGATATTAAACTATTTACAGTGAAAACTTCATATTTTTCTCTTTTTACTTTCTTATACTTAGCATAAGGAAGTATTGTAATCACGGAAAATTTCGACCTCGAGATTTTCACTGATCTTCACGTTTTAGGGTATCTAGATTTGGAAAATGTCTGTGTGTTTGTATGTGTCCATGATAGCATCCAAACGACTAAGGCTATCGAGACCAAACTTTAAACTCAAGATTATAATCTTCCTCGGGAGGTCTGATTAGTTTTCCAGTGGAATCGGTGAACCGGAAGTATCAGTTTACTCCAGCGCCAAAATATAAATTTTGAAATACCTCGTTAACCATTGCGTTTATGAAAATTTTGAAGGCATTGAAAAGTGTTATGTTTACAATTTTAAACAACTTTTGTTAACAAAATATTTCAAAATTCCAACCGGAAGTACCAGTTTTACTCTTATCAAAATCCAGCTTTTTGCTAATACAGGCAAAATAAGACGGTATAGGAAAATTTGGAATCTATACCAAAGTGTTTAGAAGCTGATTTGAAGTAACTTTTATTCACAACTTTTTCAAAATTTTTATTGGAAGTAGCCATTTTAGACAGTTGTTTAATTTTTTACTGTATTTGGACCAGGACATTTACGTATAAGAAAGTCTTGTGGTGACCACACCTCATTTTTTGTTTTGAGAAATATCAACTGAAATGTGGGTTGAACGATTTTAAAAACACCCTGTAGAATTCTTTACTCCCTATGATGGAAAAGGCAGTTCTGATTAACAAGGCCTACTGTTCAAAGAAAAGTAAAGGGGCTAATAGTAAGACTATCTGTAAGGAGTCGTAAGAAACGATTGACTAGGCCTGAACTTCAAAAATGCTTTAGTTGACTTGAACGTGTGTTTGGGATCATTATCGTGTTGGAAAAGATATCAGCGACCAACCATTTTGTGAGCAGAGGGGATCATGTTTTCCTAAAGGATTTTCTGGTAGACATTAGAGTTCATTGTTTTATCAATGATTACTAATTTTCCAGGTCCTGGCGCACTCCTACAACCCCGAAGCATTATGCTTCCACCTCCATTTTATAACAGTTGCAGTTAAGTAATCATCCTGAAGCTCCACATAGGAAATCGCCAAACATATTCTCACCCATCACTACCAAACAAATTATAAGGGTCGTACAAATGAAAACGAAAAATTATTTATTTTATCCAAAGTGTATACAAGGAATTTAAAAATCCTCTCCAAATGCGTTAAGGCATTTATCCCACTGTGTAACGAGGCGTGCAATTCCTTTATGGAAGAAGTCTTTCGGTTGCGTGTGGAACCATTCCAAAACCTCTTCCTTCGCTTCATCGTCCGACTGAAACCTGCGGCCTTTCAGATGTTTCTCGAGATCCCCAAACAAGTGAAAGTCACGTGGGGATAAGTCAGGGCTGTAAGGTGGATGCTCCATTGCTTCCCAGTTGAACTTTTTAATGAGGTCTACCATTGCTTTCGAGGTGTGAGGACGCGCATTGTCGTGGAGAAGAAGCACTCCTTCTGTGAGAAGTCCAGGACGCTTGCATTTGATAGCTCCACGCAGTGCCTTCAATGCTTCACCATATCGTGCTGCGTTAACTGTGATGCCTTTTTCAAGAAAGTCCAGTAAAATCAGGCCTTTGCGATCAAAAAACACAGTCAACATCACCTTCCCCATGCTGTTTGGGATTGCTTTTGATTTTTTCGCAATTTCACTTTTGATTTGTTTGCGATTGCTTGTTTGGACGAAGTGATCACTTGCAGAGCTTCAAAGTGCGAGCTATCGTTCTTTATACATGATGCAACACTTGCAACATTGTTCAATTTGCACGTGGGGTTTTGCAATTGTTGAAAACAAAAACTTACGATCCTACTAGTCTTTTTTTTTTTTCCCCCCCCCCACACAAATTTTCGTTTTCATTTGTACGGCCCTTATAACTGTGGTCTCATCTGACCAAACAAGGTTTTCAAAGTAACATATGGGTTTTTCAAACAATTGCTTGGCAAATTGCAAACGATTTCTCTTGCATATTGGTTTCAAAAGTGGCTTCTTCTTGGCAATGCAACCACGGAGACCAAGATGGTTTAGATGATGTCGAATAGTTCTGCTGGAAAATTGTTTACTTACAGATGCTGATGCCACTCTTCTTTGACTGAGAATAGTCAGTTTAATTATGCGTTTTGCTCGAACAAGTCATTTTTGATGACTAACTAGATTTTGGTAGGTTTGTGCAGAACCGCTTTCATTAAACGTTTTTGGTGGATGCTCTCGCAAAACCACTCCTCTAGTTTCGAGGCGAAAACGTCATGCACGGCGTCTTCAACCTCACTGACATTGGCGAAGCGCCGTCCACGTAGGAAGTGTGCCATGGACCGGAAGAGACGGTGGTCGGAAGGTGCCAGGTTGGGGCTGTATGCTAGATGTGGCAGAACCTCGATTTTTTCCAGCAGTTGACGGCACACCTTCACCTGTTCTTGTGCTTGTGTGGGCATCAGCTCGTGGGGCACAACTCTGCAGCTCCTGTTGACCTTTCCCATGGTGTGCAGATGTCAAACCACGCTCGATTGTGATGTCCCGACATCCGCTGCTAGTCCATGGGTGGCGCTGCCTGAGTTGGCTTCCACTTGTTGTTGTAGGGCTGTGTCATCCACTTCTTTGAGTCCTCCAGGCTTCATGTCTCCAGATGAAAAGTGGGAGAACCACTGTCGTGCTGTCCCTTCATTGGTCACACCCTGACCTTCCACCCTGCAAATTTCGGTGGCTGCTGCTCGCGCACTGGTCCCCTTTTTCCAATAGTGACGAAGGAGCCCGTGTATCACCAATTTTTCTGCCATATTTACATTGGCTGACGCAGATTCTGTGGCAGTCAAATTCGTACCGACGTTTCTTCCCACCCTTTTCTCTTAATAAACTGCGATATACCCTTGTGGTAAATGGTCTTTGCCCAGAATTTGTCAAACTTTAACCCCTCCTCCCGAGCCGGCCATTACTTTTGACTCAACCTCTGAACTCAAGATGAGATTCTAAACTGAGGTTACATCTACTTTTGTATAGGGTGTGGATACTTTTGTCACTGATGATTGCCTTTTCTACTTTTTCTGTGTTCAACATAAGAAACCCAAAATAGGGTAATAAACGTTAATTTTGTATTTAATAAATGTAATTACACTATACCTTTTCTACGTAATTGCTTTCTACTTCAATTTCAAAAATTCACCTGGGTGCGAATACTTTTGGCCATCAGCTGGATAAAGGATTCAAAATGGAAATGACTTTTAAAGACTGCAAATTAAGGTTTGTGTCAAATAAAAATAAACGGCTTTTATCTATTAAAAAGAATCTTTTGAAGGAAAAAAAACACTTATATGTCAAGTGTGTATTAAGTGCAATTACCAATCCTCAATGAAAGCAACCTTTTTGACTAATATATGCAATACAGCAATAAATAGACATTTATTATACATCATCAATAAGTACATTTTTTTACAGCTATTCACAAATGTTAACATTTTAATACTTAAACTAATAAAAATATCTCTTAAATTTCATATATTCTGTTCCCTTCTACAATTATGGATTTTAAAGTCTGATATTGTCCTTATCTGCCCAACAATCTGTGATTGTATGCATGATGTGGTGTGGTTGTGCTTATTTATTTATTTTTTTTCTTCTTCCGTGATATAACATTTATCCATATTGGCAGTATAGCTTACATATTCTAATGTGAAAATTAAATTACAGATTTCTTACCTTAAAAGCAGGAAAAAATTCATAAGAAAAATTTTGCATAAACCATATCTAAATTAATATATCAAAAGACTGGACACCCTTAAAGCATTTTACATTCTGAACATCAGATGTGATAGTGACGAGTTATATTCAAAATGCCTAACCATTGAAGACATCTGCAAGTTAATAACAACAAGTGTGTTATTTGTAGGCACAATACCTAAAATGGTGATCATATTAAAGACATTAAAAAAAAAGTTTTTTAAACAGTGTGACAAGCTGGCTGAGATAAAAGCAATTTCAGAGATATTCTAAACATTCTACTCAAATAGGTTTATGAAATGGTCTCGAGGCTCGTGTTTACTGCAGTTGCCATTATCATTTTGACATTCAGGTTACTTTATAAAACACATCTTTCTAAGATTATTATTATTATTATTCTAGAACCAAGCTGAATTTGCGATGTAATACAAAGAACGAAAATGGTAGCTTAATATATTAAAATTTTAATATACAATTCAATGAAATTAATTAGTATTATTATTATTAAAAAATTTTCCTTAGAAATTACTTTTCTTTCATGATTAATAATAATAATCCTTTTTATGAAAGTGAATGATAAAAGCAATACAGTAATATAATTTTGTGACATTTTATTCGCAGTTTTAAAATAATGCACACTTATTATGATGTTTGCTTTTCTAACAGTATTCAAATGCTCAAAAAAATTACCGTATTTATTTGAGTATAATGCGAAAAATTTTCTCATAAAGCCCCTAAATTTGAGGAGGTTACATTATACATGAATACAAAATTCTGAGCTGCAAGCACAATGTTGGAGGGGGCAGTTTCTAACCAACTTCAATCTGATGAACTTGAAACAAAACTAGCGTATATTTAGTATACAGAACTGTACATTACACAGTATATTACAGCCTCTCCCCAACTTATCATCTGAGTTACGATTTTTCAGAGATACGTTACCTTGTGAAATGCCAGAAAAGAAATCTGAAATGCAAAGTTCAAATTGAGTGATGCGATGACGTTAGCATAACAGCGACCACACAATACAATGGTCATTGCACTTTTAGGAAGTTTCCAAAACGTCCAACCAGTCGCCAACAGGTCACATGGTATAGTTAGGCCCTGGCGAATGCGTGCATGTGTGTTTTTAGTCATGGCCCTGTCGCCATCAGGTTATTCGAAACTGAAACTGCGCCACTAGAACTGAGCGAGTACGATTACAATTAAAACCATTTGCTCATCGGCTGCATTAATTTCATTCTCCTACTTACGGATTTAGGCACCTTTATTGTTGGAAAAAATTTCAGTGTGCATCAGACAGCTCGAGTCCATCTATTATATCTTGGCACCTGACTCCTGGTAAATCTTAATCCATTTAGGCTTTGATTCCTCTCTGTTCCTGCTTTGACTTAATTAACTACAGTCAAACTTGGATAATTCGTAGCTGAAGGGACTATTAAATAAATTCGAATTATCTAAAACTTCAAATTACAAAAGTTAAATTGAGGTAATACAGACGTCAAGGGACCAAGAAAAATCTTCGAATTAACGATGATTTCGAATTACAGATGTTCAAATTATTCAAGTTCGACTGTACTTGTTTAAAACAGACAGTGGCAGTTGGAGGCTAGGGACTAACGTGGTTGCTGAATTTGAACTACGACGTTAATTGCTCAGTCAAGGTCATCCGCCAAGATATAATAGATGGACTATTCGGATTTGAATTTCGTCTGCCATTTTAATTCCACTCAACCAGACCGAGCCAGACCTTAAGGGTCCAAAATTGCTGTGTGTGCACAATGATCGAAGCATTCGGACTTTTTAGACAAGATTTTTGCCCCCGCTCTCAAAAGTGTGACCAGCTGGACTTCATGGAAACTTCCTTTGTGATATCTCATGATGTATTTTGGGCATTAATAGCTTTTACATTATTAAAAAGAATCATAACTTCAAAATTCCCACCAGTAGTATATCATCTAATTACATACCTCTACCTATAGCATGTTTTTATCTTTTATTTATTATTTTCAACTTAAGATATTTCCAAGTTCCGATTGAGTTCCATCATAAGTCGGGGAGAGGCTGTATACAGTTCATTAATTCACTTTATTTCTCAATTTCCTATCCACTTTTCCATGCGAAAGTGATTTCACGAAAACAAAACGGAGATGACCATTCAGCCAAAAATCCGATGAAGATTATATCAATTCATCAGAGGAAGAGATGAGAGTCTACCCAAAAATGTGATACTGGATGAGAAACTGAATGAATAGTTTGGGACAAGTTAACCTTGTTATGAAGGAACAAGCACAGTTGCGAGATCACTGTATCAATGCGTGGGAGTCATAAAGAAGAGAGGTAGGTATTGGGGAAAACTTACTCTAAAGACAGGACAATTGCTTACTACAGGATATTGTTCATGCAATCTTATGTAAAAATTTAAAACTAACTGCTTCATTTAATTGTTGAAGGGGTGCGGCTTGAATAGCATTGGCGTGGAAACAGAAATGGTCGCCTAATAAGATATAATTCCGAAAAGGTGTCTTAGCATGCGTTATTAATAAAATATGAAGTGTAAATAATAGCAAGCATACATTTTAATTGTGTATATATGAAAAAAATTCTAGGACTAGATTTCAGCCACGCATGCAATGGCCTTATTGCTGCCTGCAACCCCCTTGCACAGCAAGGTTAACCATCCCGAACTACAGTTGTCCCTCCACAAGTCGGCAACCTTGGTTCTGACTTGCAGAATTCCATTTCAGTAAATTACCAGCTTTCGAAGAAAAAAATTGCAATGAAAATGTGGCCACATATGCATGGAGAAGGGACAAGGTGCCTCCTTAATTCCTTAATTGGTTGCCATTTCAAATTTCATGGAAAATAACCAGCTCGAAGAATGCCGGCTTATATTTACTCTCATATTAAGTTCCATAGCCCCCCTTCCCCCCCAAATAAACAGGCAGTATGCATCAGGGGAACAATAAAATTGGTTAATTTTAAACATTTTAATCGTAATAATCATCGGTGCATTAGTTTTTATTGGCAAAAATCCCTGACTGGAAGCCATTATCCGCCATCTTGACTTTCAGGAAAAAATTGCCGACTTGTGGAATCCCGACTTGTGGAGGGATGACTGTATAGCAGAAGAGGAGTGAAAGGAAGTTCTTGAAACTTCAGATGATGATGAATGGGATTTTTGAAGGTTTTGATTGTAATAAGTTTTTCTGTATATTCATGCACGTTTTATTTCTAGTAAGTCTGCAACGAGTCAAAAATTGGGGGTCGCATTATACACGAATATTCGATTTTTACACGTTTTCCAGGCTCAAAAAGTAGAGGTCGTATTATACACAAATAAACACGGCATATATAAGAATTTTAATACGTTAATTTACAAAACCGCAGTCAACCGCTGCTTATTTCTAACAGCACCAAATCATGGGAAAATATTCCTTAAAAAATTATTTAAAATGTACAATAGAAAATCAATTTTAATCTGTACAAGCCCTTATGATAAATACATTTTCCACATTAAAGCAAGATTATTAACACAATCGGGAGTTCAGCCACTTCTATCTAAACAATGTTTTTTCGTCTCGTGAAATGAGCTCTTCAAACGCTAAGACGTTTTCGTAATTAATAAATAGCATTCATTTTACGACAAGAGAAAATAAATTTTAAATTCTTTCCAACACAATCTGAAAAATGAACGTGTTATTGGAATGTTTAATTGGAATGTTTAATTAATGCCCCACATGCAAGTTATCTAGAACAATCACGTGTCCTTTCAAAAACCTAAACATTCACCTTGCAAGCTTATAATACAGTGTTCATTTCAAATTATTTCTTAGAATTACGATAAATTTCAAAGTTTCTTATAAACTCTGAAATCTTTGAGTTCCCGATTCAGAATTTTGAACTCTATGCCAAACAGTTTTATCTTTCAATTTCTTCCCAATTAAAAAATAAGCAACATAATCAAATCAGGCTCGTTTCAGATCTCGGACTCCCCTAATTAATATAAACATCTTTTGCAAAAAAGCCATTAGCCGTGCTAATACCAGCCACGAACATGTAATCGTTCACAAGTCGAAAACACTTAGCTTCAGTGTATAAATAAATAAATAAATAAATAAATAAATGAACCCAAGTATGCAAAAGGAATGTTATATCATTCTTCTTAAGGAAATACATCTAAAAATTCACAAATGAAATCCTTCATATTAAAGTTAATAAAAAAATTTAAAAAAAAAAATAGATGAAGTTGTAAATTTATTGTTTGTAATCTTAAACAAAGACTCATGAAATATATGAAACTTGAGGAAGAATCTAATGAATGATGAGAGGCTTTATAAATAATAAACTACCCTAACTGCAAAACAAAATTTCTCTTTGGGAGAGGGGAAAATGTAGAATGATTCAAGATAAATATATGAAATGACGATGAATGATGCACCTGAAAGAAGTATCTACACTCAATGCTATCGAGTCTTACAAATATCTGAAAACACTGTAACAAAAATATATACAATTTATAATTACATTTCACTTTTTTTTTTTGTTGTTTTAAACTATTTTTAAGTGTTACACACAGTATAGGTTAAACCAATATTACTTTTCAGTATAAAAATACTATTTTCAAAGATCGTAGTCTTTATTTTATGAATGCAGAATTTTAAACATGTAAAACCTGGAATCTCTTTTCCAAAATAATTAAGTTTAATAGCAACATTTAAGTTTTTATATACACTGAAAAAATATTTAACATGTGAAACATCTTTTATATTTTAGTGTCTTTTTTTTTTTGTTAATATTGTTTTAAAAACATCTAAATTGCAGATATCAATTTCATTTACAATTATACAAAGAGATGTTTGCGTTTTTCTTTAAGATATATTATTCACAAACCGTTGACAAAAGGAATCACTCTTTGATTCTGGGACCACTGTGGCTAGGAACAAATCGAGGATATTATACATAAAATGCCTGAAATGATTAAAAATAATTATTAAGGGATTATATTTATTATAAATTCTAAAAGAAACGAATAGGGAATAAATAATTATACAAAATAGAGTAGAGCCATGATAACACAACTCCCAACCTTAATCATGTATCAACTGTTTAGGGAGCTTCCATAAACCATGTGGCCTGGTCGGGGCAGAGGGAAGGAGGGGTAATCCAAGCCCGAGCTTTTTCGTTTATTTTATTTCAGCATAAATAAACGGTATAAAATACACAACAGCATTACACATTTATTTCAGTAATTTAGATAAGTTATCGAGGCGGGTGTTATAGTCCTGTAATTTAGATAATACCAGGCAGGTGTCACAGTTGACACAGAAGCCACGTTAAGATACATGGGTGAGAAAGGGGGGGGGGGGGCAAAAGAGGCCAAAATGGAATCACGTGGTTTAGCAAAACTCCCTTAACTATTTTTCTCATTCTTCTGCATATTTTTACAAATCTTTTCAGTCTATGCAATCTAAGCTTAACAATTCTTAACATTTATGTACATGCTTAGTTGCTAGCCAATTTCATGTCTACTACCCCAATACTCCTGATGCATTTTTTAAATCAGTGATAAAAGATGCTGGATTCTCTATGTCTATTGTGCTTTCATGCTGAATATGCTAGTCGAACCCATTTATAACAATTTTTTAAATGTCTGCAAATTTGTTCTTTATAAATGTATAGCAAGTACGAGGGTGGGCTGAAAAGTAATGCCTCCATGGCTGTAACTTTTTTATTTTTTAACCGATTTTCAAAATTCTTTTTGTATCGGATACTCACATTTCTCCTCTATGTAATGCACTATTCACTTTTCGACATAGTCCCCATTCCTTTCCACGCATTGTACCAACGCGTGACTAGTCGGGTGAACCCGTCCGAGAGGAATTCCGGGGCTGTCGTCGACACAAGGATTGAATGTCAGCTTTGGATCCTCTTCTGCAGCACGATAACGCCCGTCCGCACACGATCGCCACACATCAGAAGGGGTTGCAGTGACTACAGTTCAAAAATGAAAGACTTTGCACCTTGCGACTTTCACCACTTCCCAAAGAGGAAAGAGCACCTTAAGGGGCATGAGTTGCGTTCTGACGACGAGGTGAAACCTGCCGTTCGGTCTTGGTGTCGACAACAACCCCGGAATTCCTCTCCGACGGGTTCACCCGACTAGTCACGCGTTGGTACAATGCGTGGAAAGGGATGGGGACTATGTCAAAAACTGAATAGTGCATTACTAGAGGACAAATGTGAGTATCAGATACAAAAAGAATTTTGAAAATCGGTTAAAAAATAAAAAAGTTACAGCCATGGAGGCACTACTTTTCAGCCCACCCTCGTACATTTTTATTTAAAGTGGATTTCTTTATATCCAACAAAGAAAAAAACACTTAATTTTGTGCTTTTCAATAACCCAAAACGATAAGTCCAGTTTTCTCCTTCTCAAATCCACTTTATGTTTCCTTTATAATCTTTTTATGTTGTTTTTTTTTTTCTTTTCTTGGCCTTCATTTCAAAAAATTCTGACACTCACAAAAACTGCAGTCAAGTCTACACACACACAGAATTCAGATGTTGTGAAGCAATAGCAGTAGTCCCAGAATGACTGTTTTCCATTTCTTTACTATTGTATTCCTCTCACTCTGCTCCTACTGAGTGTACTAACCCAATGACGCCAAATTTAGACACAAAAAAAAAAATGTTTATTTGTCCAAATTTTATATCCAAACAAAACTTGCGCAACAGCCCATAAAACGATTCTTTATATACGTACTTTTGTTATATCAGAATCTGTTATACTACAGAAAATTTATACAGTTTCACTGAAACCTGCTGTTGCGAATTTTAATTAACTTTGCTATAAAAGTTCATTATGTGTGGCTTCGAGTTGTACAGTACAGGGTGGTCATAAATTATTAAGCACATTTTGACAGTGAATATTTTATTAACCAAGAAATGTACACACTTGTGTTCATCATTGAAAAGTACAACTCAAACAGTTTGTCAGGTGTCACTATCACCACCAGGCGGCAGCACTGTTTGGCGTAGCAACACAAAACGCGAAAATGGCAACCGTGCAGCAGAAAGCAATGTGCGTTCTTTGGTTTCATGAGCAGAAATCCGTGATAGCAGTTCAACGGCAATTCCGCTTGGAATATGGACAACCTGCTCCTGGAAAGGATTCCATAAAGGACCGCGTGTACTCCAGCAAAGTGCGTGATCTTGATGAATAGAAGGAAAGGATTGTGGCCGTCATTGTAACAGTCACACCTGAAATGCTGCGGAATACATGGCGTGAAATCGAATATCGAATGGATATTCTGCGAGTCACTGCAGGAGCACGGAATATTACGGAAAAAAACTGTTTGAGTTGTACTTTTCAATGATGTTCACAAGAAGTGTGTACATTTCTTGGTTAATAAAATATTCACTGTCAAAATGTGCTTAATAATTTATGACCACCCTGTATATTTGCTGACTGGCATATTCAGCATGAACGACCAATAGACACAAAGAATCAGACATCTTTTAACACACTGATTTAAAAAAAAAAAAAAAAAATCAAGATTAATGCAGCATAATAAATAATGAATAGAACTTGCAGATACCGAGGGATTATTGTATTCTCAACTTACGATGGGTTTATTGGTTCCTAACCCTAACATAAGTCGGGGAGAGGCTGTCTACTGAAAAGTCTAAAAAGATCTACATCTAAAACTTTAAAACTTCTTTGTCTGCTTATAAGAGTCCCCATGTTTACAAATTAATGTTAACGAGTATGCATTTCATAACCCATAATAAATTATTTTAAATCAGTTAAGGAGAATTTAAGAGCTAATATAAACGTATACACACCTCATTAATTTTGGATGCTGTAAAGAGCTCTGAAACACTTGCAAATAATCAGAATAATTTTCACATCCTAAACACAGGGGCAGGAAACCTAAATGAGAGAAGGTTGGATTAAATTTCTGGCATGGTAATTATATGAATGACAATTTCCTGTTTAATTTAAGAAATTAGCAATATTGAAGAAAGTTAGCATCAAATTATACTGAATTTCCACAGCTCAGAAGTATTTCAGGGTTTTTATTTTACAGGGTGGCCCAGATTAATATATACAATTTTTAACAAGGCCGTATGTCTTAAGTATTTTTATACCTGCATGTAACTATGGTGGAATACATTGTCAAAGGATCGAAGAAGAGTGTCACACTCTGTTTTCCATGGAGTGGTGCACCATGCGGCCCTCCTCGGCGATGCAAGCTTCCAGTCGCAACTTCACGTTGTCACAGGCCTTCTTGCATTTGTCTAGGGGAATTTTGCGAAATTCTTCCGTTATTGCTTCCCGAAGCTCTGGAATGTTATGGATCCTATGGCGGTAGACCTTGTCCTTGAGATATCCCCATAACCAAAAATCGAGTGGGGGTCAATTCGGGTGATCTGGGGGGGCCACTCAACTGGACCGCGTCTGCCGTTCCACCGACCTGGAAATGTTTGATCCAACCAATTCCGCACAGTGAGAGCATAATGCGGCGGTGCCCCATCCTGCTGCCACCACATGGTGTCAAAATCATCGCGTTGCGTCAATAGGGGATACACAGTGTTCACCAGAAGGTCACGGTAGCTGTCTCCTGTGAATGCGTCCTCAAAGAAAAACGGGCCGAGCAATACATCGTAACTTAAGCCGGCCCACACCATGACACCAGGGCTCCGGTTGTCTACCTCCAATTCAATGTGTGGATTGGTTGCACGCCAATACCCGCAGTTGTGGCGGTTCACATATCCTGAGACGTGAAATTTTGACTCATCGCTCCATTCCACATGGCGTGCTAACTCAGGATCGTCCTCCAGCATTTGCAAGCCAAGTTTGGCAAACTCCAATCGCCTGTCGGGATCATCTTCGAGCAAGTGATTTGTTAAGCGAGGATGATATGGCCTCAGTTTCATATCCTTCAGGATTCTTTGAATACTCGTACGAGAAATGTCTAACCGAGCAGATAGCCGCCTTTGCGACTTGTCATTTTCTTGAGAACTGGCCAACTCATTTTGCAGGCGCACTTTCTTGGCGTCAATAACAACGGTCTTGGGTCTACTGCGTTTACGCTCTTCAACGCTGCCAGTTTCATCAAACTTCTTGTTTACGTTCTTGATCGTTATCAACGAAGGTCCGGGTGTCCCAAACTTAGCAGCCATACGACTTTTCACTTCTGAGTAATTGTTGGTCGCTAAGTACAGCCTCACACAATCTACCTTCTCTTCCAGACTCAATCGCTGCGCCACCGTCTTGATCAGTCGCGCGTGACGTGCACACGGCGCTTTCAAAGATTGTATATATTAATCTGGGCCACCCTGTATTATTCATTTTAATTTCCATGACAAATGACCATTTTAAATAAACAAAATTAACAAAGTAGTTAGATGAACCTTTTAATTATATAAAAATTGCATTTTAATTACCGTAAATATTCTACTATAACGCGAATTTTTTTGGCCTAAAAAAGCATCTAAATTTGCTGGGTCGCGTTATACTAGAGGATAAAAATCAGCCCTCCGACGACTACGGCCGATCGTCTATAATAACAACATCGTTAACAACATCGATAATAACTTCTCCCAAACATTGATACTTCTAAATAGGCCTACTTCCAAACTGCCTCGAACCAAAGCCTATGTAGTGAAAATATTAAACTGAATAAAGATTACTTGTCTTTTTATTAAGAAAATTGATGTACTGTTGTGTTTTTTTTGTCGATGTGCGAGTGAGAAAGCTTTCCCTACCAATGTAGGGCTATAAACTTCCAAACTGCCTCAAAGTTGAGGCAGTTGCTTTTGTCGAAGTCTCTTTCTGTGCTGATGACATTCAGACGAATTTGCCGTGTATTATACATTAATTACATTGCATATAATGTCCAGTTCATTATACAATATATTAATTCACTTTTTATTCGAATTACTCGTTGCCAACATCTAACAATATCGATAATAACTTCTCCCAAACATCGAAACTTCTAATTAGGCCTACTTCAAAACTGCCTCGAACCAAAGCCTACAAGAAAGCTTATGTAGTGAAAATATTAAACTGAATAAAGATTACTTGTCTTTTTATTAAGAAAATTGATGTACTGTTGTGTTTTTTTGTTGATGTGCAAATGAGAAAGCTTTCCATATCAATGTAGGGCTATAAACTTCCAAACTGCCTCGATGAAGTTGAGGCAGTTGCTTTTGTCGAAGTTGCTTTCTGTTGCTTGATTATGGGGCAAATTAAATTGAATTTTGGTGTAAAAATGCATGTAAATGAACTTTTAATTTACCCCATTAAAATCATTTGGGTTACAAACAGGCACGATATGCTGATTCATTCCATAAAAACATGTAAAAGTTTGTACATTTTTATTTCTCGCGAGGAGTCAAAAATGGGGGTCGCGTTATACAAGAGGATATGATTTTTGCCGATTTTTTGGGCCGAAAAAGTGGAGTCGCGTTATACAAGAGGTGGCGTTATAGTAGAATATTTACGGTACTTTAGAAAAACTTTTTTTTAGCTACCTAATGAGCTGAAACCTGCAGATTATAATAGCATCCCCCCCCCCCCAACTAAAAATTTGCTGAACAGGATATAGAGGAGTACATTGGCTCTGCATGTAGCAATATGGACTAGTTAAACTTGATACTACACGCTTCATTATCTCTCTTTGACACAAATTGGTTTTACATGCTTTAACATAGTCTTATTTGTTGCATGATAAAGAAAGTTTTTTGCAAACCCACTCAGTCAATTTATTGTTCACATGATAAAGCCAATCATATAACACCTAAAGGAATCTTTGATTACCAATTAAACTGAGACATTCCTATTACAGTTGTGAAATAATCAATTACAAACAAAATGTTATTAAGTAGTCAGTAGATAATATCACCTTTGATTAAATGCAAACTGTATCATCTTAAGTTATTAAGAATGCTATCCGAATTGAATTAACATCATGAGGGAGAAGTTTATCTCTTAAGCTTCCAGGACTGTGTCCATAATATGTGCGCAGAACAGAAGCAAAGAGTACCAACCAGCAATTTGAAAAAGCATACAACTAAATCACCACAATTCCATCATCACCAAAAGGTGTTAGAGCAAGCCTCAATTATCAGGGGCTTGAATTCTCGCAGTTTCCCTGACGGATGGTGTTATCTTAGCCTTTTTGCATCAGGCAATATTACAGCCAAAATCATCATACCGCTCCATTATTAGGCTCGAAATGGCAGTATTGGTCTTCTGCTGAAGCTTAAACAACACATGCTTTCATAGCATGAAACATGTCAACGTTCGTGCTAACAAAAGGTGTATTTCTGGGGAATCTTACTGCATTACTTTTTTCTGTGACTGGCGATGAAAACCGGATACACTACGATAACCCGAAGCGTAGAAAATCGTGGGGTAAGCTTTCACCAAAAAGTTCATTCCATGTCTATTCCGTCATCGCTAAATCATTGTCCCACCAGAAGTATCATTGCCCTCGTGCCCCTCCTCCTGGTCATCTTCCTGTAACCATCTTCTGATCCATCTAGCTTGTTGGCTATTCTGGTCTTTAAGGAAGCTTCCGACAACCATTTCAGATGGAATGTCCTCCCAGCTGGTCTTTATCCATGGCGTTATCAGCGACAAACTGGGATTTTTAAGGTGTCCTCCCTTGGTAAGCTCTTTGTGTCCAACTTCTGCCACATTCTGTCTTTAAAAGGTCTGCCTATCACAACATCCAAGGGCTGCAGCAGAGATGTAAGCCCCCCTGATATAACTGCCTGAACAGTGTTAAACCTTTTCATTTCCTGTTTAACTGTCTGTTTTATGTGCACGAAACTAATCCGAGACGAGTAAAGCCTTCTTTAGGAGGGCACCAGGTCTTACATTCCACTCCTTTGCTAGCCAGAGGTTAACTCCATCCTCATCCATCCATCCATACCTTGGGATAGCAGTGCATCACTACTCCAGGTGCTAGCTTTTCTCCTTTTGGAACGGTCTTCCTTTTGAACATCACCGTCGGTTTTGATTTTGTGCCGTCGGCCATATACCCAAGTACAACCGTAAATGGGTCTTCTCATGGCCTGATATGCGTGCTAGGATAGTCTTCCATCCTTTGGTGTCTATTGTACGATTTCCGGGCACATCAAAACACATAGGCATTTCGTCCATATTATCTATTCGGCCAACTTCAAAATCAAAGTTTCCTTTGTTTTATGACAAATGTGTGAAAGTCCGTTACCTTGTCATCCAGGTCTTTCGGAAGTTTCTGGGAAATTTTGATTCTTTGTCGTAAACAGACATGCCCATCCAACTAATACCTTGAATGCAGGTATATAAAAAACTATTGGTGGAGTAATGTATTTACAATAGATCACAAATGGAAACTAATATTGAGGATGGACATCAAATAACAGCTGCATGTTGAAGATATCTGTCGGTGAATCTGATTGGGCCTTGAATATTTCAATACTTTCGAGTATGGCTATTTTCATTGGATTGTTAAAGTTGGAGTAATGTAATATCTTCATGGAGTCGTCTATTGTTCGGGGGGATGAGGGGATTCTCTTCCAGAAGGTGAATTGCATAATTTGATTTTTCCATTTTCACATATGATGCCATATGTTCCTTATATCGTACGGAAAATCATCTTGACGTCATATCGATATAAAAGCGGTCACAAACTTTACACTGAAAGTGGTATATTCCGCTGGGGTTGAAATTATTATGAGGGATAGAGTACTGGGGGGTTTAAGGAATATCTAATGGTTTGGTTTGTTTGGTATTAACGTCCTTTTCAACTGCCATGGTCATTTCAGGACGGCGTTATAGGGGCTGCAAATTTTGCCTCGCAAGGGTTCTTTAATGTGCAGTCGGACAGGACCAACGGCTTTACTTCCCTTCCAAAGGAAGTGCATGATCTCAGGATTTTCCCCTGAAAAACTCATCGTCCTCGGGCGTCAGAGGCGATCACGCAACCACTGAGCCACCGAGGCCGATAAATATCTAATGGAGTTGTCCATTTGAAAAACAATTTTTACGCCTTTGGCTGATAAGAATTTGGCAAGGGGATAAATAAAATCACCTCCGTAGGTAAGGGAAACCCAAGGTTTTGGGTTGGAAACTGGGTTAGACGATTGGGTGATTGGGTTCTGGGAATGCTGGATGAGTTTACAGATAATGCAGTGGATGAAATGAATGAGAATAGCCATTCGATTTGGCTAGGCAATAGATGACATGAAATTCTTTGTTACGAGAGCCAAATCGAATGGTTATTCTCATTCATTTCATCCACCGCATTATCCGTAAAGCGCATCCAGCATTCCCAGAACCCAATCACCCAATGATCCTGTATCATTCTAAGTTATAATTTCCTCTGCGTTATAATTTCCTCCTCTTATTACTTTGAAAAAGCTGGGAATAACTGGCGTACTAGTCAGTTTCTTCAAACCAACTATAATGTATTATTCGATCTCCATCTCTCACGTTAGAAACAATAATACAATGACCCAATGACCTGTTGATATTTCATATCAAAATGGTTTTTATATGTCAGTTCAATAAAAAAATAAACCAGCTTTACTTTTGCACCATACATTTTGAATAACCCTGTAGATGAAGATAGCTGGTGCAGATGTCATCTCATACAACCTAACTTTTTAGAGAAAATAATATTTTTCACAATTATAAACAAATAAAATGTTACAATTAAGTGTAACATTAAAGAATAAATTATTATTGAACAACATTAAACGCATCAAGATTTACTAAAAGTAACACACAAAAGTATTCAGCATTATGATCCTACTTGGAAAAAACTCTTTTAATTTATTAAGTGCCAGTTTTTTGGTTTCCACTTTTTCTGCTTCAGTTTTTTCAGGTTCTGGTTCCATGGGTAAAACTCCCCCTGGCCATATTGCATCCCGCACCTGACGCAGATATCGAATGTTCATTTTCATGGTTGTACGTTCATCTATTTTATTGTGTAACCAACTAAAAAAATATATACATATATTTAGTTAAAAGAACGAAAAACAAAAATGTTGCTTAAAAATAAGTAATTCAAATACCTTTCCATCTTCTGTCCTGCAATCACTTTAAAGCAAAATAGAAATCTATTCTTTTTAAAGAAACTTTTGTCATTTAGAATGCCATCCACAAAAAGATTAATCACACAGCTTGCCAAAGGAATGTCTCTATCAATGCATACCATGCACTCTGGAAAGAAAAAGTTCAATTAAATAACCTTAAACACAAAAGGATTTTCATGAATCTGGGACAGGAAAAAAAAAAATGCTAAAACTAAAGTTTACTACATTTGAAATTCTTCGGTCTCATCAAACATAGTTTTCAAAGTCTCTCTTTCCGTGTATCTGGCTGTCTGTAATTTATTGTATTTCTGATGCATTGCACTGCAATAGGGAAAGTAGGCATAGTGATTATTAGAAGACACTAATCATTCTCACCCTGGAGAAAACAAGTACGTGCACTTTTTCTCAGTTCGGATGGTTTGCGTGTGCAATGCATGTACAGTTTGTTTCAGCTCCTTGCATGCTTTATCAACTCGTCCAGAGGTTCAGGTGTGTATTGCATTGATTTTAACTTTGTCCTAGAGACAAACTTATTCAACACATTACCTCACCGCAAAAGGCCAATCGATATTATCTTAATTGTAAGTTGTATTTAACGTATTTATTTAGATTTTTTGTCTTTATTCTTCACATGCCATTTAGCAGAGAATCAAGTTCTGATGAGTGGTAATTGTTAGACGTCTCATTCTTGCGTTGATTGTCTTATGCCAGATAGGTTCATTGTAGACCATCAGAACAATGTAATACAACCCTAGCGTCAATGAACTTCGGACACCTACAGAATTTTGGATAAGTACAATGAAACTAATTGTAAACAAATGAAAATGACTTTATTGAGTGCACAGAGCTTTAGTACAACTATGATATAGCATTTTAACATAAAACAAACGAGAAAATTAAATAAGCGACTTTTTGTAATGTTCCGTTTTCAACACGTTGCAATGAACTTCGTACACCGTACCGTTTATTGCACATTACCACTGAGTGGCGTCACCTTTCCGACGAATGACGCTCTGAAGTCGTTGAGGCATGCTGGACACAACATTCAATAATCGCTGGTGCAGTCCCTGGTTCTGTTTTCCCGATTTCTCTGAAACGCTTGATGATCCCATTAACAGTAGAGGGTGGAACTGATAATTCATGGGCAATAGCTCGCTGGGATTTGTTATTCTGGAACTGCTGTATAATTTTTTGCCGTATACACGTTTCTACTGGCTTACCACGTCCCATTGTTCAAAACAACACAAATACTGTGCTCTGTCGCGTGTACGGTGCTTTTAAAGCCTGATGCAAAGCATTCTGGGCGTTTCTACAGCCTTCAGGAAAGTTCTATATGCTGGTGACCCCGTGTGTACGAAGTTCTTTGAAACCTGTTGACAATGCAATTTTACATAAATTTGAATAAATTATTTCACACCATTAAATCGATGTTGATATTGTTACATATACTCAGTAAATCTATTTTCATTAGCCTGCAATCCTCTGTATGCACTTTTCACTGTGTTTTTAGCCAAATTACTTGGTGTCCGAAGTTAATTGACGCTAGATTTGTAGAAAGGATTGCTGGGTCATATCTTTGATGTTGATAATTCGAATATGGCATGATCCTTCAAATTATAATATTCACGAGACCCGATTTTCATTTTTTTCTCCTCGTGATGTGTGCCGACGTATGCGACGAGATGTTAATGCGGAGTTCCACTTAGAGCACACTTTTTACCCATGTTCGCTGTCTTCCACTGAAAACCACCGAAATGTGCAGATTTCCACTTTCGTGCACACTTTTTGCCAAAGTTTGCTGTCTTCCGATTGGTAAACATTTACCATATACAGGGTGTTCATAAAATGATGGATAATAATTACATAATGTAATTCCATACATCAATCTAAGCAAAAAGTTCCTTATCGAAAATGTCTAAAACTCAAAATTTAGAATGGTGCAGTTACGTCATTTATGAACTTTCTGCACCAACACTTCACATAATGAACTGCGCTCTGCCACAAGAAAACTGACAATAGTTGAGATTAAATGATGTTTTCCGCCAGCTTTTAGAAAACTTTGCGTGATGTTTAGACCCTTAAAATTTGAGTTTTGAACATTTTGCATAAGGAACTTTAAGTTTGTCATCATACAAAGGATCATGCTAGGTACTTATTATCTTTCATTTTATGAACATCCTGTATTCAGTGGTGTATTCAAATCATGATAGATAGCGCTGTAATCGACAAAATTTAATTCTTTTAATTTTTCCAAATAAGAACCGATACAGCCGATTCTGCAATACGTTTGCAATAACTGTTAAAAGCATGCTGTAAACTTATATTTTTCATATTTTAGTGTTAAGCTTCTCTTATCCCCTTTTACTAACAACACTTACCAAACGTTTTTATTATTCAACCTTATACATCTTCATATAACAGAAGAATCTTAACTAAAGCATATCTTAAGTATTTTATTCCTTATTGTAGTTCTTCTGCATAATAAAGCATTTATTCATTTGATATTCAATTGGCTCTGACTTTACGATAATTGTATAACAGATCTAGAGGTCAGCTTGATAAGATAAACTCTGCTGGGATTCGGGGCTATCAATTAATATACAGTAGAGCATCGATTATCCGAATACCGATCAACCGAAACATCAGTTAACCGAAAGAGCATTCCAGACAGCGCAATGCTAGTGTTCTGACACTGCTGTAACCGAAACAGTTCTGCTAGCGGCTGCTAGCTTAGGGTAATAGAAGATGAGATATTATAGAAAAGAATTTGAAGTTATTGCGGCACATAAAAACATACAGGTAAGACACTATTGACAATAAATAATGGCAAAATAAGAGCGACTTATTCCTGTTAAGCAACAGGCAGTTGCTCGGGGAAGTCAGACTAAGTGGCTAATTAACGACAATTAATACCAGTGCACGTCAAAATAGCACAAACGTAATCGGTCTGAATTTTTATGTGCGGACATCCAAAATAACATTATACTCTCCATTTACTTTTGAGGTTTTTATCACTTTGCTTTCTGGTACAAATTCAAGCCCTTTCTATTTTCTTAATGTTACTAGGTAACCACAAAGTTCTTGCCATTTTATGTTTCCATAAAAGGAAGTGATAAAAGATATGCAAACGAGTATACAGGGGGGAGCAGGCAGGTTAGCCTGTATAAATATAGGGCTGTTGGGCATTCACATCATTCACATCTCGTGCAAAAGTGAAGAGAAATGGAGGTATCGAAGGAGATGGTTAGGTGTTGTTTGCTTTATGACTTCAAGGTGGGCTTGTCAGCAACAGCGTCAAGTCGCCGAATGTGTCTTGTGTTTGGGGATGATGCTTTGAATGAATGCACCACAAGGCATTGGTTCCAGAAATTCAGGTTGGGAGAATTTGCCATTTCTGATGAATCCCATAGTCTAGGGTGTCTGGTAGACTAGACGCAAATGGTTCACCGGCTGCTATCAACCGGCCAAACCATCACTGGGGACCTGTACTCCCAGTAGTTGTGCAACAGGCATTGCAGTAGAAGGAGCCAGCATTGGTGAATCGCAAAGGGGTGCTCTTCCTTCATGACAATGTTCGGCCACATGTGGCACGGGTGGCCAGGGAAACCACAGAGCGGTTTGTCTGGGAAACTTTGTGTCATCCACCTTACTCACCAGATCTTGCTCCAATGGATAATCACCTTTTCCATTCTCTGGACAACCATCTTTGTGGAAAATCCTACACCAATGATACAAACCTGCGAAAGGCACTCGCAGACTTCTTTCAGTCCAAGACCGGTAAGTTTTACAGCCAGGGGACTGATCAACTGGAGACACATTGGCAGAAGGTGCTAATGCCAATGGGGATTATTTTGGGGACTAGAGATACACTACTTTTTGTGTACATCATTTTGTTTTCCGGAATTAAAAATGGCAAGAACTTTTGCGGTTACCTACTAGTTTAATTTTCTTGTCTGTTGTCGAAATAAACTCTTGTAAACATTCCAAGAAGAGCTTTAGCTACGACAAAGCGATCATCATGTGCATGATCCCATGTCAACAATGCTTAAAAGATAAACAGAAAATACTGTATATTCATTACTGACAAATCGATTTCTGTATGACATGCCAAGTTACCTTGGTATTCTCTACGAGCACAGTTTTAGAACATGCAATCGACTTGAAGGGATCCATGAAAAAGCCTGAAAATTGATATGGCCGAGCTAAGACCTTGATGTCTTATTTCCTAAATGTCAAATTTCAGAAGACTAGTTGGAAGAACTATATAGATAAATGGCAAAGTTTTGACATTGCCTTGATTCTGAAGTATCAAATTTTTAACCCCCCCTCCCCCCACTAATTTTCAAGCATTTTATTAAATATTTACATATTATCTGCAGGCTTTCAAATTTTTTAGAATAAGAGATGCTATCCAAAATATCCGAGAATTTGAATGTTCTACCCAAACCAAAAAACGTACGAAGTTCTGCTTTTCAGCTGCTGGTCTGCCAAGTTTCATACAGGGTCGGGACACAATAATATGACCACCTCTCCTCGAACATGTTGGAACGTCCCATGGTATGCGGATGAAAAATCATTGCATATCATTAAAAGCTGACAACAGCAGACGTGTAGTAGCATCCGTTAACACAGCAACTGCCGCCATCATGGGCAGAGCAAGTACCTGTCAGACCTCCAAAAGGGGATGATCATTGGCTATCGGGCCAAGGGGGGCAGCATTTCAAAACCGGTCATCTTTGTGAACTGCTCTAGGACTGCCGTTATGAAGGTGTACCGCGACTGGATGAACCAGACAATTTCGAGCAACCGAAGAGGTAACTGTGGGGCCCCACGGGCCATCGATCCTAGAGGCGAGCGTCGGTTACGACGCCTGGCCAAGACCAATCGGCGTGCCACTGTGAGCAACTGACACAGCAAATGAACAGTGGGGCCAGTAGGTGTGTCAGCACCAAGACAGTGCAACAATCCCTCTTGAGGTTGGGGCTCCGGAGCAGGCTTATGGTAACAGCACCTATGTTGACGCCTGTGCATCGCTGAAAACGCCTCCAATTCGCAATGGACTATTGCATTGGACTTCAGCTGAGTGGCAAAGGGTTGCTTTCTCTGACGAGACACTGTTTCTAGTGAACAGAGTGGACGGACGATGGAGAATTTGCCGGGAAGCATCTGAGAACAGGCATCCCGACACCATCGTTGGCAGACGACAGGCTGGTAGGGGAGGTGCGACTGTTTGGGGGATGTTTTCGTGGTATGGTCTGAGTCCACTGATACCGCTGGAGGGTACCCACTGAATGCTGTTCGTTACCTGACGATCGTCGCAGACCAGGTACATACACCCCTTCGTGTCGACAGTGTTTCCTCAGGGTGATGGCACCTTTCTACAGGACAATGCTCCCTGCCATACTGCCAAAATTGTCCACGACTGGTTCGAGGAGCATGAGGATGAATTCAAGCTACTCCCATGGCCACCAAACTCCCCGGACCTCAACCCCACTGAACATTTGTGGGACCATCTCGATCGCCATGTCCGCAAGCTGGACCCTCCACCACGCACGGTGATGGAATTACAGGATACACTGATCGCCGAATGGTCCCAGATACCTGCAACCAACTTCCGAGGACTTACTGACTCTCTGCCACGTCGACTAGCTGCTGCTTCTGCTGCCAAAGGTGGATATTCCAGATACAAGCAAGTGATCGTATTAATGTGTCCCGACCCTGTAATCATGGGCGCATGCATTTCTCTGAGTAATTGTTGTTTGTGATGCAACGTGTTTTTGTCCTTCATCAAATTTCCCAATTATCCGACCTGGTCAGACTAAAAACAGAAAGCTTTACTGCACGGTTTTGAAGAGACTGAGAGAAAATTTCACGCAAACTGTCCGTGTTGTGGAAGAACAAAGACTGGTTGCTTCACCATTCCTCGCTCATTGTGAAGGAATTCCTGGCAGAAAACAATAAGGCAACAGTCCCCAACCCTCCCAAAACTCCTGATCTAGCCCCCCCCCCCCTGCAACTTCTACCTCTTCTCTAAAATTAACGGGTGACGTTTTGACTCCATTGAAGATATCCAGTGAAATTGCAATTGGTCTTGAAAACCCTATTTTCTGCTTTTTACAAGAAAATTCTCAGAAATTTTGAGTAGCACCTCGTATGAAAACATTTCTAAAGTTACACAAATAGAATTAGGAAAACACAGCTGTTTTCTTAGTGTACTCTAAAAATATTTACTTGTTAAATTGTCTTCATCAATGAAAAAGGACTCGTTTTCTTCAAAATTTAATGGATCCACAAACTCATCACTTAAGAAGAACATCGTTGAAATTCCCGATTTATCTGAAGATACAGGTGTTGGCGTTTCACAAAATACTGATAAATTTTCATCACTTCTTGTCTTCTGTAAACCATCAATCCAGTCGGTGTCTTTATTATTATTGACAAATCTTCTCATTATTTCTTCTAATTGCTGTACATCAGGCTGAAAGAATTCAATTACTTCATACTTTAAAAATACAAACAAAAAACTAGATGTACACCAAATTAAATATGCAATTTCTTAATCTTTTATCGAATGCATAATGTTTTGCAATGCTTTATTTACGAACCCAGATAGAAATAATTTCAAAATAAGGGTCATTCAAAAAGTTTCTGCTCAGAATTAATAAATTGCGATACGTTTTCCATCAATTTATTCAGACTGTTCCCAATTTAACTAACAAGGGAACCATCCGAACCCGTATCTCACAGTTTCAAACCAAATTGAAATATATTATTCACTTGAATAAACCGTTGATGCTTGCACAATAAGAAATCACACTATTTTGTTTCTTTCAAAATAAACCACAAAAATGAAAGAACTTCTTTGTTTGCATGCACATAGCCATATGAAGACCCCAATGTTATGCCCACAGGTGAAGCAGTATGCATATTAACACACCTGTTGGTGCTTGACTGAACACATTTCCTTCACCACTCAACAACGCACATGAATACACTTTACAAGAAGGCAATGGAACTAAGAGGGGAGATCAAAAAGTAAGTTGCACTTCCACGGTACGGCCATTTATTACACCACCTATACAAAAGCAACACGGCTATAGCAGCATACAATGTAGGTTCACTTTTCCACATAGTCCCCAAGAGACTTTAAACATTTATCCGAACAATCAAACAACTCCTCGATCCAAGGGGTGAGCGTAGCTTGTTCATGCGAATAGAAACATCACAACTCGTCAACTCGCCACGAGTACAACACTGGACCACAGAATAACATCTCTGAACATACTATACGCAGTACATTGGCAAGGATGGACTACAATGGCCGACAAATGGTTCAGTTACCTTTAATCTCCACCCAAAACTGCAAAAAACGTCTCAAATTTGTCCGTGATCACCAACACTGGACCGTCGACGCCTGTAAGAAGGTCTGCTGGTCGGATGAATCCCATTTCCTATTGCACCATGCATATGGCCGACGCATAATTTGGAGAGAACAGCACAAAGTGATGAATCCCTCCTGTCTGGTCTTCACTGTTCAGGCTGGTGGAGCCTCTGTAATGATCTGGGGGAATGTTTTCCTTGCATACTCTTAGTCCGCTGATTCCTGTGAAACAACATCTTAATGGATAGGGCTACCTGAATGTTGTTGCCGACCATGTTCATTCCTTCATGGCTACTGTGTTTCTCCCATCGGAAGGAGACTTCCAGCAAGACAATGTTCCATGTCACAAGGCTTGCATCGTCATGGAATGGTTCCAGGAGCAGGTTAATGAATTCAACTTACTCCTTAGCCACCACAGTCCCCGGATTTGAACCCAATCGAACATCTTTGGGACGAGCTGGAACGGGTTATTCGAAGCATGGATCCACCACTATTCAATAAGCATCAACTAGGAGGAGCTGTTGCATCCATGTGGACAAACATCACAAA
Organism: Rhysida immarginata; assembly: GCA_023313115.1. NCBI lineage: Eukaryota > Metazoa > Arthropoda > Chilopoda > Scolopendromorpha > Scolopendridae > Rhysida > Rhysida immarginata. The sequence continues at coordinate 2,384,084 of JAHWFO010048912.1, forward strand.
ACAATGCTTACAGTGGCTAACTGAATCCATGGTTAAATTAAAAAAAAAACAAACTATTTTAACATTTAAAATTTCTGCAACACACTTAAGATCCTCTTGTGGCACACTGGTTGAAAATCGCTGCTAATTCTTTTCCTGCATAAAGCAGATTTATCGCCACAGGCTTTAAAAAACTTCTTGCAAAAGGGACCATGATAATTTGTTGGAAGTGGAAATTCGGTCGAGATTTCAAATCATTGAAAAATTTTAGCTACCATAAATGCTCGAGAATAAGTCCCAAAATTTTGTACATAATTTTGAGCAAAAAAATGAGTGCGACATTTACTCGAGCCTAGCTAAAATTACCTGTCGATGGGCTGCCTATCGATGTTGATATAGTTTATTTCGTTACCAGCTGTTGGCATGTTTGATTGAATAGCAAACAAGTAGTTATTTTATTCCACTTAAATGAATATTAACTTAATAAATTTATTATATTGTTAACAGTAATCACCTACAGAAAATTATTTATCTTTGGATAATATCGAGGAAATTAACTTCGAAGGAGATATAAACACGACTTTGCTTCAAAGAGGAGATACCGGCAGGGAAGGAGGATAGAGTGGTTGTTACTGGCAGACGTGGGGGTTTGGGGACAATAAAGCGGCCGGTTGTTATCTTCACTTCCCGAACCCTCCTCTGAGATAAGTGGCCGGCTACCTCTAACCACTGGGGCTCCGAGCAGCATGAGTGGCGAGCCTGCAGGTTGGTAGCCGGGCTGTTCAGGAGGACCATGTGCGGATTTCAGTGCGCAAGAGTCGGCGTCTCACTTGCCGTGGGCAACGTTAAGTCTTAACCTTAGGATTGCTAAGGTTAAGACAACAGAAGGGGGGGGGGGAGTTTTACAAGTTGAGCTGGACTGAATAAAACTTACCAATATAAAGTATTTTGACTAAACGAAACCAAGCACTCTACGATCACAATAAAGGCCAATTATTAACCGAAGTTTAGAGGGGTAGGACTACTTAAGAGGGACAACTTGCATGGGCATTGAATTAAAGGTGGGCTGGTGCTTACTTTAATGAAGGGAGCGTTGCTAGACACCTTAGCAGATAAGTAGGTACCATAAATCTTCTACTATAATGCGACCCCTTGTATAATGCGACCCCACTTTTTCGGCCCCAAAAATCGGCAAAAATCCTATCCTCTTGTATAATGCGACCCCCATTTTTGTAAAAGTATTGATCGAATGCGATCGAATCTTAAAGTATTGATGAACTGGATGAATAGGTTGTACTGATTTACACTGATAATCAACACAAAGTGGTATATTGGGTGGCAATGTCCATTGGCTGAAGAGTTCTCTTTTTTACATGTTTTTATGGAATGAATCACCATATCGTGCCTGTTTGTAACCCAAATGATTTTAATGGGGGAAATTAAAAGTTCAGTTACATGCATTTTTACACCAAAATCCAATTTAATTTTGGAACATTTGCCCCATAAAAGCGAGTTTATATCGATCTTTGGAAGTTATTTTAGATGCTGTTAGATGTTGGCGACGAGAAATTCGAATAAAAAGTGAATTAATTTATTGTATAATGAACTGGACACTGAATATGCAATGTAATTAATGTATAATATATGGTAATGTTATCAGGACAAAACCTCCTCCGGCCGCAGTCGTTGGAGGGCTGATTTTTATCCTCTTGTATAATACGACCCAGCAAATTTAGATGCTTTTTTAGGCCAAAAAAATTCGCATTATAGTAGAAGATTTACGGTAATTAGGATTAAACAATCAGCATGGTGGGAAAATAAATTAAGTTAGTGATTCTTGTGGCAGCGAGAGAGAAAAGAATCTCACGCCCCATGAGTAAACGCTACAACGTAAATAAACTAGTTTCAACTGCATTTAGTGTGCTTGTTTTGATCTTTCAGTGATGTAATTAGCATTATCAGCTATGATGTCATGGCTTGAATTTTAAGAGGAAAAAATATTTTGTACCAAAATTTACCTTAAATTTGGGGTGTGTGCCTTATAGCGCGACTTATTCTTGGGTATTTACAGTATTTTATTTGTTGTTTACAATTGACGTTGTTAATACAAATACATGTATTATGGTATTCTAAAATAAATGACAATTTCTTTTGCTTCAATGCATATTTTATGAGGGTAGGGGGTTCATAAAAAGAAAATTCACTTAATATATACATCGTCAATTATAATCACCAAATATTTTTTTTTAAATTTACCTCAATTTCAGGATATCCAAAACTGACAGTGATGGGATAGTTTCCTTCGTGTGTTCCAAATTGAAATCCTAGAAAACTTTTTCGTTCTGAAGGCTTTGCCAAAGATATAATTGGCACTTCTAATGTGTTGCTTTCTCCACTTGATGGTAGAACAACTCGAAATTTTTCCCACATTCCAGACACTTTTTTAGCTAAAAACTACAGAAAAAAAACATTATCATATTTGTGAAAGTATTTATTGTAATATTTTCATCAATTTTACAGTCTGTATCTACAATTAAACTGACAGTACTCAGAGCCATCAGTAACTCAATCTCACCACAAGAATGGCACCAAATTGTGTAGGCAGAGTAATGACAATAGGGGAAGAAGGATTCAGCAAAAAAAAACAAAAAACTTTAAGTTCCAAATGTCACTGGTAGGGGAAAAGGTGGTGCTGTAGTAGTCTATGTACTTTAGGATCTGCATAAAATGTACGTAAAATTCATAATGCAAATTCTCAACTACATAGATGACACAGTCAGTAATTCGAGCTAAGAACACACGGGACATTCTGAGGAGACCAGCTTAGCTCAACATGGGTCTTACATTAGATCACTTAAATTTCATCTTTGTTATTCATTTGTCTGTTCTGTTTGCTAGCTTTTTTCAATAAAATTTGACATTAACACACTTTCCACTTTTAATACAGATTGAAACATATTTTCTGAGACAGCAGCATCAAAATGGTCCTCAATAGTCCAAAATTTTGTTACATCCAAACAGAAGTTGTGTAAAAATCCATAAATGATTCTTTGTATACGTATTTTCATTATATCAGATTTCATCATAACCAGAGAAAATTTATGCAAGGGGCATTCATAAAGTAGTACAATCACCGAAACCAAGAGGGAGAGGGACACAGTTGTTGTGTTGGGGCTAGCACATGCTCATGCAGTTTCCACACAATCGAGGTACGCATTCTGCGACACTATGTGACCCCGCATGAGCACCACATCCAAAATGGCACAGCCCTTGGAGAACCTGCAAGTGTGCTCAGTGATCAGCTTCCTCTACCCGAAGAGTAAAAACTCCAAGGAAATCCACAGGGAGGTAGTTAACGTGTATGTTGACAGTGCCCCAGCACATGAAACTGTTGTAAAGAGGTGCAGACACTTTGAATGTGGCCAAGAAAGTGTTGAAGATGACCCACAAAGTGGCCGATTGTCTCTCAGTAAAGAACCGACGATTGCTGTGCCAAGTGGAGGCCATGGTGCTTGAAGAGATCACGATTGCGACAAATCACAGTTGAGGCGATAGTACAGGTTCTGTATAACATGGTGCACATGACAAAGGCATGGACGTTTGTGCATTGTCCCTTACTAATAAGCTTGGAAGACCAAGCATCAGTAGGCCGATCCTTTGCTAGGCTAAATTTCCAACAGACCCAATGGTTATTTAACATCCTCGACTCCAAAACGATAAAAGAGGAACAGAAAAGACAGATGGAAGTTTTTATATCTTGCTTACCTTATCAATTCTAGGTACCATGCTGTCAGGGACCTTTTTAACAAATGCAATACTGGCATCACTCCCATAGGCCAAAAATTCACGTAATTCATTGCTAGCAGCTATAACATCTATGCTGATTAATCTCTAAAACAAAATTAATATTAAAATAACATTAATCAATGTTTAAAATAATTAAAATCCCCAAGACCTTCAAAAATTTTTAACTTTCATTGATTTTCTGAGTTTCTTTCATAAACTTAATATAAAACAATATCAATAACATTTTTTGTTAATACAAGATTTTGATTGAAATTTCATTCAACTAATTTTTGAATCATAACATTAATCAACGGTGATAAAAGTATATATATCAACCAAATTATTTGATTTCATTAAGCCTGCAGCGCCTGCACGGTCATTCGTGCAACGTGTGAACGCGCGTTGTCATGCAGCGGAGTTGTTGCTGACGCAGTTTTGTGTGCATACGATGCAGTTCACAACAGTAGGTCGCAGCGGTGATCGTCTCCCCCTGCTGCAGGAAGTGTAATGCACATCATCATGGATGTTCCACCAAACTGTAACCATGAGTTTCATGTGGGACCCCTTTGTCCTGCTTTTTCACCTTGCCGATGGTCCTAAGGTGTCTACTGGCAGTCGACGCTGATACAGCACGATCCCCTGCAAGGTCCCGAACTGTTTTTGACGGGTCCTCTTCCACAGATCACTTCAGATCAGCATCATTCAACACGTTGGGCAGTCTGCCGCATGCCTCATTTGCCAGCAGTCACTCTCCGCCCGGAATTTTCGGAACCAACGTTGGACAGTACGTTCGTTTATGGTGCCTACACCGAATACCTTATTGATGTTTCGAGAGGCATTGGATGCACTGTGATTCAACCTGAAATCGTAATCCATTATCACACAATTCATATGAAGTCATGACTATCTTCGTTTGGGTTCAAATGCTATTAAATATCATAGCAGACATGCAAATTTCAGGCAGCTGGTCGCTGATAGGTTTATCTCTGGGAATGTACCACTTTGTTATGGGTACTTGCTACTAAAGGTGGAAACCGTTCTGAAGTGCGGAACCCACCTCAAAATCCGACATTTGATATTCAATGACCTGATAAAATGTCACTATTACTGTTTACTTCCACTGCATCCGTTTTCCCAATTGAACAGAGGGAAATCCCCTAAAGACAAGAAGCAAAAAGGGGAACCCCAATAAAAATAGATTGGGACATATCGCAAATACGTGAATTTCCTATCGCACATAAAGAGGGAGGTATACAAAAGAAATAACCCAGATATGCGAAACCATGTACGGTGAGACCGCAGATACCGATGGATTACTACATATTATTTATTGTCAACTGATTAGAATGACATAACCGCAAGTCTGTCTTCTCTCAGCATGCTACACCCTTATGCAAATCAACTGAAACAAAGCATGTTTTCTACATTACTCGTAATCCTGTACTCGAAACAAACACGAAAAGTCAGTTTGATCCTTTTTTTTTTATGTTGGCTGATGCAATCGTTACATCAGTAGCTACAGTATTTCATCAGATTTTAGAAACCTGACCAGATGCAATTTGACTGCTATTTCAGGGATGTGACATTAAGAAATGTATGAAGATCGTACCTCTGCACAAACAAACAGCTAAGACTTATTGAGAGATTGCTTCAGGGCTTGGTGGGAGTTCAGCAACTGCCAGCCGTATCATCAAGTTGAAATAGGAAACCGGACCGGTTTCTCCTAAATGTAAGGGAAAGTGTCGTTGTAAGAAGAAAACAACTGCTAGAGACTACGCTTAATTTGCTTTGACAAAGCAAAAAAGGATCCCCGCAAGACTCGAAATTGTTTCTATTAATTTGCACATGAGTGTACCTACCCATTTATAAGAGATGTGGTATAAAGATTTCTTTATATCTTGCATTCATTTAATTAATAATTAAGATTCAGTTGTCACAAAGAGAACAAAAGAAAAAAAAAAGCATTTACCTGCAAATACCTTTCTAAGAATACCCGTCTTTCTTCAGTTATATCGTGATCGATTTTATTAAATGGGAGAGTCATCCAACGATTTGGTTTTTGAATGTTTATAAGAAACGGGCGTGTTTGAGTGTTTTCCTCCAATCGAGAATGCAAGACTAAAAATTCTCTAAATCTTCTCTTAACTTGGCTGCCTTGTAATATCATTCTTGGTTCACTCACATCAACCGTTGACTCAGTACTTGAAGTCTGTATAGGAGACGTATCCAGGTACCATGCTTCATACTGAAGGAAGAGAAAATATTTTAAACATTACGGAAACTAAGTTAAATTTAAAATACATCATGAATTCAAAATTATTTTTACTTTCTATTTATCGATAATTTAAAACAAAGCATATAAAACATACAAGGTGATATTAGAAAGTAATGCCATTTATTTAAAAAAAAAATTACAAAATTAAAGGTAAACAACTAAGTGCAGCTGAAACTACACGTCTTTATCTACTTATCCACATAGGCACTTGGACGATTTAGCCATTTATCCCAATGCTGCACCAGCTTCGGAATACCCCGCTCATACAACTCCGTTGGCTGAGAATACAGTCAATGGCGCATGGCAGATTTGAGTTCCTCGTAAGTCTCAAACCTTTGGCCGCCCAGAAATCTCTTCACGAGACCAAAGAGGTGGTAGTTCGAGAGCACTAAGTCCGGACTGTACAGTCTATCCAGCCTTAATTTGTGCGAAATATGATGGCCGTTTCAATTATTGGACTTGTTACAACAAAAATTAAACAATATATAACAATTAACACGTCCATCACATTTCATGCAAACTAAGGCTGGATGGATGGTCCAGAACCTCCCAACCAAAACGGACCAGTTTTGCTTTGACGACCTTGGCCATATGCGGGCGTGCGTTGTCATGAAGCAGTCGAAGATAGTTTCCTCTCTCTGGTCGCTTAACCTGAACAGCACACCACAGTTTAGTCAACGTTTCACAATGGGTGACGACGTTGATGTTGTTACATTCCATGTCGGTTGGGGCGTCATACGAGCCCGGTGAAGGGCATGTATTAGTTTAACGAAGTTTAGTTTCATGTTCATTTGCTTTTAGGCCGTCCATGATCGCCCGTATTGTTTGAGAGGGAGGGTGTGTGAGAACTTGTTTGCTTGTATCTGTCAGTGTCGCTCTATTTTAGCGTTTAGATGAATCTATTTGTGGTAAAGTGATGCTTATGCGAATAATTATCCAATTATTTAGTGGTTGTTTGTGTTGCGTGTGTATGGTCTGTTGTCTTGTTGTATTGTTTGAATGGAGAATTAACGAGTGTATGTTTATCCTCTGTTGGAGCTGCGATTGTTGGGAATAAATTCTGAGAAGATCGTCTCGGCGTCCAACAGAGGATTGTTATAAAGAATTCCGAGAAGAAATGAGTTTGGTTGCGTGTGTGCTTGTTTGTTCAGAAATGTTTCCTTATTTTTTGGTCTAAAACTCCCGAGCCGAACGGACGTGCGTTAGCCGTTAAGAGATGTTTCTTCTATGCTTTCGAACGCCAAGGCCACAGAGTTGTAGCCATATTACATTTAAAATTAAAGATGTTGTTTGATGTTTAGATTCTTTTCTACTACGGAATGTTTAGTTTTAATGAAATTTGCATTGTCCAGACCAAAGTTAACGGTTAGTTTATTAAGTCGAGAAGAATGCAGAGTATCGGCCCGATGTTATGATGTCAGCTACTCGAAGATGCCTCAATCGTGCGGAACGAACCGTAAACACCCGGAGCATGATGCGGTCGTCAATTAAAGTAAAGTCTGGTAATACTATGGGATGTTGCTGAACTTGGCTCACACATAAGGTTTACACAGATGGCCGACAGTATGAAAACATTAGTGAGCTGAAAACTGCTACTGAAACTGCATGGAATAAAATCAGTCTCACATTCTTACAAAGTCTTGTTAATTCAATATTGGGTACAAATGGTAGATTGTATCAAAGTTATAAATAAAAATGGTAATGTTACCACGTACTGAAGCAAACCCTGGGATGTCAATTTGGTGTACGTATGTGTTAATCTTAAGGTGACGTTATACTTATGAAAAGGCAGTGAATCACTTTTTTCCTTTCCTAGAGCTAAATATGCATTAAACTGCTATAAAATTTCACAAGTAACGTTTGTTTTTAAATAGATTATGATCAGATACTATTGTGACGTTCCATGTTAGTTGGAAGTCACATGTGTCCGGCGGAGTAGGTGGATTTTTGAGAATTAAAAGTACATGCACTTACCTGGATTTTTGAGAGAAGCAAATGTATGTAGGGAAGGGAGTAAAGATCGGTCGAAGCAATGGTTCTTTTGTTATTGTTTCAGCTGTGAATCGAAGTGACCCAGTTCGTAAACGGGAATCTTTGTGATTGAATAATAACGTGATAAAATTTTGTGTTGTTGATCTTATTCGTTTATTGTCGTCAGTGTTGCGTTCGTTTGATTGGGTAATTGTTGTATGGAGTGTAAGTGTTTCGTGTGTGTGCTCCGTTGGTGGCGGCGATTGTTATCGTTGATTTCTGAGAAGATCATCGCAGCCTCCAATGGAGCATTGTTGTGTGTGATTTTCGGAGAAAAAGTGCTTCATGTGTGAATGTTTTTTGTTTGTTGCACGTCTTTTTTTTTTTTTTTTTGTATGTTTGGCATTCCAGCATTGACTGCTGAACGATGTAGATATGCGCAGTGGGAATAGAAAAATTCCACATTATTCGAACACCACGATCAGAAGTCCGAGCTGAAATGGTTGTTGCGTGTTAATTAAATTTTATTGTAGTTCCTTTTAACACTGTTACATATAAGCATGTATTGCAATAAGGATTTTTGAATTCGACAAGTTGTCTAGTTTTAAATGTGAGGGAGAGCGAAGCAAGCGCAGGAGATGCGAAACGGAGACGAAACGATGTTTGGTGGCGCTATCATGGAAAGGAAATGACTTCGAACGTCGGTCAAGGAGACAGCATGCAATCATATAGCCAAAGAAGAGTACGATGGGTAACATACTGAGCAACTGAACATTTGGCGAGTCATATCTTTGCTAATTTCTATTGACGTAGAAAGCCCATGAGTATAGCGAACTTTGAATGGGCCGACTTAGATGTGTTTTCGGATCCTCCCACCGGAACTCACGTGAACTTTGCGAGTTATCCCACACCTATCGTGCAGACTTTTGAACGTTGTAATAATAGGAAAAGAGCTCGCCTATAAAGAACTTTAAATTGTTCTACTGTCACTGATTAATGGTAATGTCATCTTGTGATGTAAATACTAGTCTAACGCATATTAGTTTTTCATTACATATGGGTATGAATCATGATTAGACTGAGCAGAAAGCCAATTGAACAGAAGCCAAAGGGGGAGCAAATTAGCGTGAGCGAAGGCGTACGCATCATGTAATACGAGGTCACGTGTCATGGAAATAAATGCTGAAGTTCGCTCGGAGCTCGCCAGTCACTTGCAAGTTTTAAATGCTCACTCCCGCCAAGAGGGGTTATGGTGCCTCTCCCCTATTTTGATAAATAAAGAGGTACACTGCGTGATCTTGCGCAAAGTTGTTTGGAATTTTTTATCCGGGGGAGCGAGCCTAATGTACATAACTTGGGGTCACTGAGTTGGGAGCCCACCCCTCCCCCCCAACACTGTCCAATGTACACAGAGATTATGCGGAGAAATAAAAGTAGTTTTCAAAGTAGTACTGGTATTTATTTCATTTCTATATTAATTTGTAACTTCTTACCGACTTCCCCTCGTACCTTACAGCACATTGCACGGTACATTAATCAGCGCATTATTTCATATCTTTTTCCTCAATTTTCCATCCACTTTTCTGTTGTCGAAAGCTTAATGCACAAGTCAATTCCCGAAAAAAAGACTGCGACGACCTTTCATGTAAAAAGTCGCTGTGATCACATTTCATTTACGAAGTTAACAAATTCTACTACTTTGCCTCAGTTTAGCCATGTATTGTTAATAACTGAACAGTACAGGCATCATATTAAGTAAATTCATAACAAAGGTGAAAAGTGAAATAAGATTTTGACCTGTAAAGTTGTTCAACTGTCACTGCGTTCATACCAAGTGCGTTCTGAAAATCGTCCAAGAATGTTTTATAAAGAAGGCGAAGATAGAATGAATATTTCTTATTACATATTGCTTACGCTCGAATCATGCCATTTTCCCACTTTTGGGATCAAAAGTCAGGGGTTGGCTTATACAAGAATCAGCTTATATTCGAGTATAAGATTTTATCCACACACACACTTTGCGCAGTAATTATAGTGCGTTTCAGAGCAACCTGAGTGTATTGGAACAGTTACGCAACCTTTTCACGCCCTGATGTGACGTCGCATAGAAAAGTAGTGCGGCGTAAGTTGTTGTGATTGGTGAGAAATAGCAACATCCAAAATGGCTGAAGCTGCTTCGTCTTCGCTTCCAACGTTAGTCACCTCATCTTCAACAGCTCGTTATTGTAAACGACATCGTCGAGGTATTGGTATTGGATCAACTACATGTTATTCGGTCCCGTAACTGTTCTAACACACTCAAGTTGCAATGAAACTCACTATAGTTTCAAATTCAATTCATATTGTTGGAAAGCTTGTACATTCAAGTTGTTTCGTGTGACGAACTCACATAATCTCCTTTATTTATAGTTTGATAAAAATTATTGCTCAAACAACAATGGTCAGATGACACTTCAGTTCCGGCATGTGCTTCAAGCCAGAGCCAACAATGCTTAAACGTGCAACAACAAAGCAAAACTGTTTCCATGACGGGTAGGCTATGGCCGCCGTACTGCTTCCGGTGATTGTGTCGTTTTACTGTCGTTGTCGTTGATGTTTGCTAGAGGAAGAAAGAGATTACCCCATATGTTTCCCTTTTTATCTTTTCAATAAACAAATTAATTAGATAAAAGAAGAAACTTTCTTCATCCCTGACCTTCCTGACTGTAAGTATATAAATTTTTTTAATAACTTTACGGAATCTTTTCGTAAAGTGGCCAGCCCCTGAGGGGGCGTAGATAACCCATGGAGCAGGATGTATCGATCCTCGATACCATCTCTGTCCGAATCATGGATGTGGATGAGGACGGAGATGGAAATGTTGGATCCTCAAAGGAATCCATTGAGCGCCAAGATTTTTCGAATAGTGAAGAAGAATTGGAAGAAATAGAACTAAAATCTAACCTAAACTCTAATGATGACAATTCCAAAATTACGGAGAGCCGTAAAACCAAAGAACAAAAAAAAACAACAAAAAGAAGAAAAATAGACAACAAAGAGGAAAATGAGCATACAGAAATCTCTCAAAAAACGAATAATAAGAATAAAGCAAATGTCCACAAAAAAAATAAGAATCCAAATGAGGGATCCCAAAAGATAACAAGAAAAGTTAATAAGGACGCGGAATCCCAAGATAACAACAAAGCAAAAATTGCTAATACTAATAAAGATAGCCCATCTAATAAAATGAGCGGAAATAATTCAAAAAATCCGAATCCAGAACAGGTGGACAACGATTTAAGTAATTTACCCCCCTCAACCTCTACATCCACGTACACTGCTAATTCCAGTTACTCCCCACGGGAGAAAATAAAAAATGAGGATATAGATACTTTAGCCAGACCTTGGCTATTAGCATCTATTTTACCGTCTAGAGTAGAGGATGACTCTAATGAGCATGGAATGGAAGTGACGACCCAATGTTCTCCCAGGGACGTCTCCCCTAACCTGCTTAAAAGGATCATTTCATCTCTGGTTGGTGATATCTTATATGTTTCTACCTTCTCTTCCAACAGATTTCTGATAAAATTTAACAATTCGGCTCAATTACTAAGAGCATTAAAATATGAAGATTTAGGCCCTTTCACAATAAAATATGACTTGCCTAACTTCCTGAGCACATCCTCGGGAATGATATCAGGCGTAGATAACTCCTTGACTGAAGAGAAAATAATTGGATCCCCAATAAATCATCCTCACCTTACAAGAGTAAGGAAACTCCCAGTTCCTTGTGAGAACGCAAAATATTGCCGTGTTATTCTGTATTTCAAAACTTATAATCTTCCAAAAGAAATTAAGATCGAACATCAAATATTCCCCATAGAACAATATGTTCCCCGACCAATGCAATGCATTACATGCCACTCTCTGAATCACCATAGTAGTAAATGCACCTCAATCAAATTATGCTCAAGATGTCTGTCAAAAGATCACTTAAGAGAAACATGCTCAGCCACGCACCCAACGTGTGCAAATTGTGGTGAAGAACACTCTTCATATTATAAAGGTTGCAAAAAATACATCCAAGAACAAAGAACAAATGAACTGATGAAAACGAAATTAATTTCAAGAACAGCTGCCATAAACATAATTAACTATGAAAATGCAAAAACGATAAATCCCAATATATCGTATGCACAAATAACAAAAGACTCTCCTGTAACCCAATCAATCTCAACCAGAGAATATGTAAATTCCAAATACGTAAATTCTAAATACGGAAATAAAAGATCATACATTAATGACTTACACGATTTTCATGATAACCAAATAATGGAATACCCTAATCAGTCTATAGATCATACTGCCCAAAAAGGTGGATCTAGATCAACCACCACAAAAGAGGTACATAAAACCAATATCATACAAAGAAGAGACTATTTACCCCAGCCTAAAAGGAAAGAATCTGAGACAGAAATAGAGGCAATGAACTCTGCAGAATCTCAATCAACAATTCACCTATTGAAATTGATCTTATCAATTGTTAAGAACTTCTTAAAATGTTACTCCCCCCAGGAGTACGAAGACAACAAAATATTACTAGGTACTTTTTTAAAAGACCTACCTAAAACCCTTATCCAATTAAATATGTTAAATGAAAATCAATCAAGCGAAATTATGAGCTGGTGGAACAACTCGCCTCCCCCAACCCATCAATAAGATTATCCAAATGAATCAAGTGAATCAAATGCAACAAATAAAAATTACTCATTGGAACATTAGAGGTGTTAGAAAGAATTGGGAAGAATTCGTTATATTATCAAATTATGCGGATATAGTAGCAATATGTGAAGCCAAATGTACAAAGGAAGATTCTATTAAATTTAGTGGGAAAATCACCTATAATAACCTGAATGATCACCCCAAAACTGGACAGATTTTAGGAATATCCCCCAAAATCCCACACTATGCGGCAGAAATCGTGAACGACATCTGGATGGAACTAACTCACAATTTTATTTTTTAATTGGGAATGGATACATTTATATCATATATATATAAAACGGTCCCTCCCCCAAAAAGAATGGACAGCGCTTTTCAACGGTCTGGAAAAACCCTTTATTATCTTAGGAGACTTCAACAGTCGATCTCCAATATGGGGATGTGTAAATTATAACGTTAATGGCTACCGATTGGAGAAGTTAATTGATGACCTACAATTACAGATTCATTTTTCCCACTTGCATACTTATGAATCGTTATCCTTGCGTTACTATGCGTCCACCCTTGACTTTGCAATTTCATCAAACTGCTTAGAAATCCCTATAACTTGTATAAGAAACAAAGACTCCGGTGGTAGTGATCACTATCCAATTACGTGTGTCCTAACAACAACAAAAATACCATCAATGTTTATTCCCAAAAATAATGTCCTGATAAATAAAAATAGCAAAATATCCACATGCTCCCCAATCTGTAAGTACGAGAAAGAAAATAAAGCAAAAGAAAAAAGGAAAATAGAAAACTACAACAATACAAATAATGGAAGAAAATTCCCCCCCGATCAGTTCCCAAATCAATCAATCAAACCAAACGAAAGAGATGATAAATACAATCTAATTCTAGATTACTGCAAAAATATACAAACCAATAACAGACGCCCTAAGCATGACATAAACAAACCTGAATGGTGGGATGACCAATGTAAGGAGGCCGTTAGGAAAAGACAAGAAACAAAACGCGCTTTCCTTAGCTGCAGATGTGCGATATGCTTAGATAATTTGAAAAAGGAGAAAGCTGCAACTAATAAATTATTAAAAAGGAAAAAAAGAAAATATTGGAGAATCTTCCTTGCCTCGTGTCGAAACTCATCAAACTCAAAATTGTGGCCCACCATGAGATGTATAACAGCCAAACCTAAACCAAAAGTCCCCATTGTGGTAAATCTAAACAATTCCCCATTAGACCCCTTTCAATCGGCCAAAAAATTACTGCAATTCTACTCGGGACCTATCAGAAAAACATTCAACTGGAACTTAAATGAATTCATACTAAATGAAGATGCTGATCAGGAGGTATGGTCTATACCTTTCTCTATTGATGAACTGATCAATGCCGTAAAAAACACCAAAAACTCTACGCCCGGACCAGACTTAGTAAGAAATGAAAGCGTTAAAAAACTACCTCTGTACCTAAAAAACTTCCTTCTAGAATATTTTAATCATTCTTGGAATACTGGAGAAATTCCGCAAAGTTGGAAAGACGGATTAATCATTCCTATACCAAAAGTGCCACTCCCAAAATGTCCAAAAGATTTTCGACCAATATCTCTGACTTCCAACATCGTAAAAATTATGGAAAAAATGATTAATCATAGATTAAATATGTATTTAGAAACAAATAACAAATTACCAAAATACATATTAGGCTTTAGAAAGGGATTCCAGGCTACATGGGCAATTATGAAATTAGTTGATTATATCCATGCTAGCTGGGAAAACAATAAGTATGTTTCCGCAATCTTTCTAGACATTAACAAAGCTTATGATTCCGTAGATCATCAAATTTTAATCAAGAAATTAATTGAAATTAAAATCCCCAACAAATTCGTAACTTGGATAAACCAATTCATCAACAACCGAAGAATTGGTCTAAAAACAATAGACAACATAATTTGGACTAAACAAAATAGGGGTCTCCCACAGGGTGCAATTCTTAGCCCAACTCTTTTCATAATTTTAACCAGTGACATCCACAAAGATTTAGACATAGACGAGGAATCGGAACTATCGGTGTACGCTGATGACATCGCGATTTGGACGTCCCATTCCTCATTACCAATACTGAAGCAAAAAATGCAAAACATCTGTTATCAAATCTCGGAATGGAGCAAAATACACAAATTATCTATATCAGCTGAGAAATCAGTCGTGGTAGTCTTCACAAAAAAAAAAAGACCTGACGGCTTCCAAGTGATCCTTAACGATGAACCTTTACCTTACAGACGACAACACAAGTTTCTTGGAGTATTAATGAACTGTAGATTAAATTGGACTCCTTTCACTCAAATGATCAAGTATAAAGTGGACAAGAAATTATCCTTACTAAAAAGAATAATGGCGGCAAAATGGGGTCCGCCTTGGTTTATGCAGAAACAACTTATTCAATACCTCATCCTGTCAATGACCGATCTATACGGCCCCTTTCTAGCCTTAACATCCCCGAACTCAACAAAAAAATTAATCGCATCCGAAAGACGTGCTCTAAGACTAGCCTTAGGGGCGTTATCGACTTCTCCAATTTCCACCTTGTATGTGGACATAGGTTTTCCTCCCCCACATATAAGATGGACACAAAAATTCATGTCATTTATTTCTAACTATTGCAGAAATCATTCGAAAAAAGAGTTAACGCATATTCATGATATAATCAATGAAGCACTTAAATCAGGTTTCATGAAAGAGCTAGCTTGGTCTTGTTTCAGTTCCCCTCCTTTATCCGAGATTCACGTTAACAACAGAGTATATATCCGATCCCATCTTTTATTTTCTTCTACAGATGCAGATGATATGATTTCAATCCCCCCGTGGCCAAATGTAGGAATCGGCAACCCATCAGCCTGTATAAACGAATGCGTCTTTTCAAATTATATGGATTATAAAACAATTTACACGGATGGATCCTTTGATCAAGAGACAAATACTGGTGGTGTAGGAATCTACATTCCTCCAGATGATGCTCTTGCCTTAGGATGCTACCCTGTCTTTAGTTCCTTCGAAACTGAAGTTGCTGCAATAGCACTAGCACTTGAGTGGACAAGGGAACAAACTCATAAAAATTGGCTAATCCTAACTGATTCAAAAAGTACCCTGACAGCCATAAACGGCGATATGAAAAAACATAAGTGGTATCAAAAAACAACTTCAGGGAATTTAATTGAGGCCCTACTAAATCTGAAAAGTCTAAATTACAGTATAAAATTAATGTGGATTCCTGGCCATAGGGGTATTTTTGGAAATGAACAAGCGGACCTTCTCGCAAATGGTGCAAGAAATCACAACAGTCCCAAGGCGACCGTTAATTTATCTCTGGACTCAATCAAAAAAATAATAAAAAAACAAGTGCACTGCATGTGGAACTCGGAGTGGTGTAATGTAAATAAAGGAGCTCATTATAAAAGTCTTCTCCCAGAAATTCCGACTAAGAAACAAACTCTAAAACTGGCTAAAATAGATCAAACAATGATTTTTAGATTAAGATCCGGACATGTAGTTTTTAAATCTTTTTTATTCAAACTGGGAATCTCAATCAATAATAAGTGTACATGTGGTGAAGAACAGACGGTAGAACACCTCCTACTGAGATGCCCTCTGTTGGACGAACAAAGAAATGTCTTATTTGACGAAATAAAATTAATAATAAAGAAACCCACTGATATCGACCTAAAAACTCTACTGCTCTTAGAAAAAAATCAATTAAGAAATCAAAAGTTAATAGTAAACGCCCTACGCCACTATCTTATAAATACAGATCTACTTAAAAAAATATTATCTCCGATCCCCTGGGCGAAAATACGAAATTAAAACCCGAATAGTGCTCTTGTAATTTTCGTATCATCAGGCTAAAGATCCTATGCTGAATGGATCTGAATGGCTATATGAAAAGAAGAAGAAGAAGAAGTTTCCATGACGAACTTGCATGTTCTCCTTTATTTATAGTTTGATATAAGGTACTTTAATTTGCATTGTGCATTATCCGTTTCAATCAAAGAGCTACTACTCTAACCTCGTCAGTCCTCAACGATGTTTTTTGAGTGCTGCCGATGTTAAAGCCACACGAGGGTTGGAAGCTCAAAGGATTCCAGATCATGCTTAGGAATGCAGACAAGGCAGAGCCCTTTTTCACCCTTATGCCCGTTCTCTTTCTCTTCTTCTCGTTTGTCTATGTCTCACCTCTTCCTCAGTGATTTCTCTTTTTATATGCCTTTTTCTGCTGGGAAAAATCTGCCAACAATTATTGCCTTACGTGTGCGCCACCCGCATTCTCTTCATCAAAAATTCACCCCTCAAAGCAAGCGTGGCCTCCAACGGAAGCAATAGATCTAGGATGGATGGATACACCAAAAAATCTTTGTTCACAAGAAACTAAAGAATGATTTTCTTCTATGCTTATTACGAGACACTTTCCCCCACACATCTGGAGGAAGTTGGGAATGTGATTCACCTCTGCTGAAAATACGGAAATACACGTTTTGTCCATCCATCTGTTCTCTATCTCTCAAATTTTTTAGGCTCGCGTCATCCTCGTTTGCTTCCAAATTTAGAAAAAAAAATCAATACACACTCACTAGACCAACACTTAAATTTTCACAAGTTTAAAGTGATGTCACATGTATGTCATAATTTATTCGTAGAAACCATTAAAAAATAATTATGAATTACTTACTTGTATGCAATATAAAACGTAATGGCCAATGCCACCTGGTTCTTCTGCTATTTCTGCAGAAGGAATAAATAAATTCATAAAGCATCTGTTGTCTGGTGACATCTCTACAGCTTCCATAACAGAATCATTTTGATCCATTGTGAAGTTAGTCTGTTAGATAATAGAAATTAAAATATATGAAGAAAATTTTATTTCAGCAAATTCAAACATGGTTAAAAAAGAAACTAAATAAAACTAAAAAAGTAAGCAAAAATTTAAAAGCAAAATTATATAATTTTAAAAATCTATAACATCTTTCAAATTTTAAATGTTCAAATATTAGAATACGGTATATAAAGGGTCGTACAAATGAAAACGAAAAGTTTATGTGGAGAAAAAAAAAAGACAACATGTAGAACCCCACGTGCAAATTGAACAACAGGTTGCAAATGTTGCATCACATGAGAAACAACGATAGTTCGCGCTTCGAAGCTCTGCGAGTGACCGCTTCGTCCAAACAACAAAACGGAGTCAACGAAACAGGAACAGAAACAGTCAACAAAACAGTAATTCGTTTTTTGACATATGAAGGAGTTTCAGTTTCTGGAAATGACTGCCTAACCTTCACTCGTGTTTGGGCACGGAGCAAGAGGTTTTCGGAGGAACGGTCATCATTGCAAGATGATCAACAACCTGGACAAGCAAACCGCAGCATCACGGATGATTCCAAAGCCAAAATTGACAGTCTTAAAGAAAAACAGAAGAGTGACAATCGATGTCTTGGTTGCTAAAACTGGCCTTAGTCGTGGAACTGTTCACTCCATTATCAGGAACCATCTGCACTACAGAAAAATCTGTGCACAATGGGTCCCGCATCATTTGACATCAGAACAACTTGGAGTTCGAATGGCCATGTCCCTGCAACATTTGACTCGCTAGGAACAGGAAGGAGAGAGTTTTCTCGACAGAATCGTAACAGGGGAAGAAACTTGGTGCTTTCATTTCCAGCCCAAATGCAAACGTCAAAGTCGTCAATGTAAGCATTGAGAGTCACCACCCCCGAAAAAATCAAAAGCAATCGCAAACAGCACGGGGAAGGCGATGTTGACAGTGTTTTTTGATTGCAAAGGCCCGATTTTACTGGACTTTCTTGAAAAAGGAACCACAGTTAACGCAGCACGATATGGGGAAACATTGAAGGCACTGCGCATGGCCATCAAATGCAAGTGTCCTGGACTTCTTACAAAAGGAGTGCTTCTTCTCCACGACAACGCGCATCTTCACACCTCAAAACAACGGTAGACCTCATCAAAAAGTTCAACTGGGAAGCAATGCAGCATCCACCTTACAGGCCTGACTTATCCCCATGTGACTTTCACGTGTTTGGGGATCTCGAGAAACATCTGAAAGGCCGCAGGTTTCAGTCAGACGATGAAGTGAAGGAAGAGGTTTTGGAATGGTTCCACACGCAACCAAAAGACTTCTTCCATAAAGGAATTACACGCTTTGTTACACAATGGGATAAATGCCTTAACACATTCGGAGAGTATTTTTAAATTCCTTGTATACACTTTAGATAAAATAAATAATTTTCGTTTTCATTTGTACGACCCTTATATATACAAACATATTTACATACACAATGGATTCTTCCATAGTGTTCATTATTACTTTTCATTATAACTTACTCGGGAAATTCTTTTATTATACAAGGGATTGTGACAAGTATCCTTTAATTGCTTAATCAGTTCCATAGGACCAAAGAAATTTTTTTTCACTTATAAAAACCAAGTACACCTTCAATTCAAAATATTTTTAATAAAGAAAGGCTGAAAATGGTCTATGAGGGTTTGATTTTTATGCCATACTTCATGTGCTTATGAATTATAAATGATACACGTAATAGGAAAGAACTCAACAACTTGGGCTCGAGCCTTGGCTAAGAAATAAGATTTAAATTATGGTAAATGTTTACAAAAGAAATTTTATTTAAAATTAGCCAGATTTTAAATCCAAAGGTACAGCCTTTCCAAATTGATGGGATTAACCATACAATTACTTAAATTTGAAATGGAAATGTCATTGTTTCCTTCATCGTCTTGTGAAGCCAAATGAGGTATGGCCATTATCAATTCCATCTTCATCTTTTACTCTTCTCCAATATGTGTGCCAATAATCTTATGCAATCGCTTAATGAGGATTTGCATAAATTGTACTATTGGAATGGTAACAGTAACTCAAACATCAATGTCGATAAAAAATTAAAAGACCTTGCAGCACAACATTTTAATTTTGTTATTAAACACAGTACAAAGAAGAACGTCCTCACAGAAATGTCAATAAAGATGATTTTCTTATTATAAATTTATTCTTTTTGTAATAAATTTTTTTTCCCTCTCAAGCGTTGCTTTTTTTTTCTTTTTTTTTTTTTTCCTTTTATGCCTCTGCTTATGCTCGGGTCATGGTGTTTTTCCACTTTTTGGGATCAAAAACGGGAGGTTTGGCTTATGCACGAGTATATACGATACATTCCGTAACCACAAACTAGGTTCCCATTGCATGCACGACTATGGAGCTTGTAAACGCATCATATATACATGGTACAACGATAATGTACTTTTCTTTCCCACAAACTGATAGGGCATCTCTTATTTAATGGGAGTTCATGCCCAAAAACAAAAGAACAACGACAAATCTCAGCGTTCCACGAGTTGCTACCCCATTCTTTTAGATTTCTCGTGTTGATCAGGGAACAAAGAGTTAAAACCAACCTCACCATCTCAGAAATCCTCATTCCATTTAGTGTCGATTCGCTGGTCACCATTCCTGTAAAACATTTCTCAACTTGGATGCTCAAAACGGAGATGATAACAATTTCAAAACACAAGCAGCAAGCAACACACAGCTTAATGAAGAGCAAGTATATTTTTTACTGGCTATCCAACCACATTTCGGAAAAGGGATTGCTGCTAGATCCACACCCCATGTTCCATTTCTATATGTTTTTTACAAGCCACAGCGCTCACATGAAAAAACTACTTCCGCACCGCTCAAAATTTCCAAATGAAAACTGCTTCACTCTGGGCTTCAACAATAGCTTCCACATGTTTCTTGCCATAGATGAAAACAATGATGAACCTCAGCATCTCTTCTCAAAATCGCAGCACAACAATAGGATAGCAAACACATCCTTCCCACTGTTATTGCGTCAGAGTGCTTACAATTACTGATAATATTACAGCTACGTTAAACTTTTCCATAAACAAAAAAAGAAATAATAATAAAATAAATAAAGAAAAAAAAAAAAAGAAAAAAGACACCGCTAGAGCTCAAATACCATCATTAAACTTTTAATGCTTTAAACATAACGAATTATAAGGGGTGCACAAATGAAAACGAAAATTTCTGTGGGGGAAAAAAAAAAAAAAAAAAAGACGTGTAGGATCGTAAGTTTTTGTTTTCAACAATTGCGAAATCCCACGTGCAAATTGAACAATAGGATGCAAGTGTTGTATCATGTGAGAAAGAACGATAGCTCGTGCTTTGAAGCTCTGCGAGTGATCGCTTCGTCCAAACAACAAAACCAGTGAAAAAAATCAAAAGCAATTGCAAACAGGATGGGGAAGATGATATTGACAGTGTTTTTTGATCGCAAAGGCATGATTTTACTGGACTTTTTTGAAAAAGGCACCACAGTTAATGCAGCACGATATAGGGAAACATTGAAGGCACTGCGCATGGCCATAAAATGCAACTGTCTTACAGAAGGAGTGCTTCTTCTCCACAACAACGCGCGTCTTCACTCCTTGAAAGCAACAGTAGACCCCATCCAAAAGTTCAACTGGGAAGCAATGCAGCATCCACCTTACAGCCCTGACTTATCCCCATGTAACTTTCACGTGTTTGGGGATCTCAAGAAACATCTGAAAGGCCACAGGTTTCAGTCGGACGATGAAGTGAAGGAAGAGTTTTGGAATGGAAGTCTCCACACACAACCAAAAGACTTCTTCCCTAATGGAATTACACACCTTGTCACACAGTGGAATAAATACCTTAAAGCATTTGGAGAGCATTTTCAAATTCCTTGTATACACTTTAGATAAAATAAATAATTTTCGTTTTCATTTGTACGATCCTTATACAACCAACTGACCTGTCACAACATCGACAATTGGTGGACTCGTGTTTAAGACCGACCAATCGCTGACTGTGTTGACCAGTTAAGCTTTTTGACCTAATTAAGTATAAAGAAGGGCTCTGTTGCCACAACAAAAGTAATAAAGAATATAACAAAAACAAAAATAACAGAAAAATACAACCTGGAAGCACTTTTCGAGAGCAAAGTTCTCATCATTCGGCAGGAAACAAGGAGAACACGTGGAAAACCCAAAGTGAACTGATTAGAAACCGAAGAAAGCTGTTTATATAGCGAGAGAAATACAAGGCAGACCAATAATAGAAAAGAAATAAAAACAATATTATTGGTTGGCTAATTGAGACCACCAATAGGGCCTAAGTCGGAGTTTAATAACGTGTTGTTCTTGGATTTATGGATAGCCATGCTCTCGAAAGCATCTAACAAGTGTTTTTTATTGATAGATTATAACAGTTTTAAGTTGTCGATGGAAAAATCGTGACCAGTCTCGATTGAATGTTTGGCTATGGCTGATTGACTGCATCTACCGAATCTTCTGTGGTCGAGGTGTTCCTTAAATCTGGTGGATAAACTGAGTTTGGTCTGACCTTTGTAAAGCTTAGGACACTGCGAACAATGGATGACGTAGATGCCTGACTTTTGTATATCCGGTACCGTATCTTTGGGGTTGCCCAGCAAGTTTCGTATTTTGAGGCAACTTTTGAGGCAATCTTTTACTGCTGTAATTAATTTAGGTAGAGGGTTCTTATTTAATGTAGCAAAAGATTGCATCAAAAGTTGCCCCAATATCATTCCCAAAAATATGGCTTCATCCCTAATAATTGCTAACCCAACAATGCCGAAATTATATGCTTTGCCCAAAGAACACAAACCTGGAAACAAAATGCATCCCATAGTTTCCAACATTGACACCCCAACCTATTTGGTTTCAAAACATTTGGCCAAATTTATCAAATCCTTAAAACTGTCTAATTTCAACAGTTCAGTCATCAATAGTACTGATTTGGTCCAAAAGCTCAAGAATAAGACTATTAAAGAAGGCGAGATTTTAGTTTCTTTCGAAATTGTATCATTATTTCCTGGCGTTCCCATTCCAGAAACTCTCGAATTCCTAAAAGATATTCTTGTCAAAAACAAGATCCCCGAGAATAAGAGCGATGAATGCATAACGTTAACTAAACTTTGTGTTAATAATAATGTCTTCCAATTCAACAATCAGTTTTATAAAATGATAGGTGGTACACCGATGGCGTCATGTCTCAGCCCTATTCTTGCTGAAGTTTTTCTAAGAAGTTTTGAAGACATTCTTAAGAATTCTAATTTTTACTTTCCCGACACCTGGTTCCGTTACGTAGATGATGTTTTCACAATTTTTGACACGAACTCCTGTAACGTTAATGCATTCATTAATCACATCAATAGTTTCTTCCCTTCTATCAAGTTTACTTGTGAAGTTGAAGAAAACAATAAATTACCGTTCTTGGATTTAGTGATAGTTAGGAATAATCACTCCCTGCATTTTGATATTCATAGGAAACCCTCCAATCACCTTAACTACATTCCCATCGATTCAAGCCATCCTTGGACCCAAAAAGTTTCAGCTTTTATTTTCATGTTGGATAGGGTACTCAATATCCCATTAACCCTTTTGCTGCGTAAAGCAGATATATCCACACAAAATAACAATCTCTATCTGTGGAAATCTGATTCATCTCACATGGTTTAAAAAACTTCTTATTATGCTGCTAAAAGTAGATAATTCCATCTTCTCAAGAATGAAAATAAAATTTAATTACGCATTGAAAGGGTTAAACAATATTTACTTCAAACAAGAGATTGATTTGATTAAAAAAATAGCCGAGAAAAACGGGTACAATTCGAAAATGATTGACGATCTTTTGAGGAAGAGGAAGTTCAAAAAATTTCTGTCAGACATAACCACTCTACATCCCATCAAAGATAAGTATAGAACCTTATCCGTTCCTTACAATAAACTACTTATTAAAAATTTAAATTCAATTTTCAAACAATATAACATTTCTCTTTCTTTCAGCAACCCCAACCAAATACGAAACTTGCTGGGCAACCCCAAAGATAAGGTACCAGATATACAAAAGTCAGGCATCTACGTCATCCATTGTTCGCAAAGTCCTAAGCTTTACAAAGGTCAGACCAAACGCAGTTTATCCACCAGATTTAAGGAACACCTCGACCACAGAAGATTCGGTAGATGCAGTCAATCAGCCATAGCCAAACATTCAATAGAGACTGGTCACGATTTTTCCATCGACAACTTAAAACTGTTACAGTCTATCAATAAAAAACACTTGTTAGATGCTTTCGAGAGCATGGCTATCCATAAATCCAAGAACAACACGTTATTAAACTCCGACTTAGGCCCTATTGGTGGTCTCAATTAGCCAACCAATAATATTGTTTTTATTTCTTTTCTATTATTGGTCTGCCTTGTATTTCTATCGCTGTATAAACCGCTTTCTTCGGTTTCTAATCAGTTCACTTTGGGTTTTCCACGTGTTCTTCTTGGTTCCTGCCAAATGATGAGAGCTTTGCTCTCGAAAAGCGCTTCCAGATTGTATTTTTCTGTTTTTTTGTTTTTGTTATATTCTTTATTACTTTTGTTGTGGTAAAAGAGCCCTTCTTTATACTTAATTACGATTATGCATATACCTCTTTATTCTTGATTTCAATTGCGGACATTTGCCCTTGTTTTACTTTCTCGGACAATTGTCCCAGTTATACTTTTTTGTATACCGGTAATTTTGATTTACTAGAATTATCATCAGTTTTGACCTAATACTTAAAGACTACATTCAAGGATGTTAATTTGTTCTATGTTCATTGTACACTACCATATTTCTATTGAATCTATTGAATGTTGCAGTTTTTGTTTTCTATAATTTTTGTTTAACAATGGAAACGTATTGGATGCATGTAAAAGTGCGGAAATGATTGATTGATTGACTCACCTGGAAATGAAATGTGTGGGTGGTCTTATACTTTTGGGACACACCTTATTTCATTTTGTTCTCCACTTCATTGTGTGCAATGTTTTTATGCAATACTTATATAAAATTCCAACTTAGGGATGGTTTTCAAATAAAATAATTTTGGATGTTGGAAGCTAAATTTAATGTTTTAATAATTATATGTGATAGCATATTTTTTAACACGAATTTAATATAATATATTGCTGTGAACTTTTGAAGGTAATTTTTTAATCAGTCATGAATGAGGTTTAAAAGAAATACCAACCACCCACACAATAAACACTAGAAGTTTGTTTTTTTTTGTTTGCATTTCAACAACCAGGAAGCACAAAACTAACAATGAATAGCTTTGGAACACAAAAGCAACAGTTAAAAAAAAAACAACAAAAAAAAACTCCTAATGGAGCATTACATTATGATATTTCAACACGTGTTATAAGAAATATTCATTTACATCTGCTGCTTTTCTTTTTGCAGAAGTCAATTCTAGGAAGTAATTTTAAAATTTTCAATTGCTTCCCTAAGAAGAGAATGCTTGAGAAATCAAGCTAGTTAACATTTGATATTTCCCTGCATTTCAATTCAGACAAAGTATTCATGAATGAAATTTGTTTATAAAAATAATATAATCTTATCTATATTGCTCTTCATTTCAATAAACCCATGAGTCCTTATTTTAAATAATTTTAAAGCTAAGCATAGCTTCATGGAGAAAACCAAGAGTCACGTACATCTACTCATAATTGAATAACCCTGTATAAAGAAGAATATTTGTTTGCGTGTTGTTTTTTATACAAATCTACAGTTTTATTCCAATCTTGATGAAATTTTGCACACTTAAACTTCAAAACAAGAGGAAAGTCACAGCCTACATAAGATTTCGAAAAAACTACCTCCATCCCCCTTCCCTGCCCTTTAAAGCAGAATTTAAATGTGAACTCTTTCAGTTTTTTTGTGAATATCTCGAAAACAGTGAGAAAATCAGCCAAAGTGGATGGCGATTTTCTTAAAGTCCATAAAATTTTCTACTAAATGCATTCTGATTCATTCCGACAGCGCAAAAAGTCTCGGAATAATCCGAGGTCAGAGTTAAAATTAGTTCCGACCCACCTCTTTCTGCAACATCTTCATATGCTTATATTTAATATTTTTTTTTCTTAATCCCGCGAACCTTCACGACTTTTTCCATGAAAGCATGCCCTCCTCCGTCTTTCTCCTGCTTGCCTGTTTATTGCCATTCACAAAGCTTGTCTTTCCCAAATTATCGTTTACTCTTGAGAACAGTGTAGAACCTTTCAGGTGCGATGGCAGCTCCCCCGTCCTCTCCAACTGGACTAGGCATCTAAGGACACCGGTCAGTCTCGGGCAACAATTTACAATCTTGAATCTTCAAACCAACAAGAATACTGTGCTGTGCCCTTTAATAATTGATCGAAATGGCACTGATGAAAAGAACTGGTACTGAGCATAGAAACCCTGCAGCTAAAAGAGAAAAAGCTATACGGATGCTAGAAACACCTGAAAATGAGATCATCTACAGCAGGAGCATATGAGAGCTTCTACCATAACATTCTTTTTTTATATACACAAAAGATTTGCAGGTGTTTAAGTGAAGCCTCTTCACTCTACGCATCACTTCATACAGGGATTGGTCGAAAAGTAATGCCTCCATGGCTGTACTTTGTTAACCGATTTTTAAAATTCTTTTTGTAACTGACACTTACATTTGTCCTCTGTGTAATGCACTATTCACTTTTCGACACAGTCCCCATCCCTTTCCACACATTCCACCAATGCACGACTAGTCGGGTGAGCCCATTGGAGAGGAATTCCGGGGTTGTTGTCGACACCATGATTGAATGACAGCTTTGGACCCTCTTCTCTCTGCTTGCACACGATCGCCACACACTAGAGGTGTTGCAGCACCTACAGTTCAAAGATGAAAAACTGCAGTTCAAAAATGAAAGACTTTGCACCTTGCGACTTTCACCACTTCCCAAAGAAGAAAGACATGAGTTGCATTCTGACAATGAGGTGAAAGATGCCATTCAATCCTTTGTCGACAACCACCTTGGAATTCCTCTCTGACAGGTTCACCTGACTAGTCACACGTTGACGCAATGTGTGGAAAAGGATGAGGACTCTGTTTAACAGTGAATAGTGCATTACATAGAGGAGAAATTTAAGTATTAAGTACAATTAGAATTTTAAAAATCAGTTAACAAATAAAAAGTTACAGCCATGGAGGCATTACTTTTCGACCAACCCTCGTACTTAAATAATCTTTTACATTGACAAAATCTTTTTTGGTTACGGGGAGGGGAGGGTTTAAAAAACTGCTTTTACTCAAAATTGGCTCAAAGGCAAACAATTTATTTATAAAAGTTATTCTAAGACCTGTCGAATTTATTGACTTTGGGTCGCTAGAACGAATGTTTCGACTATTGCTTCAATTTTAGAAAAAAAATTAATATCTGTAAAAAGATTTAACAGATTTTGATGAAAAATACGTCAGTGCATAGTTTAAGGAACCCTTTGAGTTTGAGTTAAATTAATTAAATAAAACGGGGTGGGGGTGCTTTAATACCTCCGAAATTGTTCATTAGATCCAAACAAGTCATTTACAAAAAAAAAAAAAAAAAAAAAAAATTGTCCTAATGGGAGGCTTCCATACATAGCAAATTTGAGTTTGGATCACTAGAATGAATGCTACAGCTAATTTCTTCATTTTTAGAAAAAAAATTAATATCTCTAAAAAGGCTTAACCAACTGACAAAAAAATACATCAAGGCATAGTTTAAGGTACCTTTTAAGTATGTAAAATTTTTATTTGATTCTGTTGTTTGCCGGTTCTGGAGTAGTTAGCTACACAAAATTGGTCACATACATACAGATGGAAATTTTTATTTCAAAATTTCATATATCTTCTCAAATTGGGAGTTTAAGTCGATTTTATGAAAAAAAAAATGACTTTGGGAAACAAACACATAACCCTTCACTCTTAGTGAGTGGTAGGCCAACAATGTAATAATTAATGTTATCTAATGTCTAATTACGCTAAGCATTCTTTCCTTCAAGTTAATTCAGAGAAAACTGGAATAATTAGAATATCTAAAAGAAAATTTCTCATGAAAGGAGAAAGGCAGAATCTCTAAAACTTCTAAAGCAAACTCATTTTAATTTCAATTTTATTATATTCTTAGGAAAAAAAAGAAAGAAAATAAAAGGAACTTCAGTGGAGATTACCCCCCTCTCCCACTCCAAGAAATTTTGCACCTGGCTTTGAATGATAAAAATTTCACCTGGAGTACATCAATAAAACATGATAATCACTGCATTAAGGAAAAATCAAGAGAAAACCTTTATTTTATTATTTTTTGGAAAACTTTTTGTCATATCCAAACAGGTGCAATGAGAAAATGACTCAAATTTGCAAAAAAATGTGAAGATTCCATAAAATCATCAAAATTTGATATCTCTGCACTGTATTTGTAATTCCTGTTATTATAGATAAAATGTGAAAATTTTAATTGAGATTTTTCAGATAGTTATCTGCTTCCTATTTTACTTTTATTGTTGATTGCAGACCCAATAATGGGAAAAATCATTTATTGTTGACCTTACATAGAAGGTATTTTTATTAATCATGTCATTTGGAAGTTTTCATACCAAGAGATTAATAATTATTAATTTAAGGAGGTGATATTTTTTCTTTTAACAAAATGTTTTTAATGGCTAGCATGCTGGTTTTGGCCAAGGAACCATCATCAAGCCTGAATTGGTCTAAATGTCATATTTACAGTATACAGGGTGGGCCATAAGTCGCGAACCAAAGAATTATGTGAAGTGTAATGTGAAACGATGTAAAATCAGCAAATGGCAAGCATTTTCAGCATTTGTGATTGTACTAGCAACGTGTTTCTTAGTTCATTAGTTAAGCTTGGTTTTAATAAAATAACGTTTATTATCAGAATTGTTTTAAATGCTTTGGTGCGCGACTTACAGCCCACCCTGAATATTACATGTATACAGGGTGTTTCAAAATTATGTACAATAAATTTAATGACATATTCTTCAGGTCAAAAGAAGACGAAAAGGTCCTATAGCACTTTGTCTGGAAACGATTTGTTTGCGAGTAATCCAATATCATACAGCAGGGAAGCACTGTAGTTAGCGGACGATATTTTAGCAGTTCCAGCGTTTCGACCCAACACTAGATTGAGTGGTTTGTTCCATTTAAACCTACTTTAGGGTTGTTCCATTAGTTATGTACGGTTGTTTTCACTACTGTACATCCACTAGGAATATCAATTTCAGAACGTTTGCGTGCTTTGACATACGCATTACGATTTACGTAAAAGAAAGTCATGTACACGTATTCCAGTGCAGAATACACTGACATGCACCTAATGTATGGTCTTGCAGACGAAAATGCTGTGGAAGCAAGAAGACTCTACCAAGAACGCTTTCCGAATAGGCGTTTGCCAAATAACCGAACATTTGTATCTGTCGACAGACATTTGAGGGAGCGTGGTTCCTTTGGCCGTCAAACAGGACAAGGGCGGCCTGTAGCACATTCTCCGGATGAGGAGGATGTGATAATTGACATCATACATGATGAACCACAGACAAGCACCCGTCGTATTTCTTCCAAGATACACATTCCGCACTCATCTGTTTGGCGCATTCTGCACCGTCAGCTTTTGCATCCATACCACCTGCAACTGGTTCAGGCACTGAACCCAACGGACTATCCACACCGACAACGATTTTGCCAATGGATACAACGTCATCATGCTGCAGACCCCAGTTGTCTCAGCCAGATACTTTTCACGGACGAAGCAACTTTCACCCGGATAGGAATCGTAAATTCTCACAACCAGCACCATTGGGCAAATGCTAACCCGCATGTTACCAGAGCTGGAGCGCATCAAGAGCGTTTCTCGGTGAACATTTGGTGTGGAATTGTCGGAAATAACTTAATTGGCCCTTATGTGTTGCCGCCACGATTGACTGGGCGAACATATCTTTTGTTTCTGCAGAATGCATTGTCAGAATTACTGGAAGATGTTCCTCTTTTGATAAGATCTAACATGTGGTTCATGCAGGATGGCGCTCCAGCACATTTTAGCCATGTTGTGCGAGCACACCTTAATGTTGCATACACGAATCGGTGGATAGGTCGAGGTGGACCAGTAGCCTGGCCTGCAAGATCACCCGACCTTAATCCCTTGGACTTTTTTCTGTGGGGTCATGTGAAAACGATCGTCTACAGCACAGAAGTTCCTAACATTATGGATCTGCGATAATGAATTGAAAATGCATGCCAAACCATTCGTAATGCTGGCGACGAACTCTTCCATGACATCAGACGGTCGCTCATGCAACGAGCCGAAGCGTGCGTGCTGGTGGCGGGCACTTTGAACAATTCCTATAATTTGGAGCCACGGGTTTAGTTGGCTGTATCGCGTAAATAAATTGTTTCCAGACAAAGTGCTATAGAACATTTTCGTCTTCTTTTGACCTAAAGAATATGTCACTAAATTTACTGTACATAATTTTGAAACACCCTGTATATATTCATCATAAAAAAAAAGTTGCACCCAGAAAGAACGGTCTGATTGAAAAGAAGTTAGTACCCACCACCAACAAATGATTAAACAGTGAGTGTGGGCATGACAAAACTTTGACTTGTAGCTCTTGCAGATCTTATGCCAGTGGTGGAATCTTAACAGAACGTCCCACACCATCCCATAGGTTTTCTATGGGTGCAACTTTTTTTTGACGATGAGGGTATAGCAGCCCTATTGGAAAAAGACCAAGGACAGTCCCCAGAGCCCAATGAGGCCCATCAAGGTAGACCCAATCTTCATCTAGCCATTCACTGCCATCCGTCACATGCAAGATAGAGTTTTCAGCATTGGTGAAACATTCATGGATGTGCC
This sequence comes from Rhysida immarginata, assembly GCA_023313115.1. Taxonomy (NCBI): domain Eukaryota; kingdom Metazoa; phylum Arthropoda; class Chilopoda; order Scolopendromorpha; family Scolopendridae; genus Rhysida; species Rhysida immarginata. The sequence goes on from JAHWFO010048912.1 coordinate 2,414,606, forward strand.
TTTCTACCTTATACCAACGTAGTAGTTCAGGTTTTCTCAAATGAAGAATCCGACACTTCAAAACATTTTTAGCTTCTTGGCCTGTAGCACTGTGTAGTTGGGGATTGTAAGGATGCCAGAACTCAAACTCTTTTACAGGTAGGTGGTCCTGTAACAAGTCTCTGGTTTGTTTTTCACCTCAACTCCTGTCCTAAGTGGAAACAGTTTGTTCCTCTGAATAAGTGATGATACCATTAGTTATGATCAGACCTTGTTCTTGCAGTTTTCAATTATTAGGGAGTAACTCAAACTTCTCTTCCCAAAACATGTTCAATTTTGATACCATTTTAGGCTTATCTACTCCGAACTCTGCCATAAGCTTTTTCGAGGTCCATACTCTCAGGATTTCTCAAAGATTTGCCTTAAAGCAAAAATATGATCTGTTGTGTTTCGGTGACATTGAAAACCACACGGCTCCCCTGACAGTTTGAAGTACACTATTTCCAAACTTCTCTTCTCCAAACACTTAGTGTACACTTTTTGAAGATAGGGACCACAATTCCTGTCTGCCATTGCTTAGGGGCCTGGCCAGATATCCAAACAGCCTGACACACCCAAATAAGCCACAGTATACCATCCTGATTTAAGGCCTTTATGGAAACTCCACGAACACGAACTCCCCAATTTTGATAAAAAATATTCTACAAGTAGCTTTCACCAAATTAAACACCCATGAAAAGCCATTTGACGCACTTCTTAAAATTTTCAGAGAAAAAGAATCATAAAGTTTGTTATAATTGCCTAACAGTTGCATTCTGTCCTGATGAACTTCAGACGAATATACAAGGTGTCCAGAAAAGGACTGACACATTTTATCTGTGTATTACCAAAAAACTAATAAAGATAATCAGAAACTGATTTCAATATACGAGGGGAGTTCAATAAGTAATGCAACACATTTTTTTCCTCGGCCAATTTTGGTTGAAACTGGACATTTCTTGTGGAACATTTTCAAACATTTCCGCTTCGTCTCGTATAGTTTCATTGACGTCCGATATGTGACAGCGCTATACTAAGCTGTTAAAATGTCGTCTACAATGGAGGTGTGTTCCAAACAATGGGCAGTGATTGAGTTTCTTTTGGCGGAAAACCAGGGCAACTCAGATATTCATAGGCGCTTGCAGAATGTCTACGGTGATCTGGCAGTGGACAAAAGCACGGTGAGTTGTTGGGCAAAGCGTGTGTCATCATTGCCGCAAGGTCAAGCAAAACTGTCTGACCTCAGCGAGCTGGTCGGCCGTGCACAGCTCTGACTCCTGCAATGTCAGAACATGCGAACACTCTCATTCGAGCTGATCGACGGATCACAATCAACACCTCGCTGCTGTACTTGATGTCTCTATTGGTAGTGCTGTCACAATTGTTCACCGTCGGATTTTCATCCGTTTGGCCCAATGAAGAACGCAATCCGTGGGATGCACTACGCGGATGATGAAGCAGTTATCAATGCAGCATGACGTTGGCTCCGACATCAACCAGTGGAATGGCACCGTGCAGGCATATAGGCCCTCACTTCAAGGTGGCGTAAAGCCGTAGCAGTGAATGGAGATTACATTGAAAAATAGTTATGTAGCTAAAAGATTGGGGAATAACATGGTGTATTTGAATGCTGAATAAAACAACCCCCTTTTTCAGAAAAAAATGTGTTGCATTACTTATTGAACTCCCCTCGTATGAAACTGTAATTGAAAAAGTTTTATTATGTTCCACAATTTTGCCGCTAGAGTGCAGGAACTGTACATCCGGGTTACTAAAACAAAAGATGGCTACTCTACAGGAGAGAGCACGGACAGTGCATTGGTTTATCGAAATTTCAATGTCATCGGATAGGAAGAGATGGACCTATCTTTTGGCCCCCTCGATCACCCGACATTACGCCACTGGACTTTTTCTTGTGGGGGCTCAAGAAGGACCAGGTGTTCAAAACAAAAGTTAAGGACATTACGGATTTGAAACACCAAATCAAGGTTGCTATTAACAAGGTGGATGTCAATATGCTCAAAAGAACATGGCAAGAAATTGATTATCAGCTGGATATCCACTGTGTGACCCAAGGAGCACATGTTGGGGTCTACTAAATTGGAGTCATATATTGAAATCAGCTTCTGTTTATCTTTATTAGTTTTTTGGTAATACTTACACAGATAAAATGTGTCTGAACTTTTATGGACACCCTGCCCTGTACATTAATTATACAGTATATACAATGTCCAGTCCATTATACAATCATTAATTCACTTTTTATTTGAATTTCTTGTTGCCAAAAGCAAATAAGAAAATAACTTCTCAAATATATGCCAACTTCAAAACTGCTTCAAATTAACGAAGTTCTTCACGTTCGGCTAGCCACTGTCAAAATTATGGTAATTTTCTTTTCGATGTTTCTAAGACTATCACATAAATTAATTTATGACATGAATTATTTTTACTGGAGCAGAAGAGTGTTTAGAAATTACAGGAAAATTCAATTAAGATCTGCATTAAATCAAAGTTTTAAAAGTGCAGCAAATTCGTCAGCGATTAGACCTATCGGAATATACACATTGTTGGCTATAGGCCTAACAGTCTATTCTTAAAATGCACTAAATCATCAAAAGTACTCAAAAGTGTGAAGGAAAAATTGTTCATTATGAATATAATTTATTAAGGAATTTTTAATTAAAACTAAAACTAACTAAATTTTATTCAAGAAATATGAAACAAAGCAACTCCGCGAGTCTTAAACACATTTCATTCCATCATGTTTCAGCACTCAGTTTGTTTTTTTGTTTTGTTTTTTCTCTTTCCGTAAACGTTATCAACATTACATGGGTGATATCGAGAATTATTTATATTAACCAATGTTATTTTTTTTCTTTATATAATTTTTTTCCATGGAGACTGATCATGTGGCCCTATTGCTTCTTATTTCACCACATTAAGACTGATTTTATAGACAGATGTTAAAAAGACAGGAGATTTGATTTATGATTACATGGAACTTTTAATAAGTGTATAAAATAAGTTAATGCTTTAAAAGTAAAGTGCAAAAACTTGAGATAAACCACGTCCGCGATCGAAATGAATTACACATTCCCATACATGTTAAAAAAACTTATGAAGAAAAAAAAAATTATCCAAGACAGGATTTGAATCTGTACCTGCAAAACAGGATTGTCCACTAGACCACTTGAACACGATAAAAACCTATGCTATAATTTGGGCATTTATAAAGTGTAGGCATTTACAACAAACTATGAATTTTTTTCTCCAAAAATTTTGAAAGTGTGTCGAATAGCTTTGCATGGGTGTTTAATTTGGTGAAAGCTACATGTAGAATTTTTTTTTTTTATCAAAATCTGTGAGTCCGAATATGTGGCGTCTCCTTGTCAGACCAGATTTCATTAGCAGCTTTGCTCAACCTTGGAGCAGAGAATAGTGACGAAATTATCCCCAAAGCAGAAGTCAGATGAGCAATTAAGTTCCTGAATACTTAATTGGATCACATTATGCCCATCTAAAATGACAGGCTTCTTAAATAAATAATTGAAAAACTATCTTATTAGGGCCGATAGGTATTTACGTTTTCACAATATGCATCCATCTGTCTATTGGTGTTCTAAGCATTTGAGCACTCCCAAATTTTCGACTTCCATTTTTGCCATTTGCCAACTTAGGCAAAACGACAGGCTAATTTCGTTGGTGGAAAAAACCGGTGAACTACTTCCACGTCAAAAGGTCACAAATAACAGAGGGTGCCACATTTTTCACAATACAATTGGCCTAGGCGTTGACAAATACATTTCTTTCTTCCCTATTCAAGAACTAAAGCAGAGGGAAAACTTGTGAATTAAGTGAGCAATGGGTAGTCAAAATGAGCCAAAATTCGCTCAATGGTAACCATTTTAATGGTACCATTACAGTGCCCTGGAAACTTTCAATGCTATGATTTGGCATGTAATATATCAAACAACTTGGAATTTATTATTTATTTAGCGTATGGCGTAGTGTGTAGGTAGTCAGGAGATCGTGTTAAAGTGATTGTTTGACAGCTGATTATTTTCTAGTTCTTTAACTAGAATTATGAAATGATGATGCAGGGATGATAATAATGAGAAGGGATTAACAAACACAAATATCCATGGCCTCTGCGGGATTCGAACCAGTGACCTGCACCTGGAATGATGTGTCATGAATGAATATAACAAGAAATTAATGATAGCTGAAATTGATTCAATGGTATGCGTTGTAATGATACCATTATAGTACTATTGGAAAGTATCAATGCTAAGATGTGGTATGTAATTCCTCAAACAAGTCACAAGTTGTTAGACCTATTGTTATCCATAGTCAATTGCTATCAAGGGCAAGTTTCTATTAGGCCTAATTTTATCAACAGCTAATTGCTAGGCCTACTATTGATAACTAATTACTTAGGCCTAACATCATGAATAGCTAATTTCTGTTTGCATATTGTTGTCAATACCTAATATCTAGTAGGTAATTGCTCGCTTCAGCAGTAGATGCTGACCTACAAACTCTTTATCAGTAAATTATGAAGAAATAATAGACACTAAAGCTATGGTTTCCTTTGATAGTGGTACCATCATATTATGTACTGCTACTGGAATGATTTCTTAGTTCTACACAGAAGAATTCAACAATTCGTTTAACATTTGTATGAAAGCTTACAAATTAAAGAACTTTTGTTTGTTTGAATATGTAAAGAATTAGTACACTCTCCATTTAACCTTTGGTATTTCAATTTTACTCATTAGAAACTATACAATTTCTTTAGAACTACACCTTACTTTAGTACCAGAGATTTCCTTTGCAACCCCACGTAACCTTGACAACTAAAGATTTCTTTAATAATCAAATGCTTTCCTTTTCATTATCAAATTCTATAAAATCCTTTCAGTCCTGGGCATTTTGATTGTCTGATTTGTTGTTGATATTGTGCATACATATGTAAAGAATAAAATTAGTAAATTTACCCAGTAAATCTTTGTTTGTTACAATTGTCATGCGATAAACATTGCATCACGAAAATGTCAATTTCATTGAATAGGATATCTCACTTAACAGGACAGTTAAGCGGGTTTCACAAATTCCTTGCGGCGAGCGGATCTGGGCGCGGCGCGGCGTCCGCCTGGAGCGCCGCACCGCAGACCGTTTCACAAATAATTCGAGCCGAACGGTTGAGTGCCGCGCGTCGTCCGCAGAGCTTGCGGAGGAAGTTCGTAGTGTTGAACCTGGGCGGCCGTGGCGGTGGCAGCGGTGGCAGTGGCTCAGCCATTCAGAAAAACTAAATTACATGTAAATTCTGGGAAGGCAATTGCATGTACCATGCACAAATATAGAATTAGAGTTAGGGGCAGTTTGAACCTGCACATTGGCAGACTTCAGAGAATAGAATAAACACGGCAAGCGGGCGATTAATGGCAGACAAGCAAGGAGTTGATGTTGTGATTTGTATGACGTCATAACCACCGACCAATCGGATTGCAACAGAAGATGAAAAAACTTGCTGTGCCGCATTTTTTCGTGAAACGAGAAGCGTTCGCGGTTATCACCAACTATCTGCCGGCAAGCGGATCCGTGAGGCTTGCGGCACCGCCGCCGCTAGCTTTTTATTTGTGAAACCCGCTTTAGGCTCAGTCCCGGAAGTTTCTGCAGAAGTGAGGTTCCACTGCAGTCATTCGTAGGATCTATTCAAACTATTCCATCCTCAAACAGATACTAAATTGTTACTGGAGGCTATAGAAATAGTTAAAAATAAATCATCCAAACAGTTATAAACAGCAACAAGGGCCCGATAACTGTAGCTGCCTGGATGCCATTAGCCAAATTCATTGTAAAATAATTTGTTTCTATTTCCCTGTATACAACTGTTGATTTGTTCATTGTTTCTGACAATTTTTACCTTCCTCGATTTTTTCAGAAGATTCTCACCCTGTGAATTATAGTTTCTTTGTAATTGGAACTGCTACTTAGTACAGTTGACAGCTGTTTAATGTAGAGTAATGAGAATAAATCATGAACTGCTTAGTTACAAAACAATACTGCTGATAATTAATCATATGCTGACTGGGCGATCTAGAGAAAATGCAAGCTGCTGAACCTCCAAAGAAGATAAGGCAAAAATGACATACATCGCCTCTAATAAAACTAATCCTTCAGTCAAATTCTCAAATGGTCAACAGAGTAAAATACTTGCTGCATGGTATCAATAAGCAGAACTAAGGTTGATTTATTCTAAGTCAAGAAAACAAAGATGAGTTGGAAACTATTTCATATCCAATTTTCACCTCAGTTAAATAAAATGTAATCAGTGCTTAAAGGTAAACTCCACGGAAAAAATTGATTTTATTTTTCTTGGATCATAACATTAATCCAGGTTAATAGAATATATATCATTCAAAATTTTTCGATTTTTCCTGATATTTTATTAAGAAAAATGCATCGGAAAATTGAAAATTGGTGTGGGATCTTCCATCCCTTCTCCAGAGAACACGGCGGAACAAGGCCTCATTTCCTGCCGCGAGAACCTCAGGGAATTTCGTCGGCGAGATTCTAGTCGCTTTCTTGTTTCGCTTAGAATGATTGTACATATCGTAATATTTTGCTAACCTGTTTTATGTCGGTATGCCTTCGATTTGTTCTCTGTTTGGATGTGTAAATAGACAGTCTGATAGAAATTTCACGTTTCATAGATTTCCACAATCAAAATCGATTAAAAAACATTGGATTAGTTTTTGACATCGAGGGAATTGGTATCCAACTCCAACAGCATCATGTGCTCATTTTGAAGCGTCTTACTTTGTATAAGTATCAATTCAAACAAGAAATTTGCTGAAACTAGATCACGTATAAGGTGGAACTAGATGCTCTTCCAACTTCGACTGCAACAGCATGTGCTAAACGCTGAAGGAAGAATGAGGTAGGCCTATTTGCTGTGTAGGGCACACGCTGCCCTAATGTGCACACGCCGACGCGGCAAGCAGAAGATTCCGTTTCATGGTTTAATGCATAGGGCTGTATATCGCAGAATTTGCAGTAGCATTTAATTCTGCTAACGACCCTTGTATATCGCTGTCACTGTTATCAAAATCGCAATCATCACTATCGATCTTCTTTCATATTCATAGTCCATTGTGATGCCCAACTGACAACTAACAGATTGCGTCCAATATGTGACGTTATGAATTCGAAACTCCTTCACACTTCCTTGCAAGTTGTCACGTCACAATTTGCTGAAACATGGCGCCAGTGTCGATCGCAGGGGGAGGGAAAAAAAGAAAGTTTTTTATATATTTTATCAATTTTGAGTTTGAATTGAAAATTTTTATACAAGCTACGTTGTTATTGAGACCTTCATCTTTCATTTTAAACAAAGTTGTTTAAGGGTGTGGAGTTTACCTTTAAACAAGTAGACAAAGATCAACATACAAAATGTGACACTTTTGGAGGCCTAAACAATGAAAGACTACTCCGAATCATGGTTCGTACTCAATATTAAAAATTGGAAATAAGGAGTTCTTAAGGACTTTTTAAGGACTTTTTGAGAGATTTTTAAGGATTGTTAATTATACAGGAATTAATAAAAATTAAATAATTTTTAATTTAACATTAAATTTAACATTTTTTTTTTTGCATTTATTCATGAAACTTTATTGGTTTTTAAATGCTGTTGATTATCAGATATGTCTGAAGTTAATTCTTATAGCTAGCTCTTTTTTTCAATATCATCTCTCCAGTCTTCGCATTTAACAAAATGGTCAACATGTCTCAAAGCTTTTGCTTCTCCTGCAAATTGAGCAACAGTGTTGTTAAAATTAATAAGATTACATTATTTTTTTTCTTTTATCTGTGAATAAATTAATATTTTCATTCTTCCACTTATCTGAGCCTTTTCTTTTTCTAAATGTTCAGTGTACTTCTGACGACCTGATGATCTGTTGCTCGAAGCTCCTCAGTCATTTCAACATTGTCAATACTACCACTATATCTTAAGTGGCCACATTAAGTCAGGAAACTTTTCAAGTGTGCTAAAAGAACTAACAAGTTACAATTGTATAAAATTGCACTCGCTGAGTATAATAAAGCTGTTAGAACAGCTAAGCATAACTCGTTGAGGAAGTTATGTGAAGCAGTCAAAAAACTGAAGAAGGAGCTAGACTCAATAAAATTCTTGAGAGACAACCAATAATTATCAATGAACACACCAAAAATATCAAGGAGGTCCTAGAGACTTTACTTACAAGTGATTTCCTGGAAGCAGCAATTGCTTCCCAGTCGCACCCTAATTTCATCGGTCCTGTGGTCAGGACAACTTGGGTAAACTGGAAGGCTGCCCAGGAAATTATCACACCACAATCAATTTTATGGGCAATTCACTCCTTTGAACCATACGAATCCCCTAGACCGGATCACATCATGCCCGTATTGCTGCAGAATGCATCGGACATGATTTCACCCAAGGTCAGTAGAAAGAAAAGTCTCATTACGCAGGGTTGGCTTTCCTGCGAGGAGGAAAAGTGATGTCAGGGATACATTAAGGAAGGTTGGTTGGTTGGTTGGCTTGTTTATTAGAAATTTAGGCGTCGACTACTAAGGTCATTTTGCGCCTTTTACACAAGTTATATCTGTACGCAGCCCGGGACAAACACAAACATCCATGCCCACAGCAGGATTCGAACTCACGACCAGGCACATTAAGGAAGGAGGAAAAGTGATGTCATTAAGGAGAACATTATAAAAAATAATAATAATCATACAACAGATATAGAACAAAAAATTAATTTAATTCTTTTGCTTTGTCTGAATGATTGTTGCAGCCATACACTGCACAAACAGACATTGTTAGCTTTACTACCTCGATCTTCATTGGTGTCTTTAATATCACTGTGCAGTAAAGGATGCATTTTGGAAGACGTTTACGAGACCTTATCCTTTTTAGGGATTTCGATTTCCTCTATCCTGTCCAAAATCTTTAGGAACAGTTTAGCCCTGGGATACATTTCTACACGTCGGATGAAAGTCATCTTTTTACCAAAACTTGGAAATGGTTGCTATGACTAGACCAGGAACTTTCATCCAATTAGTGTAGCCTCTTCTTTACTCAAATGCATGGAAAACATTATTAATAAGAAGGTTAGAGGAACAATGGCCAGAACTGGACCCATACATGCTAACCAACTTTCATATCAACCAGGTAAATCAATACAGGTAGCTCAACACCTTGTGGTAAGGATAGAGAAATAACTGGCTCACAAAAAATAGCCCTTGCAGCCTTTCTGGGCATTGAGGGAGCATTTGATAAAACTTCCTACATTTTGATTCAAATATAAGATAATAACTGAAGAAACATCTCCAAGATTTCGAAAGACAAATTGAAAGGGAAGGAAAAATTCTGCGACCTGGATTTGAACTAGGGGCCATGCCTATCGCTGGCACTGCTCTTACCAACCGAGGTACCGCGGATATGAACCGCTTTGCTGTTACAAGATATCCAAATGGACTTCATTGAAGCCACATAGCAACTCAATCGGCAGAGCAGGCCCTGACTCGAAGGTTCAAACCCAGGTCGCGGAATTTTTCCTTTTCCCTTTTCAATTACACTTTGATTGTTAACACTTTAAGCTCTAGAAAGCAGTTCCCAAACCTTTTTCGACTTGCAAACCCCTTTTCAAAAGATCTGATTTGCACAAACCACTGACTTGTAAATATACATGCATACGATAAAATAATCAGCTGTTACGGAAAAGTTTTAGCGAACCCTTTGGAAGAATCGAGTCACTGATACGCAATAGGGTTCATTCCCTCCTGGAGGACAGATAGTTAACACTCAATTGTTTGGGGGTGAAATCGTGGCTCATCCATCCAGGGCAATGGAAACTATAGTCTCCCTAGTCCTACTAAATATTTATGTCTATGGAGCCACCAGGAAGAGTTCATACAAAGCTGGGAATTTGTGGATTATAAGTAGACTTCCCTTGAGCGAAATCTCATATCGCCATAAACCAAATAATGACTAGAAGTATTTTACAAATGCCTACACATGAACTGGAAATCCAGTCTCTTTCAGAACACTGCCGCGGGATTATAAATGACCCAGTGTGAGAGTGGAAGGGGAAAACCGGCTCATCTCTACTGGAGATTTAGTAACGTATACCGTGCAGTAGTAATGTATAGTAAAGTATATAACTCTCGTGCAAACGTGATTCTTTGCTTCAGCATATCTTCCCCTTTCCCCTATGGCAGCAAATGATTTATCATTTCTGAAAAAATCTTAAACAAAAAAAAAGAATTTTATGTTGATATGCAGGGTGAATCAAATCGTGTGTAAAACAATTTAAGGGGCTATTATAAAGGTCAAGGTAAACACAAAAAGTCCTATTAACATGGGTCCAATTTTTATTTCTTTTCAAGTTACAAGAAATGTTCAAAGTGGCCTCCTTGAGCCTGAATGCAGACATTGCAACGTTGAATAAGTGACTCGTATACGTTTGTCATTACCTCATGATCACGTCTAATTTCGTCAGTCGATGCTATTATTCTGGCCACTAATTGTGCCTGTGTGTCTATCTGGACACTGGACACCATTTGTTTCAAATGTCCAATGGATTAAGGTCCGGTGAGCGAGGTGGCTATGCTATAAGCCCATTGTGCCCAATCCTTTTGTTAGGGAAGTGCATGTTAAGCCATTCTACCAAAATGAGGAGAGGCCCCATCGTGTTAGAACCACATCTGTTGACTGATTGCAAGAGGTGTATCTTCTGAAGTTATACTTGAAAAGAAATAAAAATTGGACCCATGTTAATAGGACTTTTTGTGCTTACCTTGACCTCTATAATACCCCCTTAAACTGTTTTGCACATGATTTGAATCACCCTGTATATAAAAAATAAGTGCTTCTTAATGACCATAAAATAAATAATCAAATTTAAGGACTGATACTGCAAAAATAAATACTTTTTAAAACCTTTTTAAGGGCCCTTAAAAGCAGAAACTGAAAATAAGGAGCTCTTAAGGACTTTTAAGAACCGTACGAACCCTGCGAATTAAGCTTAATAAAAGAAGACCGGCTGTAGAGCTGAATGTGCTAAAGTGCAGGTGTTGTTATTTTTGAGACCAGTGAGTCGTGGATTCAAATCCCGCTGAGGGCATGGGTGTTGTGTTTGTCCTTTTAATAACAAGCTTGGAGGCCAAGCTAACCAATCAGTAGCCTAATTTTCTGGTATAGTCTATCCAAAATTAAGCCTGGTTCACATAATGTGCATTGTGCCAGAGTTGTCTGTTGGAGGAAAATTTGTACCAGAATTAAAGAACACTTTGTATGCATAAAAAATGGGAAAACAGAAGCGTCAAGTTTTGCCAGCCACATTTTGGATTGCAAACACAATTATGACCTGAAGTTAGTTAAGATTCTCCACGTTTCCTAAGATCCAAAGTTGTTGAACTTTCTAGAATCAGTGGAGATCACAGAGGTAACATCCAATCAGTTGCTTAATGCAGAACAAGGCCCCATGAATGTCGCTGACTGGAAGGCAATTGGAAACTCCCTAAAATCCTGACCTGTATTCTACTTAACTATACCCTGTCTCAGCTTTAGTTGAGAGTGACGTCACGAGTGAAGCGGTTACAGTTTGTCCGCATGAAGAAATAGTTCGAATGATTTTTCTGTATAAAAAGTTTGAAATTCTTTCTGCAATCATATTTCATCTTCCTCTCCTCGATATAATAAAAAATCGACGGATAGAAAATCCATTTGACGAAATTTAGAAAAAAAAATTAAATAAAACGAAGTCGGTGTGTAGTCGAGATTATTTGACTGTAAAATGGCGGAGTCTTGTTCCTACATGAAGAACGTGACAGTTGTGTCAGAAATGAAAGATGATCGAGTTTCCACGAAAAGGATTTAAATATTTTAAAGATTAATTTAAAAAAAATGTTATCTGACAGACACCATTCGACTATTCTACTTTCGATTATAATACGGTCTAACGTATCATAACCTAAGAATAACTTATTCTTAGGCTATGGTACTAGTCTAACGGCAGAAAGATACTATGTCCGGTAAGCGACGTCATTCCGTGACGTCACTCTCAACTGAAGCTGAGGTAACTTATAGATTAGTCTTATATGAAATTTATTTTGATTGGCTCCTGTATATTATACAGGGTGTCTCAGAATTCATTGTACAAACTTCTAGGGGAGTTAGTATGGGTGATTCTAAGCAAAAAAGTTGATATGAACATGGGTCCGAATTTGAACGATAACTGAGATATGAACAGAAATAAAAATGCTGCCACCAAGATCAACAAGTTAATAACTCAGGATCTGTAAAGCCTAGATTAATGAAATTTGGGTGAATAACAGAGTACATAAGACTGTGTATACCATTAAAATTTGATTGAATTCCAACGAGAAGTTTCCGAGTTTACACAGTCAAAATTGTAACAAGTGGTAGTTAGTACTCACAAGTGAGCACATGTTATGATGTTGAATGAGTAACTCGGAAACTTCTTGTTGGAATTCGATCAAATTTTAACGGTATACACAGTCTTATATACCCTGTTATTCCCCCAAATTTCATTAATCTAGGCTTTACAGAACCTGAGTTATTAACTTGTTGATCTTGGTGGTGGCATTTTTATTTCTGTTCATATCTCAGTTATCGTTCAAATTCGGACCCATGTTCATATCAACTTTTTTGCTTAGAATCACCCATACTAACTCCCCTAGAAGTTTGTACAATGAATTCTGAGACACCCTGTATATAGATCTGGGTATAATAACTTACTGTATAGTCAGTCTTCAGACACTGAAGAAGTTGGCCAACGAAATGTACGTACGTCGTTTAACCATATTAAACTCCTTGTGGGAAAAGTGTATTAACTTTTATGTGTTTAGAATATCAAAATTAGTTTTATTATTCAATAAGGTATTATAATTTTGACATCACATCAAGGATTACATCAATGTCAAAATCTGAAATAGCTTATTGAATAATCAAACTAATTTTGATATTGATTTAATCAAAGATAATCTATTATCCTCAACCAATCAGCTCTCCTATTGTACTGTTAACCTTATCTCCTTTACCTCCTCTGTTAGGCCAATCAGATGCTCCATCCTTCTGATATCTGATTAGTCACCGCTGATTATGTAATTCTTGTTTTATTGTGTATTGCAACTTCTTCAGTGTGTTCATTAGCTCTGATGATGTAGTGACTTGACATCAGCTACACAAGTAAAATTTAAGTATTACTTACTACAGACCCTTTGTATTTATTTAATCATTCAGCAATCCAAGGCCCATTATTATGGACATGAATTGTAGGTCTTTATTTTTTCATTGATATAAAAGAAAGGGATGAAAATCTACAATCTATCGAAAATACTGTACATTTTCACATAAAAAAAGACAGACTAAACATATTGATGACATACCACTCAGGCAGTGGCACTCCAGTAGGATTACTAGTCACCTGCCATCACTGTGATGTACAGTCGGGTGCGAAAAGGTTTTTACCTGCTCCGTAGGGGCTGAGCTTTCTGGATGTTGATCGGTTGCAAAATCAGGTACTTGTACCGAGAGTCAAGGCAGATCAGAATGACCTGTCCCTTCTGAATGAAAATAGGGTAGCAGATATACGCTTGGGATGTGCTAGTCGCCTGCTTCCTCCTGACAATAATAAGCGATAGCGGCTAACAGCAATATCGTTAAAGTCTCTGCCTACTTCCTCGAATGGCAGAGTTCGAATCCGATATGGATAGACATTTTTTTTTTGTTCATTATCGCGTTTTTGATTTCGTTTAAGTTTTAAACAGTGTATGTAAAGAACACCATAAACAGATTAAAGTTTTTTCATCCAAATGTGCAATTTGATCTGTTTATTTGAGGGTTTAAAAAACTTTTCATGTTAATTGTCATGTCATGCTTTATTCTATATTTTAGTTTTTAATAAAATATACACTAATTCATATCATCGTTACTTTTACAAAAATCCTCTTTTGTTCAAATCATTTAATATTCTCTACTATTAAAATATATAATCCTATATATTAAAATGCAAAGCATTTTTTGTAAGAGCAAAATTGGCACTTCTGCGCATGCACATCTGAATCCAACAAAGAAAGTTATGACAATCCATCAGAAGCCAGGGATTGTTGTAATGAGACAATATTCAAACATTGTTTTGAATTAAATAAACTGAAAATTTGCAGAAAGAAAATCCTGCCCTGTTCATTTTATAACGTTTCCTTGTGACTACTGAAAAACTCTGAAAATGTTCTGTTAAATGTTATATTTTAGAAAGAGCTTTAAAAACTGATCATTTTATCCGCTGACACTTTATATCTCAGTTTAATACTTTCAGAGAAATTTAGTTTAAAGCTATTATGATTTTATATATTAACTCATTTCTTATTCTTTGTGCATAATGAGATATTTAAGCTCTGATTATTCTATTTGTTTGTGCATAATGATTATTCTATTTGTTGTTTTTTATTTTATTATTTTTTTAATTAAAGAGATGGGGATAAATAATAAGATGGCTTGTTCTCCGTCAAATTTTGACGGGATCCATCTAGTCAAATAATAAATTTAAAAAAAATTTTCGATGCTTTTGGCATAATTGTCGTTGATTATTTTATATACACACAAAAATGAGACTTGTAACCTTTCGAGCAGTCAAAAGAAAATAGCTTCCACTTACACCCAGGGAATAGGGAGAACGGCACTCCCTATTCTCTGCTTACACCTTAAATCACTTCCGCATCACACCATAAGGAGCGCTACATCAGCTTATCTCTTGATCACGCATATAATTATATCAATACTGTGCACCATTTATGTTACATTATTAACCAAATAGATTAGTTTATTATTAATAAAACAAAAATTCTCATCAGAACAGCCAAAATAATCTTTGTCAACATAGTTGAGCACGTGACATAAAACTTGCCTACCCCCGATGCTAAGCAAAAACTTAATGGAATCGTTCCGTAGTAAGCGTGCTTGACTAGATACCTGGATAAAGTAATCTCATTGGATTGAAGTATTGTAAGGAAGCCGAACAATTTTGACTTAGGTAAAAACCTTTATGCACCCGACTGTACATGCACATACATACACTCGTCAACTTGTCATAGGTTCTAGCAAACTTTAAATTTACTAGAATTCAAAAACTAATAATCTAAACAGGCATCAGTCCCAGTTAGTTTGGATAACTGGGACTTCACTGTACTTTATAAGCCATTACAAATTTAATATTACTTCATGTTCTCTCCAGACCCTTTTGAAGATGCAAGCTACTTGATAGGGTTTCATTGGCTGCCCAATTCAAAAAACAAAAAATTTATAACCAGGTGGACAAAAAAACTTTTTTTTGGATTTACCTTTAGTTTTTTTGTCCACCTGGCTATTTCTTCCTTCCATCCTCCAGATAAAATTTTCTGGGGAGAACACTGTAGTTTAGCTATACCACGAGAAAACGGCAACAAGGTTTGCAAAAACAAATCTGACAAGGACTTCCATGCCAACTCCCTTAACAAGATGTTATCCCAAATTTGTCATACATGCTTCTATCTATAAACATCCTTATGGGAAGTGGCAACAAAGCAGGGTCAGACAACTGATAGGAGAACCCCGATCATTTCTGTGGAAGTGTGAAACTGGCAAATCCATTAAGAAAATAGAATTGTCAGTGCATTTCAGATAGGTTTATTTACAAACGTAACTTTCTTAAATGGTTATTTTAATTTATAACTCACAATAATTATTTTTTCATAAATTATTTTGTGTGAATAATAATAATTTGCACTCTCAAGCTGACAATGAAGATAAAAACAAGCTGAAGTAGGAGTGAAACTTCACACCCCTTATTCCACTCCCTCCTCCAAGGTGAATAGACTCCACTTGGCACTGTGCCAGGTGGGGGTCTACTATCAATGGTCTGATAGTAATCTATCCTATAATTCCAAGTTTCTGCTTCCAATTTGTTAAAATTTATGCATTTTGAAATTCGAAAATTTAAACTACAACAAGGAAACAAACATCCTTACATTTATTATGATTGGTGGACGTAGCTGAAATACGTATTCAGTATTTCAAATCTCCTTCAGTTAGAAGTTTCCTCAGTTTTTAGTTGACAAGAAATATTGTTTAAAATAATCAGATATGGATGTCTGTTTTAGATTTTAAATGTACAGTAATCAAGTAAATTATCTAAATGGAATGTTTGCTTAAAGGTATCAGGGTGTTACATTTCCTTTTTCTACAATTTACGGGCATCATTCAAAAAAAGTCTTTTGTCTCTTTAAGTATACGATATTCCTCAATGGATGTTGAACGAACATGGTACCGTACCAGATATACATGTACAGAAAATATGTTCCCACGTATGAATTATATTCAAACTTTTGGTTCGACTTAAACGGTTTTAATAAAATTTATGTTTGAATTAACACGTGAAATTTCCACTAATTAATGCTTTAGGAGGATGGGACCAAGAATTTTGTTAGACTTAACCGGGAGTCCAGTAATCAGAGTTCAGAGTTGTTTGGATTCACCTGTATTGTGATGTTCGCAAATTTTTTTTCAGATTTGGGCACAAGAGGGAAACAGAACACAAAATTTTCGAACAAATTCTTTACTTAGACTTTTATAAGATACATGTGATTATGTGTTAATTTTTAATGAACAAGATAAAAGGGTCTGTGATGAGGCAGAATAGTTTATTACAGTCTATACGAGTTTCGGTTATAAAACCCTCATCAGTCGAAATGATAGTTTTATCGTGTTCATTCCAAAGCACCATGGATCATACGTATGGCTATATCAATGACTGTCATTTTCTTTTATTTATAGTTTCAAACCTTGACTTTTTTTTTTTTTTAATTGTCAATTGTAAATATATCTACATACACAGTAGATCTTTGTTTTCTGTGCAAATGTCATCAAGTCAACACTAAAGATGTTTAAAGTGAAGTGGAGAAAACTGAAGAAAATTTTTCAAACACTTCATAATTACAATCGGGGATCTAGTTACAATGGTCGGGACTATTAAAATTACCATTTCCGTGACCCCACTCAAATTGTAAGTTAAATATGGATCTTACGGTGTAGGTTGCAAAATGTAACTATGATTTAAAACAAACCACTAATATTTTAAATGTTGCAAAGGTAGCCAACTACCACTCTTGTGATTACACGAAATATGTCAGAAAACTTAACTAGCACTCAGCAATTTCTAGATAGACCGTCTACAGTGAAGAAAGGAAAAATTCCATGGATAGTGAGCTCAAACTAGGAGACTGCTTTGCCAGTTGAGCCATACAGACCCATTCTACCACCTTGGTGGTTCACTCTACACAATACTTAATTGCGTTAGAGCAGCGCTGGATTTGCCAATAGACTGACTAGGCCGCGGCAGATTTTAAGGGGCGGCAGATTTCATTAGTTTGACTATTCTATTCAATACTTACTTATCTACTTAAACTCGTATTATTTATGGCCTAAATAGCCTTAGTTTATATTACATTACTTACAAGTGATCACGAAAGTAGAGGCGGCAGAAAGTCAGTGGCCTATGCTAAGGAAAAGTATAAATCCAACGCTGCGTTAGAGCAGTGACAGTGAAAATCATGAACCCTGGTTCAAGTCTAGGTCACGGAATTTTTCTTTCCCTTTTCTACAGTATTGCAGTCTCCGTGTCCTAAAGGCTACTACATACACTGCGTTTACATGCACACTTTTGATACGGATCGAAAGACCAGTTTCAAGTCAATCCTGCAAAAAAGTAGTATGTACACAACCCAATCCAGATAGAGTTCAACCCAGTCAAAAGAGGTGGTTTGAAACCAGGTCAATCCACTAATGTGCATGTAAACACCCCAATCTGGATAGAGTTAAATTTGCTGTTTGGATGAAAGAAAAAATATAGAAAATTTTAGCTAGAACAAGTTCTTGGTTGATTTACACCTCAACACAATAAATATCTATAAATGAATAAAAGAATAAATTTTAAAATACATTGAATGTTCAGGTTTTTTTTTGTAAATTTTTTATCAAAATGTCATTTTTTCAAATTTTCTATCAAATTGGGCTTTTATATATATTTTATCAAAATGTAATTTAATAATCTTTTATCAAATTGTAATTATCAAATAAACTTTTATATTTATATCAAAAATTTCAATTTAACAATTTCTATTTTACTAAATTATAATTTGATAATTATTCATAATTATTATAATTGTAATGTTTATAATTTAATAAAATTAAAATATACTAAAAAATTGAACTTCTAGATATAAATCTGAAAATTAATTTGATAAAAATCTATTAAAATTATGTTTTGATAAATATAACTTTACAAAAAAATTGAACATGCAAATACAATTTAAAATTTATTAAGGAGTATTATTTTGAGGTGTAAATAAACCAAAAACTTGATATAGTTAACATTAAATAACCTCAACCTTATTATTTCTACATATAAAATTTTAATTGAAAACAAAATTTAAAGGAAAAATCAATAATTACAAAATTTATTTCCAGACGATAATAATGAGAAAATTTTTAAAAACTGCATTTCAGCCATATTTTAGAGGAAGCGTAACTCAAGTGAAAATGGCGGATTGTGTAGCAGACGACAAAGTCTGTCGTACTTTCCTATCTAGAGCTTTACCCACAGGATTGAGTTAGATGCATGTAAACGTGAGGCACCTTTGGATTAGCTTAAGTCTATCTGGATCGAAACGTGCATGTAAACGCAGTGAGTGTTTCAAGTTGGATACATTTACTGAAATTTTCTAATCAATAGTACTTGTATGAAAAGTATTTTCCTCTCTTTGACGATACTCATGAACAAATTTAAAAGACAAAACAGAAAGTAGAATTGCTTGATAATATTTATGGAAAAAGGCGATGATCGGTCTTCATATCATTATAATGATGCTTTTGTTAAAAAAAATAATTTTCATTAAAATTTCGTTAGGGCTGAGAATCATCCATAAATACATGCTATTTCCAAAACAATTTTAAATAATTATTATCCTTTTATTATTGTAAAAGAAATATGATGCTATGAGAAAATTTATTTTTTCATGGAATACTCAATTTTGGAATAGAGTGCTCCCTTTATATAACAGGGCTCTACATAACACCAAATTTATAACCTTGTAACTCTACATAGCACTTTGTAAATAATTCACGTTTATCATTTAAACTCGCAATAAGGTTTTTGATATCCAAAAAAAATATATGAAATTATAATTTTTAAAAGACTTGATTAAACTTTATCCAACTCTAACCTGTAAATCCATGCTTGGATCTATGAGAGATAATGGAGATAAGCTCAGGCTGACTTCAAGATCTTCTCCCTTCAATGCACCATCTATGTCATCAAATTCACCTGAGGATATACTGACTGTGGAAGACAAAGAATCCTGAAGCGGAGCTTTTTCTGTACATTGTGACACACGACTTTCGTCGACAGCGTCTTCTGTGTGTAACGGCGGTAACGATTTTACAGCGTCGAGCTTCTGGGCTAAAACAGGCCCAGCAGATGCTGCCATTGCATCTTCGAGTGCATGTGATATGCTGTGGCTTTGTTCGATTATGCTCGTGGAACGTCTACGTAGGTTCAGATTGGAAAGAAGCACGGGGTCGAACATCTCGAGCGCTTTGGAATTCTCACTAGAATCAGAGGGAGCGTTTGTTGCATTAAGTGTGATTTTCGTAGGAGATGTGGCACTTGGATTAATGTGTTCCGCTCCGTCGTTAGCAATCCGAAAATAATGAGCAAGGTTTTCAGTTATAAATTCGATAGGTTTTTCTAACTCACCGAGTCTGTTTAACACAAAACTACTGAGATGTTCAAATGATTTGGATGATTTTATCTGTTTTTCGCATTGTTCGATTTTAAACAGATTTTCAGAGAGTTTCGAGCCTTCGTTTTGTTCTTCCGAAAACACAGAATCGGAACCGGCGAAAGATTTCTCCAACAGCATTTCGTCCAACGCCTTCTGGAAATGCGTTTTGTCTATGGAATCGACATCGGCATCGCCGGTAAAGTTCGAAGACACGTCACCCTGAAGTAATTCGCTAAGGTTGTTCCCTGAAACGTTGTTTCCTGATAGCAAATTGTGGGTTGGTGAATGAGCATCTTTTTGCATTGCTGAAGCAAACAGGTCAGTAAACTCCGAAAACATAGGTCTATTTTGTCCTGGATCACAATCTGAAAGGGCCAATTTTCCCGAAGGAGCATCGTCGGTGAGAAGAGTTATTAGTTTTTTGTTAACCCAATTTGGGTCGGTTATATGGTCCATTAAAGGTAATAAGACGTTATTAGCAACGACATCGACTATAAATTTTTTAGCTACGGAACACGTTAGTAGATCGACAGGAGTTAATACTTCTAAGATGATATTAATTACATGCTTAAAATAAAGGATTTCGTTCTCTGGCGAGGAAAGGGCTACATGCCAATGGGTGAAACACGTTTCGATTTCACGACCGTCGTCGATGCACTCCACTATGGATGCCTTTCCCGTTTTTCGTCTAACATCCTCCAAACATCTTAGGTACTGTTTGAAGTATACGTGATACGAGGTGACGAAATTTTTCACAAATTTATACTTATTCACTTTTCGTATCCTCGAGTACAAGGCGGCCGAAAGGTCCTCCAGAACGTAGTAAACATCCTTGGAAAACTGATTGTTCGAGCTCAGAGAGTGGTACCACGATAACACAAAGTCGCGAATGGTGAAGTGCAAACAAGTGTCGATGTCGACGTTCACTTCGGACAGATACTGGGAGCCCCTCTCGTCGGTGACGCCGGGTGCTTTCGCCGTCTTGGCGGCCGTCGCCGATTCTTCCTTGGAAGCTTCGATCGTCGAGGCGAAGAGGGCCCGAACGAACATAAGCACTCGCAGGAGGAACGTCTGAAGGGAGAAGAGCCTGTTGTGAAGGAAAAGGCTCTGACCGAAGCGAACCGAGAGTACGGTGCAAACGCCGACGGTGCACAACCAGTTTAGAAGACGATAGGAACCGAACATGCCGAAAACAAAAAGAAGTGCTGAGAAACCTAATAAAGCCGCTTTCCAATTTCCCCATTCATTTCTAGGCATTTTCAAACTTACGTGTCTTCCAAATATTTATAATAATATTGACAGAAAAGCCAAACCGCTACCTCTTCTGACATCATGCTTGAAACATATGTTGAAACAACAGCCATCTGGTGGAGACGCAAGAAAAAATTGTTTGGTTTGTTGGTTTTTTTTTCAGCGGAATATTAAAATAATTTTGAATTAAAAAATTAAAAATTAATGTAATTTTTTTTTTCTTATTTAATCTCAGTAACATTTTAATTGCAATGCTGCTTGGAAGCAATTTCTCTTCTCTAAAATGCTAAGTCGATTGGGGGTATTCCAATTTTAGCCAGTTACAAGCTGAAGCCAACCTCAAACACAGTCCCGTTCTAAACATGGCTGTTTTGCGGAAGGTAATAACAAACTTTCTTTAATATTCGATTCTTTTCTTTTATCGATAACTATAACCTGTCATGTAAACATGCTAACACGGAATACACGAAAGGAACACACTTTATCAATTTAGAAGCTTAAATTTAACGCCAGCTCCAAAGATGACATCAAAATTGAACGCGACGATTTGTCGTTTTAAATCAACATTGGAAATGGAAATTTCGATTTCTAAATTTCGGAGTTTTCTTTCCTAACTTCGTATACGTTATATTCATAAATATCATTGTAAATATAAAAAAAAATAAAATAAAATGTAAGCTTTTCAAGGAACGCGTGAAACTTGATTATTAAAAACGAGTAATTTTATAAACTCGTAGTTATTTATAAAGTTCTTAATTATAACTTCCGAATTCGTGAATTCCATATTTAGTATGCATACACAACGTGAAATTAAGACAAGATGGTTTTGCTTCTGTAATCGAGCTTCTTTTATCTGTTAAAAGAAGTATACTTGCGAGTTCTATGAATTAACAATGCACCACGAGGGTAGGTCAAATGTTCCCCGGTCAAAATCTCCGCATGCTAAAATTTCCACATGCCAAATGATCCCCAGTCAAAACATCCCTGGATGCCTGAAAGATATTCCGGTAAATTTTCGGTATCTGCACAATCGCAACCGGGAGTCAAATCGCAAACGAATTTATTTTTTAAAGACAGGGGGGCTGCGCCCCCCAGACCCACCCCCCCTCTAATGAACTTATATATATATACCCCAAACCTATTTGGTTATAGGGGGCAGTTGGTTTCCCCCCGGCCGGTTACAGGAATCGCGACAATTCAATTTGCGAATTCAGTCATCGCGCGATTGTGCAGATACCGAAGATTAACCGATATTCCCCTCTTATCAGAGTTATCCTTCGTTTTCAGTATCAAATTAGAGTGAAACTTCCCTTAACGGATACGGCCGAGAAGGCGTAGGCTTTCTAGTTCTCGAGTCCACCTGTTCGTGGGTTCGAATCCCGCCGTGGCATGGATGTTTGTGTTTGTCCCAGGCTGCGTACAGATATAACTTGTGTAAAAGGTGCAAAATGATCTTTGTGACGCCCCCCCCCCTTATTATTAATAAAGGTCAAGTGAGAGGTCAACAAAACCTACAGGGGCGGTTTGTCACGGGGTTCGGAGCGTAAATGTATTGAAAGAGTAAAAGACTTGGTTAATTGGTATATTTTCACTTTAGTATAATCAAAGAAGCTGCTTGCCCACTTCTCCACGAAGCGTGATTGTTGCACGGTGTGATGTCAGGTTTTTCAGTTATCTCTAAAAACTGAAAAATAGGTTTTGTGACCAATAAATTAAGTACTGACCATTAGCCTCCTGTAACAAAATAGGTTGGGGTATGTATCATTTTCTTGCCCCCGGAGGGGACGTCGTAGACAGAATGCCGAAGGCGTTCAAGTAACGGAAAACAGTGATCAATGAGACCCGCAGGACCGAGAGTTATGAGGTGCGAAGCGCCGAGAGTAGTAAAAATTTCCTAATTTTGCACGTAAAATTTTCCTTAGATAACCGCTCTTAATTTCAGACTTCGGAGCGTGGCAAAATGAACTGTTTGGGATTGTGCGGATAGTAAAAATTAACCAACAACAGTTTTTAGAGATAACTGAAAAACCTGACATCACATCGTGCAACAATCACGCTTCGTAGTGAAGTGGGCAAGCAGCTTCTTTGATTATACTAACAAGGGAATCCCTCGAACATGTATTTCACAGATTTCCACCAAATTGAAATATGTTACTCAATTGAAGCAACAATAGATGCTTGCAAAACAAGAGTGCGGATTTTTGTTTCTTTCAAAATAAACCACGAAAATGAAAAAATTTGAGCCATTGTTAAAGCGGTGTATTAATGCGCTTAACGGAACTTCTTTCTTCCACTACTCACAGCAGTAAGCACGAGGTATGTATCGCGGTGCTTTATAATTTTAAATAAAAATAGTATTCATGGATGCCTACCTCATCTTATAAATTATTTCGAGACGAATAATTGTACAGCAAATTTAAGGTTTTTTGCTTAATAACAGTGCTCTAACTGCAATTCATTGTCGATCGCTGCTAACGAGTGTGCTTGCCCTCTTTCCGCCATGTTTTTTGAACTCTGTCCACTTCCGGGGCGCTTCACTGGCGCGCAATGCTATCGCTTCCACGGTGTGCTTGCGCACAAAAAAAGGCTATCTGGGGTTCCCTTGTAAGTGAAAGTTTACCGGTTAATTTTTACTATCCACACAACCGCACGTCAACTGAATCTGCAAACTGAAAACTACTATGACACGACCCGCCATCTGTTGAGAGAGAGGTTATCCAAGGAAACTTTTAACTCCCTTTCTACTACCTGCGGACGGTAAATCGCTGTAGGCGGTAAATCGCTGTTGGCGATAAATCACAAGCTCAAAATCATTTAGACATAGGATGACACCGCTTGGCACAATTACATCTGAGACGTACCCCTAACACCATCTATCGGCAAAAGTCCGTACCTCTAACAGTTTGGTCAGAATAAAACAATTTCGGGAAATTTTGGATAGCATCTCGTACATTCAATTAGTCTGTACCATCTCAAAAATTCTTCCAACGTTTTCTTCTTTTGAACACAGTCTAGGCACAGAGTCTTCACTCGCTTTTGATGCTTCTTCGTGGCATGTTTAACTTGTTTCTGTGGAAGTTCTCCGTGAGATTCCTTCAGAAAGAGAGGTTTCAACCAAACTCTGATCCTTCCCAATGCTTTCAATGGTTGGATGAGCGTGCCCCACCACACCATTGAAATACGAATTCCAACTCTCACGTAAATTGTTGGTACGTCGAGAGTGGCTTGGTGGACATTCCTTAGATATGGACGAAACATAGGTGGAATCGGTCTAATAACCAAGGGAGTAACTGTGCCGTCGGGGCAAGATAGGTGCTTTGCACATAAGTGTTACTGAAATAATCCAGTAAATCTGGAAAGCCAATCCATCCAACATACTGCAGAAGAGTTTAACTCTTTCTTCATCCATGTATGCCTGCTCTAAGCCCAGACTCTGTACTCTTTGTCATGTTCTTTAGGTGAGGTGATAAAAGCAAGCACGACAAGATACATGATGCTCATTGTGAAGTGCCCATTGGCTAAGTAATACATGATGCTCTCTCTCTCTCTCTTCAACAACACCAACAGTAAATTACAATTAGTGTTTGAATTGAACAAGAAATAAATAGTAATAAACAAGAAACTCTGATATAGTGCTTGAAGAAAGTGAAATGGTGCCTGAACAAAGATTACCTCCCTGTAGCGTTTCGATAGCATGATCGTTGTGATTCCCACTTTAGCTCACTGGCTACAGTTACACAAGTTACCTCTCGGTAGGTCTGAGAGTCTATCGAAACACACCCTAACATTACAGCACGAACAATAACTCCCTACAAAATAAGTAGGACTAGTCTATAAGTTTCTCCAGTAGTTGCACGTGTGGCAATGCAGACATTAACGTCATGAAGCCTCGTAATGTCAGACTGGTGATTTTGCACAAATACAACTTGGACGGAATATGCAGGAAACTGTTGCAAGTGGTGCATGCACGACGAATGACAACTGTCTATACATTATTTGCAATATCAAATGGTTACGGCAGAAAGTGGAACAAAAAACGACTTCATTGTACATGAATTGTCCAACAAGCTTGCTCTTATCACCGGCAACTGTAACCCGACACCTGGCAAAAACGGGCAAATTGAAAAAGCTGGACACTTAAGTTCCACATGCCCTCACCAAACAGCGGGAACTGCAGTGCTTGGAAACGTGTCTTGCTCTCAAATATCTTAGGCTCTAACAAAGTTTCTGCATCGTATCGTTACCATTGACATAAAATGGGTGCTGTACGATAACAAAACGAAAAGCTCAGTGGCTGAATAACGGGGAAATTCCGAAAAAAGCACCCAAAACCTGAGTTGCATCCAAACAAACTTCTCATCTCCGTGTGGTGGATCTCCAGGAGTGTGGTGCATTTTGAGTTTTTGCCACGGGCGACAAACGATCAACAGCATTGTGTACTGCTGTCAGCTGGACAAATGCCTTCAGAAATTGCGAACAAAACAACCGTCACTGGTGAATCATGTGCAGGTCCAGTATTCTTCCAAGATGGTGCTCGTTCACATGTGTCTGTTATTACTGCTGTCACCAGTTTTTTGAACACTGTATTGTCGACTTCTGTCACTGTGGCATTTTTTTTTTCATTACCAACACGTTGGGTACAATGTATAGAGCTGAGGGCAGCTATTTCACTTAATAAAATGTATTCTTTTCCTTGCTTCTGGTGTCCTTTTCTTTCCATCAAATCCTGCCAATACTTAGGAAACAACCCAAAAAAGCACACTCGCATCTCTGTGGCTAGAATGCACAGCATTTACCACTGTGCCATTCATACCATTACATAGTGACATATATTCTTTCTCTTATACACTTCCTCCAATTTTGTTTTGTCAAATTTTTGAAAACAAAGAGCCCCACACAGCATGTGGGAAAATACGGACCGGTACCTTTAACACAGGCAGCATTTTGCCTTATTTCAAGTATACCCATGACATATGGTGCATTGTAAGAAGCACTTGTTCATTGTAAAAGGTACAGCAGTCAAGATTTGCTATAAAACAAAAAAAAATCTAACAAGGAGAACCCGAGTACTCTGACTCACCGATTTTGATAAAAAAAAAAAAAATTGCACATGTAGCTTTCACCAAATTAAACATACAAGCAAAGCTATTCGACGCACTTCTCAAAATTTTCCCAGAAAAAAATACATAAAGTTTGTTATAATTGACTACACTTTATAAATATCCTAATTGTAGCATAGATTTTTATCGTGTTCAGGTGGTCTAGTGGTAAAGCGCACACCTTCTGTTTTGCAGGTACAGGTTCAAATCCCGCCTTCGATAATTTTTCTTTTCCTCTTCGTAATTTTTTTTTTAACGTGTATGGGAATGTGTAATTCATTTTTATCAAAATTGGTGAGTCGGAGTACTCGGGTTCTCCTTGTAAGAGTCAGTTTGACTTTTCAGCCTAGAAGCTGCGAGTCAAATTTGAGATTCTTTTTAATTTCCATATTTTTACATGCATCAATAATCTCCAATAAATCTTGGACACTTCTTGGAGGATAGCTTCCTAAGGATAAAATAAGACGAAAATGTTCTCGGAAGTGTTTTAATAAATCGTAGCAGTTTCAAGAAAACTGATGTCAAATTTTGTTTGCAACTTGTGGGCTAACAACTCTGTTTCTATGCCAGCTGTCTCCACAAAAATTGGGTGGTTTACGGGGAGTACATAGCCCGTTAATTACCAATACCTGCAGAGTAGAAATGCCCATAACGTTGCAGTTTCCTTTAATATCTTAGTGGCACAGGGGTAAGAGAATGAATCAACCGTGGTAGCTGGATTCTGGTGAGAACGACCTGGGTATGATTCCTGTGGAGGCCACGGTGGTGTTTTTTTTCCTTAGTATTTATAAGTGGTTTATTTACATTTTTTGAACATAATCGCAATTTTCCAATTCATTGTCGTTATTTCTTCACAATTATCATGAAAGAAGGAAGGAAGGAAGGAAGGCAAAAGAAATGACCATATAATTAATACACTGTGAATGAACATTATTTAAAAACAATCTTTAATATTACAGTTAACTATGTTTATAAGTATCAGTTACCTATAAACTATTAATAAGCAAGTTATTACTATCAAACATAGTAGCAATAACTTACTTTTATGAAAAAATAAATTAAGTTTTGGAATACTTCATTTTTAATGAAAGAATTAAAAAAAAACAAACTTTCATTAAGTTTTTAATGAAAAAAATAATGCAATTAATTGGAAATTTGGGACACTGTCTACAGAATGTATATAATATTATCAAAAATATTAAAGAAATTTTTAGAAGAAAAAAAAAACAAACCATAACCTGCCTTCCAACGTTGATGAACAATAGATGCCAATGTGGAGCACTAGGTTTAATAAAACGTTCATGGTGCGAGCATTTGTTTTGTGTGCTTGTTTGATAATCATCATTTTAAAAGTTGTGATACTTACAGAAATAGTTAACGTAACATTTTAATGTTCATTTATAGTTGTTCATGTATAACATATTTAATTAATTTCTTTTGTCTTCCTTCTATAATAATTGTGAAGAAATAACTACATTGAATTGAAAAACTGGATTATGTTTACAAAATGTATATGTAACTCTTAAACATATTAAGGAAAATTTCAAGGGGGGAGGTATCTTACACTCCACAGGGAATCAAATCGGGTTGTTCTCACCAGAATCCAGCTAGACCACTCCAAGCTGTTAAAGTAAACTGCAACATTGTGGGTATTTCTACTGTGTAGATATTGGTTGAGATCTATACAGATGGACCACACATCGAAGGGAAAACTGAAGAAGCTTTTGTGGCTATGAGTGATAAGATCACACAGCATATGTGTTTAGTCTCCACCCATCTTGCTCAGTTTACCAGGCAGAAATGCAAGCTGCCTGTGAGGCCTTTAGTTTGACTGAAAGGGAGTCGTTTAGATAGAACACTCTTTTCTCAGATTCTGAATCGGCCTTGACTGCATCGATTGGGAACAAACCTTTAACACAACAAGTCTATATGACTCATTATTCAGAAACTGTCTGACAGACTGAATATTAAGCTAGCCTGGGTTAAAGCCCACAGTGGTTTTCCTGGGAATGAACTGGCTGACTGGGTGGCAAAAAAGGGAGCTTTGGCCTTCCCAGAGAAAGTTGAAGAAATGGACAAGGCTGTGGATAAGTGGCAATCCAGCATCAAAGGCAGGGCCGTTTTCAAATACCTGCCTAAGGTCTTTTCCAGACCCATTAATCTAACCCCAGCTGTAGTTCAATTTGTATCAGGTCATGCTTCTTTAATACTTGCATAAGTTTCAAGGGAACATCCTATCTGTCCCTGTGGAGCAGGTGACCATAATATAGACTATATATTGGAAGTATGTCAGGATCCTCGGGTGGTAGAAGCTCTGGTGCAGCTAGTCACAGCTCTGAAAACTAAAGGCTTCTCGCCGCAACTCTTACACAAGGTCATAGTATAAGCTTTCGGTTCTCTCATGAACAAAATTAATGGCATTTTCTTATTAATTTTTTACAGTTTTATTACTGTAAGCTGTTTTCTTCTGAATGATTGTCGATTGGCTTACTTTTCCAGATCGAAGAAGTCCAGATGTCAAAGCGTTGCCTTGACTTTTAGTCTATTGTTTACTCTTGGCCGTCTTGTTTTACGTTTGTTTTTTGAGGTATTTCCTTTTTTTGCTGGTTCTGCCAACAGGAAGGGTGGGAGCGCCCTCAGTTGTGGTTTTGCTTTAAGCTTTGCTTTATGGTCTTTCTGACTGGGTGGGCCTACTCAACAATGTATAGGTATTGGTAATAAACTTTATGAATTTTTTTTCTCTGCTAATTTTGAGAAGTGCTTTGAATGGCTTTGCATGAGAACTTAATTGAATGGCTTTGCACTACTCGTACAATTCTTTCATCAAAATCTAAGAGTCCGAGTACATGGATTTTTCTTGTAAGATTATGCAGAGTAAATGGTAACAGGTACAAGTTACCTTGATCTACGTGTACTTTTCCTGAAACCACAATTGGAATCTTTTGAAATTCTGAATACCGTTGCATTCCAGCTGGATGGAACTCTTCTCCAGTTTGCTCTCATTGTTTACAATTACGTCAGGATTATAAAAAGGCTCCAATATCATGTGACTTTACCCCCCTTAGACTTCTTCTGATCAATATTGCACCTGATCAAGTGCAGAGAATATTTAGTGCTGCACCAGAACTGTGATCTGTGTTGGCATGCAGGGAGGCCACTTTGAAGTACATGCATGTTTCTTATGTTAAACATGTTTTTCATGAAACTTAATTTTTAAAAATGTTTATATAAATTAAAATTTCTCTGCATCTAAGTATTTGCCTATTTATACAGTTCTGTCATGAAATGTATTTATATGGCAATGAATGTATATAATTTGTACAATAAGTTATTTTTCTTACGTTAAATGTTTTCTTTTTACAGGTGTTTACAAAAATCGTCGTACCTGTTGG
This sequence comes from Rhysida immarginata, assembly GCA_023313115.1. NCBI lineage: Eukaryota > Metazoa > Arthropoda > Chilopoda > Scolopendromorpha > Scolopendridae > Rhysida > Rhysida immarginata. The sequence goes on from JAHWFO010048912.1 coordinate 2,444,253, forward strand.
GGCAGTTGTTTCTGTTCCATTAATAGTTCCTTTAATACATGCAGAAGATCCGAAGCCTGCAGGAAAACTTGTAAAACCAAATGATGTAAGTCATTATAAAATGAGTAAGTATTTTTGGAGTTTCGGGATCGAATGTGGTTCATGTAATGTAGTTTTTGCACGACAGTGACTTAGAAAGGCATGTTTAAGATCTTATGTTGCTGTAAAAGTATGGAAAAGAAATGCTGAACACGGGACATTTGAATCTTATGATATTGGCATGTACTAAATCGTGTAATAAATGATATACAGGTCATTCTTGGAGAAAGAATAAAAGAGCACTGATATATCTCTAGTTTCACCGACTACTTCATAAAGACGAAACTAAATCCGATCAAAAATTCAGTAAAAACCCATCATACTGAAATAATCTAAAAATGCCGAATCTGGTGGAATCTTTAGAAAGAAACCGTAGACCAATCATTGAGCTCCTCAATATTGCTGAGGGACCTGTGGACGTTTGTGATTGGACAATTTTATATAAATTTCGTCATCAGTATCATCGGCTGGTTTCTTTGCCTCTGATTGGACCCTTCTTTTGACTAGACAAGTTTTTCTGCTTTTAGTAACCTTCCACAGTTATTAAGATTTTGTTCACGTTTAAGTATGCTATATAATAGTTCGTAATTATTTTTTATTTTGTATTTTCAATATCACACTGAAGATAACGACTTTATCATCAAATATGGAAAACTTTGTGGAAAGTATCAAATGTGGAAGATAAACACTAGATGATCATGCTTCTGTTTTTTGTATATACAGAAAGATTCTTTTGGCACTAGACCCAAGATAATGCAAATATTTCAACAATTTTCCTATGATTAGGAAATTTGTCTCAAAGGAATGTCTCAAAGGAAATTTGTCTCACTGGGAAAGGAGGGGGGGGGGGGACCCGGGCATCATCGGAAGAACGACTATAGTCTGCTGTGTCATTAAGTTCATGCATTAGTGAAGAAGAATGACATAACAGAGGAGTGTGTATTCATCTTTTGTAATTACTGGGGTGACAAGACTCCTTTAAACAGTGTCAGAAGTCATACAAGGTCTGTTTAAAAAGTAATGACTGCTCCAGTAAAACTTTTTTAATTCTTATTTACAAATCAGCCTTATCACCTTCAAAATAGTTCCCTTGAGTGGCCACACAGTGACGGAGACATTGCTCCCACTCCTCATTAGCACTGCTGGAAGTCGTAAGGTATTTCAGTTGGTTCGTTACTGCCTTATGAATCTTTCCCACTGAGGGAAAATGTTGTCTTTGAGGTAACATTTCAACTTGGGAAAGAGGAAAAGTCACATGACGCAAGATCAAGGGAGTAGGGAGGCTGAGGTACCACTGAAATGCCTTTTTGGTTCAGAAATTACATGACTGAGAGTGTTGTGTGACAAGGTGCATTGTCATGATGCAGCATCCGAATTTCAGCAATGCTTGGTCTCACTCGCAAACTCCTTTCCCCAGTCTCTCAAGAACGTCACGGTAGAATTTCAGTTTTGAAGCATCCATTTCCGTGACACACTAAAGAGATATTTTCAGAGGAATGTTTTGTATCAATAATGTAGTGATAATAGGAACTTGAAAATTACGCTGAAGACTAGCAGATGTTTGTCCAACTGCCATTAGAGGGAGACTCCTCCTGAGTTGCCAGAAACACCATTCTCATTACTTTTTAAGCAGACCTCGTATATCTTTGTTCAGAATCTAATAAATACACTATTCTCCTTCATTACATCACAACACAATGTAGGACATGGCAGTACATGATCTGGTTTTAGATGTTAGTCATTATTCCAACAATGCCAGGATTCCCCCCCCCCCCTCCCAGTGTCTGATGTTTCTTTGGCTCAAATTTCATAATTATATGTTTATAGGTTGCTGAAATATTCACATTTTTTGGGTCTAGTGCCAAAAGAATTGCCCTGGACTGCTGGAACTACTGTATTTTGTATATTGTTGACATGCTTCTGTACGTAGCAGTGTATACTGTGTTTATCTTCCTCATCCTGTACATAGCTCTGCTGTGAGTGCACAAGAGACCATTAAACTATTCAGTATTGCTTACTACAAGTTTCTTTCCTGAGGCCTATTCAACACAGTTGTCGCTATTTATGATGTAATGCCTTAATTATTTCTTCAATCACTTTACTGAAGTACGAGGTGCGTTCCAAGTTCTATGGTCTCCAAATTTTTTTCTGACTTAACCCAGAAAGTTGTAACTACTGTTACTTCTCGACGTAATCACCGTGAAGTTGAACACATTTTTCACAACAGCGGCACCATGATTCCGTAGTTGCTGAGGGCTCTTCTTTAGGGATGTGCCCTTCATCGCATATCTCACTCAAACGAATTATTACATGTTGATCTTGTAAACTAAACTTCGCCATTTTAAGTATATGAAACATCGTGCGCGTTGCCGCAAGCTGTTCACGGTATAGTGCTGCCATCTATCTTAGTAAAGATGAAATATTTCCCACAAATTTTTAAAAGCATCCGGATATTTCTACTTACTCTCATTACAGAGAAAAAAAATTGGAGACCTTTTAACTTGAACACACCTCGTAAATGTGCTACAGCTTTCTAGGTCATTCTGTTTTATTCTCCACATTCTCCTTTTTCATATTGTTTGAAAATTATCTATGCATGTGCATTAACTCTTTCACTGCACAATTAAGTTTTACTATCATTTTCGATATGATATAATTACCCACTTAATGAATAGTTTTAAAAGGCTGTGGGGTAAATCGCTTTCTGAAGTAAAAATAATGAAATTTTGGGTGGATATGTCTGCTTCATGCAGTGAAAGGGTTAAAATGAGAATCACTGGAGATGTAGTTGAAAGTTGTTTTTGGTTTTTTTTTCGGGGGGGGGGGGGGGGGCGGAGGTTATGTTTTATACTGGTTTGTTTAGCTTTCATCTGGCTAATTGAACAAAAATTTTGATTATAATATATTGAATTGTTTTTCTCATCTTATTCTTCATTCTATCCATCTAGTTAATTGGAGAACTTGATCCTATCTCCTATCTCATTCATTTGGAGAACTTGATAAATATTTCTCTTGTTGGGAAAAGTTCATTTTGTGTAATGTTAGCTGATAACAGTGGAGATCTGATAACATGAACTACATAATTAAAAGAAGGTGCACTTCACATACGTGAAAATATGGACCTTTGAACCTATTCAAAAATTTTTCTGGAAACAAAAAAAAAAAAAAAAATTTGTCAAACAATGAAAAGAAAAAACTCATTTTTATCCACAGATTTTGAAACTTGTCTGTTTGATTATTATGTTGCAATAAGGCATTCACTAAGAAATTAAATGTTTTCATTTGTTACCAACACATTCTATAACATTATTCATATTAGTAGGTGCTGTCCCTAATTTAGAGAGGATGGCGGATTAGTGATAGTAAAGGGACTTAAAGAAGAGGGGGAACATTCAAAATGCTAGTAGTGATTTAAAAAGAGGCACATTAAAAGTACTGCTGTAGTAGGCAACAAGGAAAAAAAGGCACTAGTTCTAATAGGTCATTATTGTAGTATGCCCTGTGTCTGAAAATATGGTACACATTTCAACATTACTTGTATACCATTAATGCAGAAAATTAATGACAATAGAAACCACTATTCCACAAAGAGAAATTTTAATGATTCGCTGAAAAAGTTGGCATAGTTAGCAAAATGTACATATACAGGGTGATTATAATTAAAGTTACGATTTCAAAAATCAATAATTTGAAAACTACTCGTCGGAATGACCTGATATTTTAGCAGAACAATCGTGAGGCACTGGAATTTTGTTTGGCGAAGGCGAAAATAGTTCCAAAATCTGCCGATAGATGGTGCTGGCAGGGTTCACATTGTCTGGAGACATGCAAATTACTAATTACCTGCACCGTTACTGGCAAGCAGTATGAAGCACTTTTGCGTAACCATGTCCTTCCGGCACTTCAGCAGCGTCAGTGTGTGGATCGTACAATATTCATGCAAGATGGCGCTCCTCCACACATTGCTACTGAAATTTCAGAAATGCTAGGATCATAAGCCGCCATTTTCCAACAACGTGGCCACCATGTTCCCCCGACTTAAACCTGTGTGATTTCTGGCTTTGGGGGTACCTGAAGAATGTTGTTTACAGCAGGCGGATTGAGAATCTAGCCAACTTGAAGGCAAGCATCACACACCACGTCCATTGCATCAGTACAGATACCCTCCGATCTGTTGTGGAGCATGCCATTTTGCACTTCCAATTAGTAGGGGAACAAGGCGGAGGGCATATCGAACAACTTCTGCCTTAATCATCAGTAAAGCGTGGTTCCGACATGCGTAAAAACAACGGCAGAAACCACAAAGCAGAAAAATTTTATGATGTCACTTCCCGTTTTCGTCTCTTCTGCCCGACTGAAAATTTCTGCTTTTTAGAGTTGGGTTGAGTTCAACTTTTGTGGTACAAGCAGGGCAGAAACGATTGCTCAGCCAATAGAAAACGATCTCTGCAGTGACGTCACAGTGACGTCCTCTCTCTCTCACACAAAATAAAAATGTCGGACACTCAGCTCACAAAGGTTAAGAGGCCGAGAAAGAAAATTGATGTAGAAGCGCTAATAGAAGAGGTGCGAAATATATATTTATTAATTAATTAATCAAATTAAATTGAATAAACAACATTTGAATGTAAAAATTCGATGTGATGACTGATGGGGATTGAACGAAATGTGTACGTATAGTGTGCAGTCGAAGCCGACCGTTTAGATCGATCGACGGCTTCAGTGCAGTGCATTTGTGTTGGGCAAAACTTCTGCTATCTTATCCTTTTGAGTTTCTGCTATGTGGGACACCTGCAGGAGCAGAAAGTAAAAAGGCAGAAAAAAATACGCCCTGGTTTCTGCTCTCTTGTTTTCTGCCAGTGGGAACCAAGCTGTTTGTTCCATGAAGCTGTTTTTTTAGGGGGGATTATCACTGTTGTCGCTGTAAACATGTATTCTTGTCTTTTCGCTAATAAATTTTTCGTAAACCCCTGAACTCTATTGTTTCCTTTAGACTAACAACATTCCTGTGTTTCACGAATCCATTTTTGGTTTTCCCCCTGCCGGCACCATCTATCGGCAGATTTTGGAACTATTTTTTTTCCCAAAAAATAACACTATTAATAGTCTGTGTGATTTCCGCTATGATGAATCACATCAAACACATGATCATTCACTGCCATGATTAATTTTCACACCAATTCTTGATTGAGATTGGATTGTAAAAAACATTTTCAGTTGCTGATGCTAGTTCTGCTACTGAAGTAAACTGACGACCACCAGCATACATCTGACATGACGTGATGCCACTAACATTCTCAATAGGATTGAGTTTCGGACTTCTTGAATCCACTTCATAAACTGAATTTGATCAACCATTTTATGGTGTGAGATGTACAGATGGGTGGATTGTCTTGTTGGAGCACCCATTTGGGTCTCCAGTCAGGTCAGCCTTTGGTAACAAATGCTAGGTCAGATTATTACACGCTAATAATCTTTGTGATGCACTATTCACTTTTCGACATATCCCCATCCCTTTCAACGCGTGACTAGTCTGGTGAACCCGTCGGTGAGGAATTCCGGGATTGTTGTCAACACGAGGATTGAATGGCATCTTTCACCTCGTTGTCAGAATGCAACTCATTCCCTTAAGGTGCTCTTTCTTCTCTGGGAATGGTGAAAGTTGCAAGGTGCAAAGTCTTTAATCTTTGAACTGCAGTTTTTCATCTTTGAACTGTAGGTGCTGCAATGTCTCTGGTGTGTGGCAATCGTGTTCGAGAGGGCATTATCATGCTGTGGAAGAGGGTTCAAAGCTGACATTCAATCCTGGTGTCGACAACCCCGGTATTCCTCTCCGACGGGTTCACCCGGCTAGTCGCGTGTTGGCGTAATGTGTGAAAGGGATGGAGACTTGTGTCGAAAAGCGAATAGTGCTTTATATAGAGGACAAATGTAAGCAGCAGATACAAAAAGATACTGTGTCAAAGATTATCACATTCAGTTATCAAAGCATGATGTGGCATTTTGCTGTGTAAAATATGTATTCTTCATAAGAGTTTTTAAATATTGGTCCTTGTGACATCGTGAAGCTGTCAATATTCCAATTACCAACAACAGATTGGGAGACAGTCAGTTTTCCTCTCGGATAGCCCTACCTGTATTCCATGGTTACATGTCAGTTCGTCGAGGGTCAATTTGTTGGAGTCAGTTCGTCGAACATCATTTCGTCGAGTGTGTCAGTTGGTCGGGCGGTTAGTTCGTTGGAGACAAATTTGTCGGGTGTTTCAGTTGATAGAGATAATAAATAAATGGTCGAAAAAACTTTAATAAAATGTATTAACGAAAAAAAAATTTTATTAATTTAATTACTTAAAAGGTAAACAATAAATGCCCTTACTGTTAAAAATTAGTATTCAAATACGGCTTTTGTAAACATTGAGATATAGCGTCTAAAATGAATTGTAGCCACTATACAGTGCATCCCGTAATCTTAACTCCACCACCGATTCTGAACATATTTTACAGGAACATAATGTAGGAATGCTTACCTCGAAACTATGAATTCAGGAACTATTTCAAAGCAAAATAAACACGTATTTATTTCAAAAAGGCCACGCAATAAATGAACAAGTGAACATTAGTATTGAAGGGTAGTATTTGAGTGTCTTATAATCTTAGGTCCACCCCTCCAAAATACATAAATAAATGAAGAAATGCAACATTAATAAGCAATCCTGACACCCTTATTCAGAACAACGTCAAACAATCGTTTTGGCATTGATGACACCAAATTTTCCAGTATTTCTGTAGGAATGTTATCCCATTCCTTAATGATTGCAGTTTTCAGTTATGGAAGAATATTGTTTCCCTTCTTTGTAAACTTCTCTCGCTAGGTAACCCCAGAGATTCTCTAAGGGATTGAGAGCTGGCCAGTCAGGAATGGGGGCACCATTGGAGAGAAACCATTCAGAGGTTCCCTTAGCTGTATGCACAGGTGCATTATCTTGTTGAAATGTTACTTGAGAATTGTTCGGTTTTTCTATCATGGGTAGAAGGTCATATTCTGATATTCTGTTGCTTTCATTTGACCTGTAATGAAAACAATAAGGGACTTAACACAACCACAAAAAGCTGCCCATTTCATGACACTTCCTCCACTTATTTTGTCGTTTGGAGTATAGTTGCTGAGATTTTTGGATATCACTCCAGTAATACATGTATTGGAATCCGTCTAGATTCTCCATTGACCGGCCCACTGAATTCTTTCTTTGGCCCAGTCAAGTCTTTTCTGCTTGTGTATCAATTTCAGAGGTGGTGATGGCTTTCGTTTCTTGTAAATAATGTTCGGATTCGATTTCACAATCCTCCCAACAGTTGATTTTGATACTGGAATGTTGGTTGATTGTGCAATTTGCCGAATGATGCAGATTTTGAAGCAACCTGTTTTATGATGTTCTTCCTCATACGATCTGTGGTCTTGCTTGGGTGCCCATATGACTTCTTTTTGCCATACGTAACTTCTAGCTTTAAACAATTGTTGACCACATTGTGAGAGCGCTTTAGTTTCTTAGCTATTTGGTGGCCAGGATATCCTTCACTCTTGAGTGCTTCAATTTGCCCTCTCTTGTTCATTTAGTTGCTTATCATGTGCCATTTTGATGGAATACGGAGATAAGGTTGCAGTGTGTTTTCTAACAAATATGCAAATAGTTCAATGCATTCTCTGAGCTACATCCAAGACTTTGGAGGGGTGGACATGAGATTATGGAACACTCCAATACTACTGTTTAATATTAATGTTCACTTGTTTATTTATTGTGTGGCATTTTTGAAATAAATGTGTTTATTTTGCTTTGAAATAGTTCCTGAATTCACAGTTTTGAGATAAGCATTCCTACATTGTTCCCATTAAGTATGTTCAGAATCTGTGGTGGACTTAAGATTACGGAACACACTGTATAGTGGCTACAGTTCATTATGGTATCTTATAACAATCAATTTGTAGTGAGGAGTTAACGAGGGAAAAAAAATGTTACTTTCTGTTTATCTTTTAAGCATCATTGACATGGGCACATGTATGTGACGATCACTTTATCGAGGTATAATGACTCCATTATTCATGTTGTGCTTATAATTATACTGTATTGAGCAATAAATTTCCATTGTTTATTAGCTTAAAATTCTCGAACTTAAAATTACTTTTATGTCACAGCTAAAGCTCCTTGCAGTATTTGCAAGATTTTATTTAATTTCACTTGATATGTAAAACATTCCATTGGTTTGTTTGAAAAGGAGAATTGAGCATTCTCACAAAACTTATAAGTCAGCAGGTTGGTGGATAATATCCACATGATTAGGAGAATATAAACTGAATTTCATCAAACAACGTTAGAAACTGTTGCATGTGTGCAAATTACATTATTTCTTATGTTACGTTATTGTGAATAGACTACCATTTTTTTTCTTGAATACATTTCTTTTGAATAAATTATTATTTGAATTTTAAGCTGCCAGTGTATGATGCTCCGAAGCGCAGTATTGAAGGTGAAGTTCAAGAGGCTGAACAGTCAGTTTTAGAGCAGGGAATCAGTTCAATACGACGATCACTCTTTTCAAGAATGGATTCTTTTGAAGAGACAAAAGAAAAAGTCCAGCAGTTCGTGGAAACTGGATTGCAGCACACGGAAGGTAATCTTTATCTTTTCCTTCTAAATGTTTTTTCTTTTTTCTTTTTAACATGCAAGTCAATGGGAAAATGGTTCTTGCTTAAAGACATCCCCACTTAAAGTTTCAGGAACGTATCCCCGGCGTAAATCAAGAACTACCTGTGTATAATTAACTCATACCCACATGTTTTTCCTTCCACGTTTCATTTCTATTGGTAAAACAAAAACAAGAAAGGGGATGGGAGGAGAGGAAGATGACTTAAATGAAAAATCTAAATCTTAAAGATTTAGAAAGGTTCCTGTAGGCAACTTGAATAATTTATTAGGATACTTTTTGTTTTCTTCTTATTAAGGCCCTTCCCCTGCATGTGGGGAAAAAAAGAAAAATATGTTAGGAGAAATAATCAGCTTTATAAACTGGAATTATTAGATAGCTCTGGGGTCATTCGAGGAACACTGATTAAGGGGAGTAAAGTCTTTTTGCTAATTTTTTTGGGGACATAACACGGGGGTTATACGAGGTCTGTTCAAAAAATACGTAGACTGTTTGAATTGCGCGGGCCCTGTTGGTCCCAATCAAAATCGCTTGGTGTCGCCATCTTCTGACAGATCCGCTGATTACAAGGCAGTTTTTTGATTGCAAATATCAGTATTGGTTGATTAGCTACGCGGTTGTATGTGAAGTGTGTTTTTTTTCGTTTTGGCGGATTTTTAGAATGAGTGACTTGAACGAGCAAAGAGTTGCTGTGAAATTTTGTGTTAAACTCGGAAAAACTGCCACTGGACGAGTGGAAAAGGCCAGAAACGTGGACGAGAGGTGACTGGTTGTTTCATCACGACAACGCTCCAGCCCATTCAGCCCTCAGAACTCGAGAGTTCTTGGCCAAACACTCGATCACTGTTTTTCCTCACCCACCCTACTCACCTGACCTCGCTCCTTGTGACTTCTTCTTGTTTCCCAAACTCAAAAGACATTTGAAAGGAAGGAGATTTGAGACGATTCCCGACAAAAAGGCAAATGCGACGAAGGCGCTGTTGGGATAAGTGTGTGCGTCGGGGAGGAGAGTACTTTGAAGGGGACCCAGATGTGTAACTTCTGAATAAAGTATATTTTGTTTTATGACGTCAGTCTATGTATTTTTTGAACAGACCTCGTATACGAGGTGCATTAAAGTTATAATGCCTCCGATTTTCTTTTTTTCTCAGGACTGCAATCAGATAGAAACATGCGGATTGTTTTAAATTATGCGTGCACTCATTGTGAACGCATAACAGAAATGGCAGCACTGTACGGCAAACAGAACTTAAGCAGCAGCGGCGAGAGTTAGGAATGTTTTTGATACTTAAAACTGCGACGTTTTCATTACAAGAATGGCGTGTAATCATTCTTTTTTTTCATTTGCTTGGGTGTGACGCCGATCGAAATTCATCACCAGTTGAGTGAAACATGTGGTGATGGTGTCATAGATTTGTCTAATGTGCGTTCTTGGGTGTGATAGTTCAAAAAAGGTAGAACGTCGTGTGACTACAAACCAAGACAATCTCGGCCTTGCACCAGCTGATCTGATGACGTGATCAAGCAAGTGGAGAAAGTTGTTTTGGAGGATTGCCAAATAATGAGTGTGGACATTTCCGTGGGATCTGTGCACACAATCCTGCATGAAGACCTGAAAATGTGACGCTGTGGTTTCTTCGTGACAACTTTCAAGTGATTTCTCATGCTACCTGCTCACCTGACCTGGCACCTACCGACTTTTGGCTGTTTCCTACTTATGAAAGACACTCTCCGTGGTCGCACATTCACTAGCCGCGCCGCTATTGCATCAGCGATTTTCCAGTGGTCAAAACGGACTCCTAAAGAAGCGTTCACAGCAGCGTTGCCATTGTGAAAAATGTGTACAGCTGCAGGGAGATTATGTTGAGAAGTGACTCAAAGTTTCACAGTTTTCGTGTGATTAGTTTGTGAGAAATATAATCGGAGGTATTATAACTTGAATGCACATCGTATTTGCTGCTACTAGAAAAGTCTGAGTTAGATAATGGATGTTTCTTTTGTGATTGGGGTGAAGATTGGTAATTAGAAGAATTGTGGGGAGTGTGAAGGAATAATTTCTTGTTTGGAATCTGTTTTTGAGAATTTTACATTGGTGGGAGTAATGAATGCAGCAGAAAATGAGTTAGATCTTCTTACTCAGGGTGGTTGCAAGTGCAGTTAGGGCCGTTTATAAGCTTTATTTAAGTAGCTCCTGCTAGGGAAGTGTCCAGTTCTCATCCTAATCAGAAACAGGACCCGTACCCAGGATTTTTTTTCAGGGGAGGTTTTGGGGGGCTGGCATTTTGTTGTTATTGTAGTCATTATGCACATTTCACTATGTAATATAAACAATGGTTTGTTTTGATACTAAATTCCACAAAATGGGTACATGTATTTTGAGAGTGTAACGCATCATTCACAAAATAATGGCATTCACTCTTTGAAGCTCGGTATCATGTGTTAGATATTTTACATTATGCGATGCTTGTACCAGAAGTTTGAATCCTACAAGTGGTCTGGCATTGTCTTGTAGAAAAAAAATCACTGGTCGCTTTTTCCTTAGTGGCGGCCTCAGGGACGTTCTCAAAATGTCACAGTAGTAGAGTGCATTTATGGTTCGACGTTCTTCCAGAAAATCAACATGAATGCATAAATTGTGAAGTTCCCATTAAATTTATAGTATAATGCTAAATTATTGTTTCAGACCTGATTGTATTTCTGTAGTTGTAACTAAGGAAGTCCCTTTTGAACTTTGTTTTTAATTAAATTTAAAATAGTGATTTTTATTATTTTTTTTTCTTAATTTTTTTAGAGGCCATTGAGTATGTAAGAGAGGAGAGAAATGTAGTTCCACGAGCAGCTCTAATAACTTTAAGTGGTTTAACAGGACTTTTGATGGGTGCTAGAGGTAAATGAAAAAAATAAATTAACCATTACATAGTTTGCAAGCAATCTGACTGCTGAATTTGTGCTTAATGTAATAATAAGTTTGTGCATATAAAATTTGAAAATTTATCTGATGTGCACAATAATTATTATCACAGCTTTTTCACAAGCATTTAGCACTTTCTCACAAACGTGCATCAATTTTTTTGTTTATTTACGTAAGTAAACAAATATTGAAGCAGATTTTACTAGGATGATGATAACGGTTATGTTTATCGCTGGATCCATTATCCAATCAGAAGCGTTTACACAAAATTTTTATGGTTGCATTTTCTGATTAGTTATTCTGATTGGTTAATAGATGCACCATAAACTTTGATTCAGTATTTGCTTACTTATCTTTCCTGTATCTTTCAGTTTTCTACTTCATTTATCAGTCGTTTGCTCTGCACATCTTCACAACTTATAGGATCGTAAGCTTTTGTTTTCAACAATTGTGAAAGCCCAAGTGCAAATTGAACAATAGGTTGCAAGTGTTGCACCATGTGAGAAAGAATGATAGCTCGCGCTTCGAAGCTCTGCAAGTGATAGCTTCGTCCAAACAACAAAAATCGTTTCGTCCAAAATCGCTTCGAAGCTTTATTTCGAAGCTTTATTCCGAATCAACGAAACAGGAACAGAGAGCAGTACAATCGAACCCTGATAACTCAAATCGTCAGCGGACCACATAAAAACAAGAGATACATGACCACTACAAAGATTATATGATACTCACAATGTTTCTATGAATTTGATTAATTTTAATGAGATCCCTATACAAATACAGTAAGACCCAGTAAAATACGGTCCTTTCCAACACGAAATCAATTCCAATGCTGTTTTGGCATGGCTTCCGAATTCTACTTCCGGTTTATAAAAATTTTCGAATGCATCTCTTGGCGATTTTTGCCCATTTATTTTTCATCTGTTAAATGTTTTATATTTGAAATTTTACATAGAATGCACTTTTCTAGAATTTCCATTACTTTTACATCGACAAAGCAATGAGATAGTGAAGTTTCGAAACCAAAATGGCGACAGTCAATCAGAAGTGTATGACTGCTTCTAAAAACTCGTTTGCGATCATTCACACAATGTGAACTTTATAGTCAACATGAACACTCCTCTAAAAATGAACGTGCATTCTTTATCAATTACTACATCTAAATATTCTCCCATTGAATGATCGCAATCAACAAGTTCGATTCGCAATTTTTTGTTCGCACTAAGTTTTGATTTTCACAATGGCTGCCAGCGACTGCGAAAGATTCCTGCATTGTTTTCTTTGTCATGTGGACATAAAATTAAAGTTGAAAAATGAAATAAAGTTTCAAGAGTCAATGCAGGATGGTTTTTTTGTTTTTTTTAAGATAGGTTTTGCTTAAATTTAGGAATACCTATTCACTAAAACCAAAATTTCTTTGAGTTATCCGGGATTCATTAAAAAATTTGTTTGAGTTAATGAGTGAATTTTCTTTTGAATTAAATGCTCTGGGGGAAGGGACTTAGAATATCCTTTGAGTTAACCGGGAATTTGAGTTATTCGGGTTCAACTGTAATTTGTTTTTGGGCATGTAAAGGAGTTTCAGTTTCTGAAATTCATCGCTATATGCAGAATGTCTATGGAAATGACCGCCTAACCTTCATTCCTGTTTAGGTATGGAGCAAGAGGTTTTCGGAGGGGCAGTTATCATTGTAAGATGATCAACGATCTGGACAAGCAAACCGTGCCATCACAAATGATTCCAAAGCCAAAATTGACGCTGTCTTAAAGGAAAACAGAAGAGTGACAATTGATGTCATGGTTGCTAAACCTGGCTTTAGTCATGGAACTGTTTATTCCATTATCAGGAACCATCTGCATTACAGAAAAATCTGTGCATAATGGGTCCCGCATCATTTGACATCAGAACAACTTGGATTTCGAATGGCCATGTCCTTGCAACATTTGACTCCCTATGAACAGGAAGGAGAGAGTTTTCTCGACAGGATCGTTACATGGGATGAAACTTGCTTTCATTTCCAGCCCGAAAGCAAACGTCAAAGTCGTCAATGGAAGCATTATGGGTCACCATCCCCCAAAAAATCAAAAGCAATCGCAAACTGCATGGGGAAGGTGATGTTTACAGTGTTTTTTGATTGCAAAGGCCCGATTTTCCTGGACTTTCTTGAAAAGGCACCATAGTTAACGCAGTACGATATGGAGAAACATTGAAGGCACTGCGCGCGTCCTGGACTTCTTACAGAAGGAGTGCTTCTTCTCCAAGACAACGCGCGTCCTGGACTTCTTACAGAAGGAGTGCTTCTTCTCCAAGACAACGCGCGTCCTCACACCTCTTAAGCAACGGTAGACCTCATCAAAATGTTCAACTGGGAAGCAATGCAGCCTTCACCTTACAGCCTTGACTTATTCCCCATGTTTGGGGATCTCAAGAAACATCTGAAAGGCTGCAGGTTTCAGTCGGACGATGATGTGAAGGAAGAGGTTTTGGAATGGTTCCACACTCAAGCAAAAGACTTCTTCCATAAAGGAATTACACACCTTTTACACAGTGGGATAAGTGCCTTAACGCATTTGGAGAGTATTTTTAAATTCCTTGCATACACTTTGGATAACATAATTTTCGTTTTCATTTGTACGACCCTTATACGAAATGTTCGTGAAAAAGTACGAAAGCAACGTGAATAAGATGTAATAAATAAATAAATAAATAAATAAATAAATAAATAAATAAATAATAAATTTTTCTTAAAACAAATTTATTATTTTTTTTAACTGGGATAATCTCAAAATTTTTTTACATTTATCTTTAAAAAAAATTATAATTATTTACCCTTGAGAAGATTTGAAGATTCCACGTTTCGCTAATTTATATTCAAAGGCATTTCTCCGTGTTTAGCGATTTGCTTTGATTAAAATAAATTTTTTTGCCTTATTAATATATCTTTGTTGCAAAGTGCTTTATTACTCATTGTTAAAACTTTCAATTTAAGAGGGAGGACTTTGTATTGAGGGAGAAACTTTTCTTTGCAAAGATTTTGCTATTGAGGAAAGACTTTGGCAGTTACCTATGAACTCTTTATTTAGTGTCTGTTTCTTTTCATGTTGTGTTAATCTTCCTAAAGAAGAATAATAGATACTTATTAATTAATTGCACAGTTTTATTGTTTCAAAGAGCTGAAAGCCTTAATGGAAAGTAACAGCATTGTAAAGATAAGATAAATATAAAGATAAGTCTACTTTAGATCAATGAATGCATGAGCATGTTATGATCGAAAAGGGAAGGGAAGATTCTGATAGATGAGGAAATGGAGATTAGAAGGCGCTCCAAATAGACCACATCAAATTAATGAATGATCAGTTCATTTGAAAAAGATGAAATCATCAAATTTCTCAATGACTTAGGCAAAACCTCCCGACCAATGTTGTCGCCACCAGTCTCCACTATGTCTGGACTTTCTGGCTCCTCCTATTGTTAATCCACCAATCAGAATTGGGAATTCCGTATGATTGCTCATGTTATTACAGTCGAATCCACGTTAATGAACTTTTAAATGTCTTGAAATTTGTTCGTTATAAACGTAGAGTGGATATAGCAAGTTTTTTATTTAAGTGGATTTCTTTATAACAGACAGAAAAAAATGAATTGCGTGCTTTTAAATGTTTTTTAATAACAAAAGAACAATGCTTCCCAGCTTCTATTTATATGATGAACTTAATTTCATTGTCAAGATCAAAACATTCCTTTTTTATTGATGAAAATAGGAAAGAAATTGTTGAAAATTTTATGTTAATTGAATAAGTATAATTGGTATTTAAAGGATTTTACTTCTTTCAGGTGGATTCGCAAAGAAAATATTTTACAGCTCCGGGGGAATTGTGCTAATGTCTTCAGTTTGTTATCCGCAACAGGCTGTGCAAATCTCTCAGGATGCTTATAAAATTGGCAAATACTACACCATAATTACCTATAATAAAATCGTTGAGCAAAGTAAGTACAAGTAAGATTTATAAAAGTTAAGATATGAAGTACAAGTAAGAATGAAAGAAGTGGAAATTCAAAGCTTATTATGTCCTTATAAATTCTTCTAAAATGTGTGCAAGTTTTGTTAGTTCTGAAGTAGTGTTGAGATTTGTTGCAAATTTTATATGCTCAGACAAGCAACAAAGTCAATGTAGGGGATAGAATACATGTGACGATGCCAATAGAAACATAGCCTGGAGGGGAAAATCTTCTTTTGAGATAATAATAATATAAACAATGTGGAGCCTGAGAGTATGGACACGGCTGAAGTTAATCTTAAGTTTAGAATTAATAAGGACATTCAGATGTTACTGTCGCATGAAAGAAAATTTTGTTAAACTATAGAAAAATATTTTTCTGTATGAAGTAAGTCTTTAATAAAGTGAAGTTTATGGAAGAAAAGCATGTGAATAAACATTTTCTGCTTAATAAGTAATAAAAACTAAGAATCCTTTGTGGACTTTATATTTACAAAAAATCTTTTTTTGTAATGTTCTTATTTAGAAAATAGTGTATTACAAGGCAATCAGCGAAAGCAACATTTCTTCTGTGCAATTCACAAGATATTACATGCATAAAACCAGATCGCACAGAAGAAACCCTGTGTTTTCACATTTTGATTTAGATAATTTGATTAAGAAAAAGCAGAGTCTACTTTAGATCGATGAATGCATGAGCATGTTATGATGGAAAAGGAAAGGGAAGATTTTGATAGATGAGGGAATGGAGATAAGAAGACGCTCCAAATAGACCATGTCAAATTAATTTTTTAACATAACAATTGACAATTTTGGTTTTGGTTTATTATTTCATCTTGGAAATGTGAAAAATTCCACTGTTTGCACTTTGTTTCTTTAATTCTAATGACAAATGACATAATTTGTGCTGTTAACTGAGAGCTATTTTCCAAGTGAACTGTTTACAGCTAAATGTCCTCCTAATGTCTTAGAGATACCAACAAAATACAGGTGTGGCAGAAATAACTCCAGAATTTCAAAAGTAAATAACAAAGCAGTGATGGAAGCTAATCAAAATTTTATTTCACAGTTTGAAAGAACAAAGTTTAACATTTACGATACATACACTATCACTTAGTTTTGAAAACAACGTCCAATGTTATTCAAATGCCAGCATGCTCCGCCAATCCCGCATCTTGCCTGGTGATTTCTTTGACCAGGATGCCTGAAGGCTCAAGTGTACAAACGAAAGTCAGGAACTGAAAGCTGCCTTCTGCCAAAAAAAATTGCGTCAATAGCACCGGAAATGAACTTTTGGGAGAGGCTTCAGAAATGCATACAAAATAATGCTTGGCATTTGGACGATAATGTTTTCAAAACTAAATGTTAATGTATGTGACGGAAATTGTTAACACTGTTCTTTCAAACCGTTCTTGAATTACTTCTGTTATTGCTTTGTTATTTGCATTTAAAATCTGGGAATTACTTCTGCTGTGCCCTGTATAATGCTGAATTTTTATGAAATTTTTTTACCTTTGTAGGTGCAAACAAATGCTTAGTTTTAGTTTTAAAATTTATTTTTTAGTAATTGTTCATAGATTTTAATGAGGAAACATTCAACGAGTAAGAGTATATAATGAAATTGAGAGAATTTTTATTTTTATTGTGCTGACGACACCTCTGACACTAATATGCTTTGCTTATGCCTGTCTTGACATATCTAAAATTAGTGAACAAAACTGTCTATAAATAATTAAATTAAAAAGAATAATAAATTCATATCCTGTAAACAATTGGATTTGTTGTAGCGCTTCTTGTAGCACATGTTTTGAAGTAACATTTCGAGTATACAATTGTGACCACCCCCGCGTGGGAGGGGCCTACTCGAAGACCCAAGGCAAAGCCAACTCCGACGCGGGTGGGGCCGAGGGTTTGAGACTTGTGTAAGGCTAGAAATACCAATCAAGGAACACGTAAATTAAAAATAGAACTACTATTTTTATTATGCGGAAACCTCTTTTACACCTATTAAATAAAACAACGTAACAGCGCAATTATGCGGCTTGAAAATCCCAAAACGATAAAATATTCCCAAATGATATAATCATTAGTTCCCAATTAACTTTAAGAATTACCATTATGAGCACAACTCGTAATCATTCCCTCTATTCCCCTTTAACCTAGCTTTAGGATCCCGGGACAGTGCTGAACCTTAAACTCAACAATACCCCTTATCTTCCACTAACTATGCATTAGCACATAAATATATCATTTAACTATAATGCCTACTCTGCATTACACAATAATTATTTAATTATAATGCATCAGAATATGTATCAGAGGCCATGCTCTCTGTTGATAACTAATCAGCTAACACCTTGCAGTAGGTCACATGACCCCAGACACGAGTGAGCAAGGAGAGCGTCGCGCCTCCCTTTTAAATTATCCCCTGACCAAATGACCATTGCATTGTGACTGCATCATGGTCAGGAGGACCAAACCACAGCGAGAGAGGCAGTAACCCTTTTTATACTGACTTGAACTCAACTACTAACGCAATGCTCCACCCGTGAAATACTGCAAGCCAAGCTCCTACTGCGCTCTTACTACGCACTTATTACAACGAAGTGCAACTAACAAGCCAGAAGCTACAGAGAACATGCACTCAGAAAACTATCACTTAAAAACATAAGCTTATATCGTAATGATAATACAATTTAAGCGTCGTTTTCCGTTACACTAGGCATTAACAAGACAGGTAATTATCAAAAAAGAAATGAGAAGATAAATTACTGTCCGCTGAAACGCTTTAAAACAGCGTTAAACACCAACACTGACGCAGTTCGATCGCAACAACACTCTCATGGCACTTATAAAAATACAATAATGGAATCATCTCACCAAAACTAGAAGACTTCCAGCAACGTTGAATTCTTGACATAGCAGATACGACCTGTCCTTACTCTTGCTGCTTGGAACGCTGTCCCATCGCAAAGTTCGATACTGACTTTTAACTGTATGGCTCCGGGGGAAAAAGGATTCTCTTGGCGATAAAAAAATAAACAAACTGGCTTAACTTCTATTAGCTAAAAGTTAATGTTTATCGCATATTAGTAAGCTAGTTCGATGCATTCACCCGATGAAATCAACGATTTCATCGTTATGGCGGCCTCTCCTATTGCTGACATTTTTTGAGCGTCCTTTTTTTATCGAACGAACAAGCATGAAGCTTCTCGTCTCTTTTCAATATATCTTTCTTCTCTAATACAACAAACACGTAGTAAGATTGTCAACATTCTCGGAAACGACTTATTACAACAAACAGGAGCTA
>JAHWFO010048912.1:2508247-2570314 GCA_023313115.1 Rhysida immarginata
GCTTTGATGTAATAAATTTTTAAAAGTGTGAAGTTCTTTTGTAATCACACTGTATTTACATTAATAAATAAAAGCATTTGCAAAGAAAGTAAAGAAAAAAAAACAAAAAAAAACAAAAAGAATATCACTGTGGTTGCTTCTATACCAATGTTTTCACTTTTTGCTATCCCAATATGTTTGGCAATATTTACTAAAGCTACTTTTTGGATATCCTATTGATAACAAAGTTGAAATCTAATATAACAAAGCTTAAAAAATTAACCAAATGTGATATTTTCAAAAATACATCTGCTGTGATCTAACATTAAAATCAAACACTGTTAAAATAAATAATTTCCAAATGCAGCAACTAACCATTTAAAATTTTGCCTATTATAAAATTAATAAAACTAAGGTGTCTCAAAATGATAAGACCACCCCTATAACAGGTAAAATAATCCAAGTAAAATAATTTAACAGTAAGATTTTTTTCCAAAACACACATGGATATTTATTAACGTTTTAATAAGGAAATTTCATAAAAAAAAACAGTTAATTTTATAATAAACTCACACCATTTCATTGTCTCAAAACATATAAGATCACTTTCAATGTTGTAAAAGTTGAATATAAGTAAGGTTCACTGCTGATAATTTCTAAAAAATTTCTGATTTACAAACTGAACTGTTCTCTTCATGATTGGACTTGGAAAACCATTGTCTGAGTTCGAAAAAGATGATCTAATGACACTGAAGAAATCAAGCTTTTCGTCACGACATATTGCGAAGATACTGAAATGATCTCCAACCTGTATAAACAATTATTTTAAGAAAAAATAAAAGCTCTGCAAGACCTCAGAAGCTATACAACTAAACAGAAAAGAGGAGTTATTCATGCAATATTTTAAGCCAGGAAGGCTAGGAGAGAGCATACTTCAGTCAGGCAGACACCAAAACCCCCCATGTCGATAGGAAGTGTGGTTTGCTTCCAGGAGGTGGTGGAAAAGGTTATGTTGCATATGGACTGAAGACCGGATCTAAACATGGAATCGAGGTCCTGAAGGGGTGTCTTGCACTTAACAAGATATAGGTAAGACGAGATAAACTAATGAAGTGTTGGAGGGCGTAAACAGCATATGGTGATTGGAGATGGCTCATTTTGGTTATCAAGGAGCTCAAAACCGAAAGTTTTTTCAAACGCAATCGGAATGGTAGCATCTGTGAGGGGGGGCTAAAAGGAAAATTTCGTCTTCTAAAATCTTGGCATTCAGGAGGACCGTAGAGAAGGTGGGATCAATGGGGGCGTTGCCGAGGAAAAAAAATTGGACTTTGCCGAGTATCGGGTCAGGCCGATGTCTGAGCCAAGGGAGAGAATGAAGTGGATGTCTTGTAGGACGACGTCTAGGCTGTCGATAAGAGTAACAATGTCCATATACCAGATGTTCATAATGATTTTAGTGTGTTGGTGAGGGTATGTAAGCAGAAGCAGAATGGGCCAAGGTGATCACCCTGTTGGACACCCCAAGCAGAAAGGATGGTATGTGATTTTAAATTTTATTTTTATTAATCTTTATTTTACTAACACCACACTCACAGCAATTTCCAGATCGTAGGACTCATTTTATTAGTTTAGACCTCTCTGACTCGATTATAAGAATACAGTACTTCGTAGATAAGTTGTACCATCCATCTTCAAGTGTTTACGAACCTCCGACTCATCTAACAGCGCCATACACAGCTTTACCAGCCAAGTCATAGGAAATGGGGATCATTTCCGGTAGAGATACGAAATCGAGTTACAATGGCGGAGAGTGATACTGGACGATTTCGCCGTTCGTGTTAGTAAGAAGATTAATTCAAAATTATTAGAACTAAGACTATTCTTTAATATTACTATGGATAGGACAAGTAATCTAGAACTATCTATCAGTAGGGATAGTCTCTTCAACTTTGAGTGCGAGAACAGGCTCCCTCAAAAACCCAACGTTGAATAAGCCTTTCTCCAACCAGCTCCTTCAAATGTTACCAGTTCAAAAAAAATTGAACGAAAACAGGGATCTAAGTAAGTTACACTTTTTTCCTAATGTAAATTATACTTACTTAATAATTTCAAATTTATTTGCTAACACGTTTTCTTATTCTTTATTGTTACGATTAATTTTTATTTACTCGTTGTGATCTGAAATGCATTTCCACTGCACAGCATTCATTATTATCGACTGCTAACAACATGGCTAGTTTCTCGCAGCAAGAATGGATCTAAACACCGGAAGTTGTGTATCGGAGCCTTATAGAAAGTAAGAAGGGTGGCTGACTTAATTTCAGCACGGAGGTCGAAATTAAAATAACATGTCACTGTTTCCATTATTGTAGGGAGTGTACATCATTGATCTAAAACTCATCCTTTTATCTGCATTTCAGATTGCCAAGTATACTAATATGAGCCTTCCTCTTCAGCCTCCTCATTATAGTTTCCATTTAGCCTACCCAAAGGAATGGAAAAGGAATCTTGCAGATTTATAATGAGAATGATGTAATGGTTACAACAAAAATAATCCCTTGATTTTTGTGCAAATCAATTCTGTTAGGTGATGATGAATTTATTGCATAAGTTGATTGTATTGTTAAATCAATAAATGACTTTATAAAATAAAAATTGATGTTTAAAAATTGCAAAAAGATGTCGTTTCTCTTCCTATTGTTGTCTACCGTTTAAGAGCTGTCAACTCTAATAAAATCATTTATTCTGCCTACAAGCTTGAAGTTCTGTCTTCTGCTGGCGAATTTTGACTATAAAGATGATAAAATATAAATACAGGTCGGTATACAAATGTAAACTTGTATAAATCTCAGTATACACGTGTGCAAATTTGTGTAAATAAGTCTGTAAGCCTGTGTAAATTGGTGTATACACGTATGTAAATTTGTGTATGTGTGTGTTTAAATGTGTGTAAAGTTCTGTAACTATTCTTTACAAATGTGTACACTGTATAAATGTGTAAATAGGTGTATAGACGTGTGTAAACTTGTGTGAATAGGTATATACCCGTATGTAAACTTGTGTATACACGTGTGTAAATTTGTGTAAATATGACTATATAAATGTGTCTGTAGCTGTGAAAATATATCAATATGTATGTATAAATGTGTACGCGTATAGTAAACTTTCCGTTAATGAGTCTTAAGTCTTGTACAGTCGAGTCAATTGACCCGAGAATGGAGACTCGGAAATTCGGGTCAAACAACTCTTACTGACATCTGCGTCCAATGACTCTCTTAAATGGGTCATATTGGAAGAATCAAGCAGGTCATATTAACCGCATATAGCTGTGAGTGCACCAGCACTTAGAGTGTTGGCTTTTCTACATTTGCATTTGAATTGAATTGAATTTTGAAGTGAAATAAAAAAAAAAATCCAACGAATCTATGTCTCTCAGAGAGAAGTGCAAGCTGAATGGATAAAAATGTAGTACACGACACAGTACAAGAAAAAGAAAGCAAGGCCAGCACTGAAATCTCATCACAAAGAAACAAGGATGAAATGAGCCAAAGAGAAGATATCATGGATGACAGAATTTAAACAAATTGTATGAAGTAAGCAATGATTGGTTTGGTTTGTTTGGTATTAACGTCCTTTTCAACTGCCATGGTCATTTCAGGACGGCGTTATAGGGACCGCAAATTTTGCCTCGCAAGGGTTCTTTAACGTGCAGCCGGCAAACGACTACACGGGACCAACGGCTTTACTTCCCTTCTGAAGGAAGTGCGTGATCTCAGGATTTTCCCCCTGAAAAAATCCTCGTCGTCCTCGGCCAGGGTCGAACTCGCGTCCAAGTAAGCAATGAAAAGAAGTTTGATTTAGATAGGCCTGATAGTTGGCAGTTCTATTGGCACCATCAGAAGCAAGAAGAGCAAGTGTTTTCTAAGTGGATCACTGATTGTGTGGAATGGGTTCAAGTGGAATGGTTCTAAAGCTCTAGCATTTGGCGAGGTAATTGCTGAATCTTCTTGGAAATTTCTGCAAGACAAATGGTTTGAAGACAGCATCCATGTAATTGACTGGCCAACTTTGTCACCTGTTGGAAACCCTTTGGGGCATCTTTGCATAAAAAGAATGGACTAAAGGAATATTTTAGATCAATATCTGACCTAGAAAAAGCATTACTGAAAGCTTGGAGCAAATTCAGCAATGGTGTTTGTCAGAAGCTAATAAATTCAATGCCAGAATGAGTGTTCAAAGTGATATTGAAGCAAAGTGATGGATACTAATAGAATGTTTAAGATAATTTCATTTTAATTATTAGTAAGAAAATATTTATTATAGTAATGTGTTCTTGTCATTTTGAGACAAGGAAAATGTCATATTATGTAAACTATTATATCTCAATTACTTTTTTTTACAAAACTGAATGCTAAGCCAGCATTCTGAATAAACCTATGTTTAGTGCCTTAACCCTTTCTGCCTGAATTAATTCTACACGTTTAAAATTTTTTTTATTCTTACCACATCATCCTTTGCGCCTAAATAACATGGCTTTCAAGAGAAAAAATGAATTTTTGTACTATTTACGGAAATATGAAGTGATTCCAATTGGCATCATTGGGACGCGAGAAAGGTTGAGTGATTAATAAAGCAAATATTGAGTATCTTGAAAATCCAATATTTTATTAGCAATTTTTTAGAAAAATACAAGAATTAAAAATATAATAATGTAATATATAGAATTAAAGTCCACTACAATATATAAAATTTAAAATCAAAGAGTATGATGAATTTGTAAATGTTGTATAATTTATTTATTTTATTTCTTGGTATGATATGTTGTAAAACAATTTTTTTCCTTATTCAAGCATAATGCAACTTCACATTTCATGCACTGAATTCTCGAATAGCTGGTAATGCATAGTTTACATCTTGATTTTTGATCAATGTGCACTGGCCAGTGACTTATACAATCCAATCGAACATCATCCACAGGCCTAGCAGCTTTTGGCTTACGCTTCGATGTAGGTGGTTCTGGTACATCCAGACTTGGTCGGCCTCTCTTTTTTTGTGGGTGTGTTCCCTTTTTCAGCAGTGCAGATGCGATGTCTGCGACAAAATTTACAAGAGGCATATGCTTGATTTTATGTTGGCTGCAATGTCTCCTATAAAGTAGCCAGGCATTAACACATGCTACATTTATGAAGTGAAATACAATACGCAAATAAAATCGTTGTCCTTTGATATTTGTACGGTATAATTGTACCAGCATATCATGGAGGTCAACTCCACCCATGTGTAAGTTGTATTCTTTGACCAGATCTGGGCATGGAACATTTATGTATTGTTTGGTTGCCACAGACCATCACCTGACTTCTTCTACAGGTTCATGACCTTTGTAAGTTGAGATCATGTAAACGGCTTTATTATCGTACCATTTGAGTGCAATAACGTTTTCTTGCATTTCAACAAGAAAATCATATGAACCTCTCCCACTCTTCTTCAAAGCCTCATCTGATTTCAAAATACATCCGGCCAATCTGTTTTTCCTTACCGTCCCCACCATATATATTCCATTTTTCTTCAATGTCACAGCCAGATTATAGGAGGTGAACCAATTGTCCATGAATAGTTTGAAATTTTTTTGTGGAGGCAAATTTTGAACTAGTCTCATAACTACATTCCCACTCACACCTATATTGCTGTCCCCTAGATTTGTTCCCTTGCCCACATATATCTCGAAATCATATATAATTCCTCCTACTCCAGCTCTGACAAATACTTTCACTCCCCATTTGTGTGGCTTGTTTTTTATATATTGCTTCATTGAAGTGTGTGCTTTCAATGGTATCATCATTTCATCAATACTTTGATCAATAAGAAATTATTTCTCAGAGAATCTATAAAAGGACGAATCTTGAATAGTTTATCATAATTCTCGTGCTCCCTAGGTAGCATATCATCATTGTTGTTTAGGTGAAAGTTAGATCTTAGTTTATAGAACCTGTCCCGTGACATTGCATCTGCAATTGGTGCATAGCGGGTACTGTCTGTCCAGTACATTCGATAAGATGGCATTCTCACAATGCCAGCCATTATGTGAATGCCGATAAACTGGTGCATCTCAGTTACGGAAGTGTTGACTGATATTGTAGTTTTTTGAACGGAATATAGATTAGTCTCATCTACGGCTGTGGTCAAAAAACCCTCACCAGTGAGAGAATGATGACGTAATTTCTCACTGGCCTAACCGTCTTTTTCTCGGTGAGGACGGTTAGACTAACCGGTTAGGCATAACAGCGCTAACTGGCGTTTTTGACCGCGTTAAAATGACGTCACAGTTTTCTCACCGGGATTTCTGACCGACCAAGCGCTAACTCTTCTCACCGGTGAGAGTTTTTGACCTTAGCCCAAAATTCTTTGAATCATATCGGGTGTTACAAATCTTTCAAAATAAGACAAGGGGCTAGGAATATCATCTGGTGGATCAGAAAATTCTATGCTGCATTCAGTATCAACGTTTTCCAGTGGTTTCCTTCTCCACCTACAAGATTGCTGTTTCTCAGTTGATGCAGTTCCGGCTGGACGTTGCAACCGTACAGCTAGTGGAATGTCATCCTCATCGGATTCATGATCGTCAACCTCAACAGGAAGGACAGAATCGGTGAAATCAATTTCGGGCTCATCAGGCTGATCTGAGGGGGGAATTGGCTCGCATTCTTCATCCGATACATCAGCGTCTTCGATATCAGAAACATCTCCTTCCAGGAGTAAAATCAAGTCGTTCATTTTCAGGGACTCTCTTGCCATCTTCTGCAAAGGAGACCCTAATTAATTATTCATTTATATAATGTAGAGGTGCGGATTCAATTTGTAAGGTCCCCACGAAATGGGAGTCTTTCCCCAAAATAAATCGTGGCTACACCCATGGTCCTAACATGTTACTTGAGATTTGTCATGCAAAATTGCATGTTTTTATAAAATCTACAAACAAAATTTACATAACACTGTACAATATACTTGAAGTTAGGTAAAACATGTAAATATTTCATATTATTTTTATCATATCTGCATACAAAAGTTTACATAAACTGTACAGTGTAAGAACCCGCATAGTCATTAGCGTCATCATAAGAATGGCCTACTGACACCAAATGGAATCGTCAAATTCCATTACATTCTGTATCAGAAATTATATGTTGGATCGGGCTAGTAACATATTAGGATTATTCTACATGTATTAAATATTATATCTGGTAAGAAAGATACCTTTGAAAAAAAATTCCGTATAGCTTCAGTGGCCGCACGTTGAACTTTCTCAATCGAAACCACAATTGAAACTAATGATGAGCCAATGAAAGCCACCAAAAACAGGTGCCATCTGTTGTCGTACGAGATAACTAAAATACCGATTCCAATGGGTAACTAGTTTATGAACACAAAACACATGAGAAGTTAGTGGAATCACCCGAGCAGAAAGGGTTAATGGTCTTTATGAAAAATATCATGTGTGCATATTTATTCCTATTTATAGGGGTGGTCTTATCATTTTGAGACATGCCTTATTGAGTTACAGTTTATTCTCATTAATCCTAAGCATTTAATTAAAGTGTTTTATCTTACTAAATTAAACTTTTAATTCTGCATTCATTAATCAATGTGACAACTAATTTGGTACAGAGATAGTATTTTAAATACAGTAGTCACCGTTTAATGTAACCCCCCGCTTTTTATGGCCACTCCAGTTCGGTCCGAAAGTTTCTAACAAATTTTCGTTTTAACTGGCCCCAATCCATTTAATGTGGCCACTTTTTTTTCAGACGAAGCTCATTTAGATTAATTTAGATTAATCGGCTAGCTCAGTGAACAAGTGCCTTGTAAGTGAAGACAAATAACTGACAATTCTTCTACTTGACAACTGCATTGCCCATGCTCTTGTTCCTGGTGGCCTTTCCCAACACAACTTCAATAATGCATCCATGCAATATGAGCATCATCAGAGCAATGAAGGCTTACTTTATGTACGAGATGCGCCATAAGATCATAGAAATGCTCGAGAAGGTAATGGCCGACCCCTAGTGTATATGAAGTTGTTAAAAAAATTAATTTTCTTAATGCTATGCACATGCTTTCTGTTGCTTGGTCAAAAAGGTCACCAACAGCTATCAATAACTGCTGGAAAAAAGACTGGTTTTTACTTTGAAAATAAAGAGGTGTGTGAAGACCAAGAAGGCGAGGTTCTAAATTTTGCCTTAACTCGCTAATTGTACTGCACAGAGTGTACTGTACTCTTGTTTCACTTTCAGGTCCTTCTCCACCTATAGATTAAGTCACGATATCTTCAATGTTTGGGTTACGATTGACCAAGATGTTCCCATTGTGAAAGAACCAACCAAAAGAGGAAGTTGCAGAAGTTGAAATCACTTGTAGCGATGATGACGATAACGAGGAATTAAACCATCGAATGCAGAAGTCCGAGTAAGCCCGTGCACCATCCAAACAACTCTTCAAATCAGTGGCTATGATAAAATGGATGATTATTTAAAAGTTCAAAGTGATGTTAATGATTTTTTATGAAGACAAAACTGTAAAACAGACATTAGAAAAATAAACATGTATTGATGTAGACTCCATTTCAAATAAACAAAAAAGTGGTTGCAAATCTCCAGTTGCTGAATTGTTCTTCTACAGGGTGACCCAAACTTATCCAGCATAATAGTTTAGGAACATTGTATGGTTCAAATGGAACAAAAAATGTCCTATAAACATTACATCTAGTTTCGATCGTGTGTGAGATATCGACGTTTGTCTATTTTCTTGTAGAGTTGTTAAAGCAAATAAATAAAACACTTGAGAGTACAGATCACTTTTATTCTGCATACAGACAGAACCTGCCATTGAACTACAAAACAAAACTAAAATGATACAAGGAATAAGAATAAGAAGAAAGTAACAAATCAATGTCGAGGAAGCCTCTCAAAATGGTTGCCCCCAGCTCCAATGCACTGATTACATCTTCAATAAAATAAAATACCTTTCACACATGTTACAAGTACGACGATTCCTCTTCCTGTTTGGCATATGCAAAACAGGAAGAGTACAATTAAGAATAAATAGGTAAACTTACGTTTTTTCTAGGAAGACGTAATTAAAGACTCTCTAAATTAAAGAAAATAGACTAACGTCGATATCTCACACATTATCGAAACTAGATGTATTGTTTATAGGACATTTTTTGTTCTATTTGAACCATACAATGCTCCTAAACAGTTATGCTGGATAAGTTTGGGTCACCTTGTATAAATAAGTACAAATGCATGTACGACTTGCTGGATAAAAATATAAGTGCTTTTGGTTAGCTCACTTAAAATAACCACAGTCAATGTGGCCACTTAAACATGGTCCTGAGGGGCCATATTAAGTGGCGACTACTGTAGTAGCAAATATGATGATAGTCATATTCAAAAAATAATAATATGTTAATCAATTATTCAAAAAATAATTATATAGAGTTAAAATATAAGAGAATTTATCCTCTTTTGCTCAAACGCAGCAAATATTAAAATAAAAAAAAAGATCACTATGAAATTCTGTGCATAATTCTGAGAGTGTCACAGAAATATGCACAAAAAAAAATTATTTTAGGTTCATCCATTACAAAGATTCATAAAACAAAATTAGTATACAGTAAAGAAGGTGATGGAAAAACAACGACTTCCACAATATTTATTTATTTCAGTCAGCTATACATTTTTTGACTGCTCTGCAGTCTTTGTCAGCAGGTAATAAAATTACTTTAAAAAAAAAATCCTTATTCTATTCAAATAAACATTCCTACCAATTTATACTGGAGATTTTTTTTTGAAGTTAATAAAATCTTTGTGATAAAAGTGAAATACATCAGAATTGGATATTATAAAAAAAAACATGTGAAAATTTTCCCTCATATCAGGCATATACGAGAACAAATTTTCCTCATGTATGTTATTCCCACCATTGTTGGTTCAAGAAAGAAAATCATTGGATTCTACAAAGGTTTTGAAAAGCCAATTACAATATGTGGTGGATAATATTAAGATGGAAAAAATTTTACAGATTCACACACAAAAAAAAGTTTTCGGAAATGAAAATTATATCATTAATTATATTTTTCAAGTAAAATGCTTTTAAAACTCAAAATATTAATGGAAAAGGAACCTAAACAAATACCGTATTTTTTCGAATATTGGCTGCAAACTTCTCGGGTTTAGCGTAAATACCGAACTACTTCGTTTTAGCGTCCCCACAGTATCTTAAATAGTAATTTAGACACCAGTTACATTATTTATATAACCTTCTAAATTATTTTAATATATTTAATGAACCTTTATAAATTTATTAATGAAATGTGTAAATAATTATAGTAATTTCATTTTAATGAACGAGCGTAACTCTTTATTTTTTCAGCGGCGCCATGGCTCTATCAACAAAATGCTGACCAATAGCGCGATAGAGCATTCTATGACATCACAACACCTTGGAGTAGAGTGGGCCAGCTCAACACCTCCTAACCTAACCTCTTTAGGAGGTGTTGGCCAGCTGAAGAAATCGCTGAGAATAGTTTTAACAAATGAACATCATAATAATTTATGAATGCTCTATGCGCTATTGATCGGCACTTCGTTGATAGAGCCACGGCTGCTGTTGAAGAGTTACACTAAATTAAAAACGAGATTAATATAATTATTTACATAGTTCATTAATAAATTTATAAAAGTTTCATTAAGTATATAAAAATAATTTAGATAGTTATATAAATAATAAAATTACTATCTAAATTGCTATGTAATATACCATGGGACGCTAAAACGTAGTTGTTCTATTTTTTTTTGTTGTATCCAAAATTACCGATAATGATTTTTTCAGAAAAAAATTTTTTTTTCAGGCCGCACTCCTAAAATTTTCGATTTTTTTGGGGTTTAGAGCCGCAGCCTATATTCGAAAAAATACGGTATTTGTAAATGCCTAATCTAATAATGACAATGAGAATGATTAACTTTTTTTTCCTTCAATGTAAGGACCCCTTAAATTTTTTGTCCTATTATGTTTTGCACTCATTGGAGAATCCTTTTCATTTGATATCCAAAAGATGAGCAACCCAGATACAGTTTTTCCCAATTTAAAGGTTCCGACTTCCTTAAGAAATAAACCAAATTAAATTTGTGGAGGTTGAAAAATATATTTCTACTTCCAATTCTTATAGCTCATCAAAATCTATGAATATTTCTTGTCACTGGCCATCTTTTAGGAAGTGAGAATATGAACGCTTAGCAGTTTTTGCTAAGTAATGTACATCTACCGTATTTAATGGACTATAAGTCGCACTTTTTCCCCACGAATTTTGGCTCCTGCACTATCCTGCCACTAATATAGCAAATGCAATGTGTATAAATTTAAGGGAAAATTTTTAAACTTATTATTTATGAATTTCACTTGGAAAAAACTTTCACTCTCTTCATAATAAAATAAGATTTTCACGAAAAAATATCTTTATTTATATTTGTTTTACACAAATGGTTGACCCTGAGAAGGGCTGATTTATGGCGCTTATCAGTTAACCAGAGCTTATCTTATCTTGTACAGAGTGTAGATTATCGCAGAACGATAATCTTCGGCACTTACTCCTTCGAGGGAGTTTTGCGCCATCCCAGTAACTAATGACTACTACGAGACGACAGTAGCAGCCGGGCCCAACGGCTTAACGTGCCCTCCGAAGCACGAGGGGGTTCATGATGGAAGAGCTGCTGGCGGACGAACAAACCAGTGGCTATCACCAGCTGCTGGACAACCAGCACTGGTCACTCAGCAAATGGGTCAGACTAAAGTCCCCAAAAGCTGTGCCCCAAATAGCCGTCCCACCCAGCAGTGGTCCTCAAGCCACCAGCTATCACCCAGCCAGCAGCTGTAAGTGGGCATTTTAAAATTTTTATTGCATTGCAATATATCTTTCAAATAATCAAAGTTTAGACTGTTTTGAGATCGTTAAAAAACTTGTGTAATGCAACTTATTTAATGAATGCGATGAATATATTTTTTTATGTTTTTTCTGGAATTTGCACTGGTGCGACTTATATAAAGGAGCAAATTATAGTCCAGAAAATATGGTACTTAGTTATCAGTGTTTCTTATTAACTATTTTATCATTCATAATAAAAGATATGGTAGGGAATTTTTCTGCAAATTTTTCTCTAAAATTTTACTTTTCTTTAGGAAATGGTATATACTGTAAATCTACTCAAATAAAACAGATTAGTTATCCCCATCTTTTTAAAGAAGATCAGCATAAATCGAAATGATGCAAAGTTAATTAATTGCACACCATTTAGCAGCAAAGAAATAAAATTTGTGACATCCAAAACTGCAAGACATTGGTCTCCATTTAATTTTTTAAAATTTGATCCCACTAGTTTAATTTTAAAAACTATTGTTTATATAAAAATGCCTTCATTAGATTTAAGGGTTAGATTCTTCTCATATTCTTAATTTATACTGGATTTTGTCTCACTGGAAGGGGAAGTGTAACATTATTAACACATTTTGACAAACATCTTTAATTTTATTTGCTTATTTTTAGGACAAATAGCTATAAGCTAAAGTTTGCCCTTTCTCTGATTAATAATCTCATGCAAATCTGTTTTGAAAGCATGTTTTATTTTATTAAATTGGACAAACACAAACAACATAACCAGCTATACTCTGTATCTGAGAAAACTAAATTTTATATCCAAGACTTCAGGACAATTATTTTATAATTGGTTTCCACGATACAGTTTGTCTCCAAGCATCATTTCATTAACATTTTTATAACGAACTAAACATACTCAATATGAAATTAAAGTAACATTAAAACATCAAATACACGGTATTCATCAAACAATAATGGTCACTTAAAAAAAAAACAGTTCAAGTTGTATTTCAAAAAATTTCAATACACTTAAGGAAGTTTCACAGTCATATACAATACTAATTAGAATTAAATCATTAGATATAATTGTTTGTTTACTATCTTAACACATTAAGTATTATAATAAAATAATGCTTATTAAATACACGGTAATTCATATTTCCATGAAACATTTTAAAAAACTAAGTAAACTACACACATAACCATGGTAAGTGTTATGCTGAAAGGAAAAAGAACTCTCAATCAAAAATTTGCCACAAAGATAGATAGTGTTTACAGAATAAGGAGAATCTCCAGAATTTTTGCACCGCAGTTTCTGTAGCTCTAGCTGACCCTGAAATGCTGACATGTGTGAGACAAAATGGATTATCGCATGGATGTTGGTGTTTCACTAAAAGTGGACACACGAACATGAGTGAAATATGTAACAGTAATAGGCCGGCTCGGTGGCTGATGTGCTCAGGTGGGCTTGGAAGTTTCTGTTCCTTTAATAACAAGCTTGGAAGACCAAGAAAAGCCTCAGTAGTCAGATCCCCTCCTAGACTAAATTTCCAATGGTTCCAATGGTTATTTAACATCCTCGATACCGAAAAGATAAGAGAGGAATAGAAAAGACAAACTAGTGAATGTATCTCTATTTTATTATAATAAAATTTGGTATTCACTATGGAGTTTTTTTGGTTGTGATATTTTTTAAAAATGTTTCATAAAATTATGAAGGACACTGTATATTAAAATATGTTCAAAGAGGAATAAACATACTGTAAAATCTTGAATAAAGGCCGAGTATTCAAATAAATGCTGATCTCAATTAATTGCCAGGGGGGCTCAGGACCATTGTCACAAATAGATGCCCGGGGCCTCTATTCATGATTTTACGGTATTTTCTTACTGCGATATTTATATGATTACATGTGCTTTCTATTTTAATAAACTGAGACTTCTATAAATATCAAAATATAGTATCAACTCTAATTTTTAGGATGATCATTGAATTCATTAGAACAGATTTCAGCAAAAGCTTTATTTTTATAACAGCTGCACCTTTTAATCCTTATAAAGAGGGTGTCCTTATAGAATATTTATGAGTCTTTAAAATGAAATTAAACACTGTCATTATTGTATGTATATACAAAAGTTGCAATAACACAACTTAAAATACAGCCGAACCCCGTTAATACCCGTTTCAAAGGACCGAGCAAAAAACACATATTACTCGGTATTGAAAACTGTTGTTAATTCACTGAAAACCCCAAATTGTTGTGTTCCGCAATAAGCTTGAGACACATGCATCTTTGTATTTCTTTCTTTCTGGAAAATAACTCTGTTATTGAAGTCTGCTTCCATGATTGTATATAACTGTTACATTCTTAAAGTACTACGTAACTGTGGGACATTATCACTGTACAGAATGAATGACCAAACCAAGTCTAAAACCGACAATATATCAGAATTTGCGGTTATCTAGGACTAATTAGAATTCAGTTATGGAAGAATTCGTGCTTCGTTGTTTATGTCCAACAGAATCAAATAATTTAACATTCCTAGAATGAATCTCTTTAACTTTTGAGACAAAAAGTACATATCTGATTTTGGAAGGGGAAAACGTGCATTAACAGGTTGTACATTATTTACATGTGAATAGCGTTCAAGGGGAAAAACATGTATTAAGCGGGGTTCGACTGTATAACAATAAATTTTTCAATCTTGCAATATATCTTTACGTAATAGATACAGCTTATTTAAGAAAACTAAAAATATTCATTGGTAATCCCAGTTTTTATTTTCAGATTACAATTCTAGAAAATGATTGTACTTTCTCCATTGAATTTATTGCAATTCAAACTTCAATTTGTAAAAATATTACTTCTTACTTAGCTGCCTATATTTTTTATTGACAAACATCCTTTATAAATTGCTAATGATATGGGTACAAGTTTTGAAAAGTATCAAAACTTAAATCTAGATTAATGAAACGAGTAATCATAATTTAAATTCTCTGTGATATTTACTCAAGATGATTGAATAATTTCTATTGCAATTTTAGTCTTAAAAATAAAGAAAAGCAAGTCATAAAATAAGTTTACAAAAATAAATATTTATAATTAATAAATTAAATATGTATCAAAATACCTTCTGACGAAGGAGGTCAGAACAATGAAGATGGGACAGTAATTTAGCAATTTTTTTCAATTTTCAAAATATACAGCATTTCAAAAACTATTGGGTTGAAGTAAACTGAAATTATTGAATATGGCAAGACTGTAAATGGAAACAAACAGCTTCCAATTTATATCTCTTTAAAATATACATATTATTATTATTATTATTATTATTATTATAGAAACTCAGTTCAGAGCAGACCCAAATAGGGATAATGCCCTATAGGGCTCAAGAGAAGGGAGGGGAATGTTATGTCAGCGGAAGAACTGATGTCTAAGTGTAGGTATTATTAGTAATCATAGTAACAATAAGAGGTAGTCCCATATTTACAAACTTCTGAAAATTAAGAACAAATTATTATTAATACCAATGTTGTAGGTAACTTCACATTTTTATTTAGGGATATTCAGGGTGGTCGAGAAGTCCATACCCCTTAGATTACTTGATAACTACTGCGGAATTTAAAACTTTATTAATGCCAACAAATAGGAAATCGTGGGAGGGCTATCTGTTGGTGACCTTCCAATGCTCTGATTATGCAAATTAGGACATATTCAAAATTTATATCATAGACCATAACTGATAGGGACCAATTTCCAATTACAAATTTGTTCTGCATGCAACATGCAATTATTAACATAATTTTAAAAAAAAATTCAATAATGAAACTGACATCGAAATTGAAATGTTTCTACACGTTTAGATGTCTGTCCTGATAAACCCAAGTCAGCAGCTTTCTCATTAGCATATTAGGTAATTTCCTTAACTACAGTAGACCTTCGATTGTGTACTCACTTGATAGGACAAGACCCTATTGTACCAGCAAAAGTCTGTACCATCCAGATACATCAACAAAATACACCCTTATAATCCCATTTGGTCATATATTTTGACTGTGTTTTTTAGGGATAAAAAAACAAACTCATTAATACAGCAAAACAATTGGTGTTATTTACTTAATGCATTAAATGTCATGTGATTCAAATTATACTGAACTTTTTACCACAAACTTTGGCCACAGCAGCGCTGTTATCGTATATGGCTTAATGCTCCCTATCCGGAGCTTTAATATGGCTACCCTATGCGTCACTCGCATTCATACATGGCTACACTTAACGCTTTTAGCTTTAAAGCAAGAAAATTTTTTAATTTTTGTATAAAAAATTTTAAATTTATTTTTCCCCTGCGGTGTCCATACGACCGAGGTCCATAAAACTAAGGTTCTATTGTATGTACTCAGCAATCGTATTGTACATGGCTGAAAGTGGTTTTTATACCAATTGAACAGAAGATGCAAAACTGGACGTGACAGGATTTGCATGTAGATAGTTCGAGTTTCATTTTTGAATGATCTATTCTTTCAATTACGATGAATTTTATTTTTTATCTTTATTGTGTTCACAATTGAATGCAGAATAAGTTTGTAATGGAAATTGGTCCTTATTTGTTATCTGATCATGGGTGGACAAAATTAAAAAATAAAATATGATGCAGTGTTGTGCAATTTTTCGTTTATTCAACTGGGCGGGACATCCCTTTAATAAGGCCTTAGGAGAACACTTGGTTTCTAAAGTTTTCATGAGAAAAAGAAAAAAAAATAAAGAAAAATTGGAAAAAAACATTTGAACTCTAGTTCATGCTATACTAGGCCTGACAGCGTATCTTCCCCTGAACTCTGACATACCTGCAAATGATAAATCCCCCCCTCCCAGAGCTCTGACATTCTTGTGTGGATATGGATTCTGCAGGTCTCA
This sequence comes from Rhysida immarginata, assembly GCA_023313115.1. Classification (NCBI taxonomy): domain Eukaryota; kingdom Metazoa; phylum Arthropoda; class Chilopoda; order Scolopendromorpha; family Scolopendridae; genus Rhysida; species Rhysida immarginata. The sequence continues at coordinate 2,525,069 of JAHWFO010048912.1, forward strand.
TGTGCTATACAAGACAAATTGACCCATTTTGTTATTAAGTTGAAAATATATTGGACATCTTAAAATTAATTAAAATTTATATGTAAAAGTCACTAAAACTTTATCTTCGAGTGTTTTATGATGGTAAAGTTTCTTTTATTTTTATTTCTGATTATGGTATCCTTCTTTAAACTTCAAACATTTCTTGATTTAAATTATCCTTTAAATAAAGCAGTTCAATGAACAAAATACAGCAGAGGACAAATTTTCCATCTATGTTTCTGACATAAGCCAATTTTTGTATTCATATGGTAATTTTGCAATAAAAAAAAAAAATTAATATGCATCCATCAATTTGAATTACTCTATTTTTGGAAATGTACCCTGCGAGTTATACACTTTTTTTACATCCTCAAGAAGGGAGTTGCGAGGAATACAAGGGACTCATATCATACATACATTGAATTTATAGGGAGTTGCAGGGATTAGTATCATACATACATACATTGGATACCCTGGATATTGGAAAATACAAGGAATGTGGATTTTTTTTTAAGTTTTTTACATTAAATTTGAAGTTTCAGGGGTATACAGCAAAGCTGTTATCGTGTAAAGAACCAAGTCTTTGGATTTAAATAAACTGTCCAATTTTTTTGAAAAATTTTACATATCTACAAAGTTTTAGAATGATTGTAAGAAGTTATTGCAATCTAATAACTGAATATTTTCTTTCTATCACACTACAGCACAAGTTCAAATTTTTCACATACAAAGTTTATACAATCACAGTGTGCATGTGTGAAATTTTTTTATCAAAGATATATAGATCTCTAACGGATGTTAAACTTCATAAGAAAGTCCTTATTATACAGGGCAATTCAAAAGTAACTGTCCAGTAGTGCATGGAAACATGTACAGAGGGCGATTGTAGCAAAATGGTGCTGACGACGGAACAGCGTGTGTTCCTAGTGAAGAACATGTTCCGGAATGCTGGCAAATACACAGAGTAGGTTTGGTTAGGTTAAATTTATTGTGAGTGGATGTCACCTCTGACCACCCACTTAACTTTCCCAGCACCGAAACTTTTGAATCACCCTGTACATATTTATATGTTGATTCAAAAAGTTTTCATTCATTTGTAGTATAAATTTTTATATTCAATCTTTCAAAAATATTCATTATCAATCTGATTAATACTCTTAATATTTTTTTCTATTTCATTTCAATATTAAAAATAGAAATAACATCTCATTTAAATTATACAAGTTTATGATCACGACCATATGAATGGAGTAAAGGGATAAAAAATTATATACACACAAAATGTTATAGGATGGATCCTGAGGATAAAAGGATGATTTTTCTCTTGAGATTCACTGAAAACAAACAAACAAAAAAAAAAAAAAAAAAAAAATTTCCAATGATCGCTTCTAAATGTTATTTCCCCGTTTTATTTCCCCTCCCGCCATCCCTACCCACATAAAAGCGAGAATAAATTCATCCTTGATTTATTAAAAATAATTTTTCCCTGGGAATCTTTATAGAGTGAATAATTACATATAAATTATACAATGAAAATTTTTCATTAATCTCCATTCAAATATTCAACCTTTGAGCTTTCTAGAATGGATGACTGATGATATCGTTCTCGAGAAGCAAAATCTTTATTTTCTTCATTCATTTGAGACTGTTTCACTTCTATTTCAGGAAGAACTTTTGGAATGACTACTTGATCTTTTGCTGGTGCTTTTCTAATAAAAAAAAAAAAAGAAAATGAAAAACTACACATTAAAGCTATAACTGAAATTTTTAATGATAAATTTATGCTATTTTAATAACCTACCCAAAACATTTAAATATTATGAATTTCAGCCAAGCAAAGAATTTAAATTCTGCAATTCCTAGGGAGTATATAAAAAAAAACATTAAAGAAATGTCTCCTAAACTGTTCTATTTTACGAGTCGCATCCAGAAAGTAAGTTTCCCGATGGTTTTCCCTTTAAAGTAAACGTAATTAGCAGTGTCAATTGCGCATGCGTAACAGATCTATGAAGTATCAATCATATGCCAGCCGGACAGGTCCCGCCTCATGCCAGTAGCGTGGTAGCAATGGTCCAAAATGGAAGCTCTTATTTCTTCTCCTGCTGCCTGCGAGGTTCGGTCGGTGATAAAGTTCTTGAATGCACAAAGCATTGCGCCAATTGAAATTCATCGTCAGCTCTGTCAGGTCTATGGGCCGAACATCATGAGTAAGCAGATGGTGCGTCGCTGGTGTAGGCAGTTTTCCGAAGGTCGTCAAAGTGTCCATGATGAAGAGCTCAGTGGGTGACCATCCCTCATCAATGATGATCTTGTTGAGCTTGTGCGGCAGCGCGTGATGGAGAACCGTTTTTCACGTTTTCTTGCACCTCAAGAAATTCCTGTCCTCCGGTGAGCGTTTTGGCAACGACGAAGAGCTGAAGATGTCTGTCACACGCTGGTTCCATTCACAGGCGGCAGAGTTCTATGACAGGGGGATACAAAAGTTGATCCTCACGATACGACAAGTGTCTCAATTCTGGTGGTGGCTATGTTGAAAAATAGCTGAAACATTGCTTTACTTGTTGCCAATAAATATGTTCCTGTAAGTGTGAGTTCTTTTTTTTTTTAATAGGGAAACTTACTTTCTGGATGCGCCTCGTATATGCAATGTGGTTATAATTAAACAGGGGATGTGTAGAGCTGTGTCAGAAAAAATGGGTCAAAATGCAAACAAATTTGGTGTGCATACATTTCTAACCTTTTGAACCATGGGGGTCTTTTATTCTTAAATAAAAAAAAAAAAATCATGCTAAGGTTGCTACACTGATGCTGATATTTTAATTTGCACATTGAATAGGTGATAACACAACTGTCAAATATATAAAGGGTCACAAATCTTGTTTCATCAATTGGGATTAGCAACAATTTGATTACTTTGCATTACTCATACTTTGCCAACTAGTCATTGCTGGAACACTCATTATTCGACGCAGCAATGCAAGCGTTGCTCTTTAAAGAATCCTTAAGTGTTTGAATCCTTATGAAAAAGTCCACTCAAAGTCACTAATTTCAGCATTTTGAGGAACATTCCATGTGAAACGAGAAGGAGTAGCAAACGGCTTGAAGCTGTGCAACAAATGCAGAATTCATGTGATTCTAGTACTGTAACGGACATTTGGTATCAAGGTCATGTCCTACACTACAGTCGAAACATTATGCAGTGAATACTGCAGGTTTACCCCTACAAGATAACTCATTGAAACAATTGCTTCATGGTGTTGGTGATAAACAGAAAACATTTGGCTTGTCCTTCACAGCTCGGTTGATAATCGATGATTCAAGTCGCGACAGGTATAAGGGGCATTAATACAGAAAGTGGAAAGCAGTAACTGCAGCCATAGAGAATTTGCCCCATAGCAATGTAATTATTAGATTACCTTAGAGTTAGGTTAGATTTAGATATAATTGTTATGATTGTTGTTTAGCTGCTTTTTATCTTATCCTATTAGCTATAGTATCAGCTTGGTTTTTCTGTTTGCTTGCTGATTTATCCCATGATTCAAGTTGTACTTTAATTCTGTTTTTGTACTACACATTTTTATTATATGAGATGGGTAGTTTTTAAAATACAAGTGTGTATGTAAAAATTTTTAAGTAAGATACTTGTTATCATTGATTTTTAAAATAAATTTTGAAATCTGAAGACCACATGAAATTTGAATTAGGTACAGTCAACCAAAGGAAATAATCCACACGAGTTTAATACTTAATATTACATTTCATGCTAATGTGTTGTTTTAATAGCTTTTTTAAATATAATTATTTAAATTTAATAATCTTAATAATGTTAACTCTAAATGTAATATTAAATTATTAAACATAAATTAATATTGAAACGGTAAAACTTAAGAGTAAAATTCAAGTGTGGATTATTTCCCTTTGATGACTGTACCACATAATTATGTTCAACCTCACCCAAAAGTAATGAAAATTTAAATTATTTTACTATTGTTGATTTCCTACCAGGATTTATCCCAGGATTTGCTTGAGAGATATACACATGAAGAAAAATCCAAATGATAAAATGAATAATAGTATAGAGCCACTGTACAAAAAACATGAGCAAAAAATTCGCCATAACCTAGAAATAATACATACAAAATATATTAAACAAAATATAATCTAATGAATTCTTACAGAGTAAGAAACAAACCAGAAATACTTCTTTTCAAATGAAAAAAGGATCTTATTCTATTGTTGTTAGGAGATACTTAAAAGACCAAACAAAAGGAATCCCTGTAAAGGAAGGAAAACCTCAAACCACAAAGATGGGAGAGATATGAAACACTGTCCTGGATTCAGGCTCTGCCTTCATTTTCTAAAAACCATATCTTGTTTGTCTTCATGGTCTGAGATTTTTTTTTCCCCTCCTGTTACCATTCACAGTTCTTTAGTGTATCAATTATTACATGACATTTTGGAAAAACCAAACTCTATTCTACTCCAGAAGCTAACTCTCAGAGGCAAAGACGGGGCCAAGCCCAATAGGCTCAAATGCAGTGAAGAAAAAAATTATGTAATTGGAAGTATTAGCATCTGAGTATAAGAATTTCCTTCCTATCTGAGAAGTCTTTTAAGATTGTGGCTTTCCGTAATGTTTTATTCAATGTTCTTAGGCTTTTGTGTGAATAACCCCAGTACAGATAAGAATAATGTGAATGGTTGGCACCCATAGGCATTTCATTTTGTGTGCTAGATCTATATATAGTGCCCAGACATTTGGTACATGTATGCCTTTTGTAAACTATGTGTACCTGTATTGGGAATGGAAATATCAATGTACGTCACATTGTTTTGTTTATCTATAAATGTGATGCCTGGCATGTTATGAGGGTTAGTCTTATCAGTTATTATAGCTCTATTTTGTGTTTTCTAAGGGTGGTATTATGATTGGGGCTTAAGCTCGAAGTAAAGATGGTTTCTTCCTCGAATATCCCTAGCTGACTTTATCATTATGATGACTGAAAAATTTCGAGGTGTTTAGAGAAATCACATTTGAAGGTGCCGTATTTATTCCACTTTAATGTGCATCTTGTATAAAGCAATTCCACTTTCAGAGCCCAAATAACCAGTAAAAATTTCATGTTCTTGTATAATGCGGTGCCCATTTTTGACTTGCGAGAAATAAAATATGTAAGAATATACAGAAAAAAACCTCTTTATATTTTACAATTTTAAATATGTACACTTTTATTATTTATTTCATGCCTTTTAAACAGGTATGAAACATGATCGGAAAAAATGCTGTAGGACAAAATGCAACTACGCGTTTTGAAGTGTTCATTTAGTAAAGGCTTCTGGTCTCATGGTCTTGTATTATTAAATGAAATCACTAAACATTACTGAGACAGATCTACATTTAAACAGATTTTATTTACGATTTTATTTAACAAGAGATAATTTTAATTTATTTATTTATTTATTTATTTATTTATTTATTTATTGACGGGAATACCCATTTACAAAAGAAATATTAAATAAAATCATAAATATAAAACAAAAATAAAGAGAGATGAAAAGATATAAATAATATAGTAAAATGATATAAATAAAACCATAAAATCATTAACAAAATAAATTAAAACAATCAATAATTAATATAATTAACATAAAATCAATAATTAGTTAATTAATATCATTAATATAATTAACATAATCAAAAATTAATATAATTAATTATCAGCAGGATAAGTGAAGAGATTAATTTGTTTGAGTTTTTGTCTGTTGTCATGAAAAATGTCAAAATTAGCCAAATAGAAATTAGCACTCCTGAGGAGGCATCTAATTGGTGAGTTATAGACATAATTATTGGCAGACACTGATTTCTCAACGAGAAAGGCACTGTACTCCTAGTAATGTAGTTAGGGATACGGATAGGAATCAGTTCTAGTAAATTAGGACAGTCAACAGTGGAATTCAGTAAGTCAAAAAGAAAGAGTAGGTCTGAACGTATTCTTCTATCGGCCAGAGTTTCAATGTTTAAAAGTTTATGAAGATGGACATAATCTGTATTGAAAGAAATATTACCCAGTTTTCTATTAATCATGCAAAGAAATCTTCTCTGAACTCTTTCAACTGCATCAATATATTTAACATAATGGGGAGACCAGATTATAGAGGCATATTCCAGAATTGGACGAACTAATGCACAATATAGAATTTTAATTGATGTAATATCTTGAAAAGGTTGTATATGTCTATTCAGAAAACCTAAATTTTTATAGGATTTTTTGAGGATATAATCTATACGAGACGTAAAAATCATTCTATTGTCAAAAATGACACCAAGATCTTTTATATTTGTAACCTTCTCTAAAATGATATCGTCAATTGAATAAGGATAAGACACCATGTGTTTGTTTCTGCAGAAAGACACAGCTTTACATTTTCTAATATTGAGCATCATGCCATTACGTGTACACCATAATGATAATGCATTCAAAGAATTTTGAAGAACATTGCAATCCCATTCATCATTAATATAGGTAAATATTTTCAAATCGTCTGCAAATAACAATAATTGAACTCCGTTCAATACCTCGGCGATGTCATTAATATAGAGAAGAAACAGAAGGGGTACCCCACTAGTAGCACTAAATGAACAGGAGATGTTGCCTTTAATTTTAACGTATAAATGCCGAGACACAATAAAACTACGGATCCAAGATAAAAGAGGGTCTCTGATACCGAAGGCTTCAAGTTTCTTACATAGAATATTATGGTTTACTTTATCGAAGGCTTTAGTAAAATCTGTATAAATAACATCAACTTGTTTATGTCTGTCGAGATTGTCAAAGATATAATTTTCATATGTTAGTAAGTTTGTAAGAACAGATCTCCCTGGAATAAAACCATGTTGCTGGGGAGTAATGATATGTTTAAAGTGACACTGTATTTTATCTAAAATGATAGATTCAAACACTTTAGGGATAACTGACTGAATAGTAATCGGACGATAGCTTGTCACATCACTCCTATCGCCAGATTTAAAAACCGGAACAATAAAACTGCTCTTCCAAAAATCAGGAAACACACCAAGATTGATGGATTTGTTGAAAATGATTAGAAGAGGAAGACACAGTGGAGAGGCACAAGTGGAAATACAACACTAAATAATATAAATAGGCATGGATGGAAGTTATCAGGACTTTGTCAGATTGAGTCAGTTTTGAAGTTGCCATCTTCGTGAGAAGTTATTTTCATATTAGCTTTTGGCGACGGGAAATTCAAATGTAATGTATAATGAACTGTACATTGTATATACCGTAATTTATAATTAATATACTGTGATGTGCTTTATATGCAAGTTTCATTTGAACTTCATCAGCCTGAAGTTCGTTTGAACCCCATCACCATAATTTTTCGCATTATAGTAGAATAAATACAGTAGCTTTTCATTACCTAAAGGAGAGTTTTCTATTTTTGTTGGCATCAGAAACATGACAGCTATTTCATTGCCTCCTTGCAAAATATGCTATCACATTATATTTACTTCAATGCAAAATCAAACATTTTATTAAGTAGAGTGAAAATATCTTGGGGACCACCTGTATTAGAGAACCACCTGCCATTTGGACCATTTTTCTAGGAACCGAAATTTCATCCACACTGCAGACTACACTGAAGAACCACCTACAGTGAAGACCGCTTTTTACATGGAACCATAGGTGGTCACCTTACGACAGTTTTTACTGTACCTAGAACATGAATGATTTCATTATTTCCAGTTTTGAGAAAAATGGCAAAATTAAACTACCTGTATTCATTTTTAAACGTGTTCAATACAGGACAGATTCAAACAAAGAAGAAGGGCGTAAAAACAAAACAGAAAACAAATAAGCAAACCTATGGTGAAATTAAGGCTGCATGCATAATATGTGCCTTTACTTTATTTTGCAAACTACATTTTCATGTACACCCCAGGACATGAAAGTTGTAAGGATCAGTCAATGAAATTTGACTTCACATTTCTACTTTTGTTTGCATCTCCCACAAAGTTAAGTCAAACAGTTTAGCTATCACAATCACTATCCCTCTAACTTTTTCAGTACAAAAATATTTAATCACTTCTTTGTACATAGTTACTCCTAATGCCCTTCCAAGGAAGCGAGAACACCACATGATAATGAACAATTAGATTAAGATTAACATGAGCATGAGGCCCTTGCATACTTACCTGTTTGTTAAAACACAAAAACAATTGATATGGTCAATGGCAAGAAATGGAAACACCAATGAGAATATATTTAAGGCAAAGCTTCCTCAAAATAAAAGGAAAAGAATAAAAAATAAAACGCCACCTTTTAATGCTGTTGATATACAAAGACCATCTTTGTATTGACATCATGATTACATATATGCTCTGTTTTAGAGTTATATCAATAAAAATGAAAAAGATCACCATACCTACTTGTGCCTTAAGTTGAGAAATTTAAATTCATTCCAAAAATTCATTCTATAAAGCAAGGCAAACTCATCACTGGATCAATAAAATTTTGGAGAACATTTTTCAAATGTACGTCATAAAAACTTCGTGTATAATTTGTATCAGGTTGGTGCTTGGAAAATGTTGTTTTTTTAACATATGGAACTTTGAACATGGTTCTCAAATGCAGACCAATTTGCATATGCAAATATCATACACATTTTGAAGCATGAAGCTTGCTCTATCTACTTTTCATGTCACATTTGTTTGGAGTTCTTCAAGCATCAAGTGAGACATGGACAAACAACAAATTCGCACCATTTTTCTTTAAGAGTTTAAATTAGGCCCAAAAGCAACAGAAACAGCTCTCAACATTAACCAAGCATTAGGCAAAAGAACTGTGAATGACCAGTTGGTTCAACGTTGGTTCAAAAACTTTTGTGCTGGTGATGAATTCCTCAAAGATGAAGATCTCAGGTGATTGTTGACAATGATGTCTTGCAAACAATTATTGAAGCAGATCTGCATAAAACTTCTCAAGAAGTTGCAGAAGAGGTGGGCATCGGTCAGCTCAGTGATTGGATGCAGGAGAAGCTCCAAAATCGTTTCCAAAGCCAAATCTTCAACCACAGAAGGTTATGGTGATCAGCAAATGGAACCATCCACTGCAGCTTCTTGAAACAGGCTGAAACAATAACAGCTGCAAAGTACTGTCAAGAAATTGACAAAATGCATGAATAATCGCAGCACCAAAGTCCAGCATTGGTTAATTGAAAGGGACCAATTCTTCTGCATGATAACATGAGACCACACATTGTAAAAGTTACTGTGAACAAACTCAACGAATTGGGTTATGAAGTTTTGCCTCACCCCGCCTACTCACTGGACCTGTCGCCTACCGATTACCATTTTTTCAAACATCTCGATAATTTTCTGAAAAGGAAGGGTTTCAGGAACCAGGAAGCTGCAGAAATAGCCTTCAAAGCATTCGTCGATTCCAGAACTCCAGAAGGCATACATAAACTTGCGTTGCATTGGGAAAAGTGTGTAGATTCTGAAGGTTTTTATTTTGATTGAAAATGTTTATCCATTGTTAAGATATTCACTTTTACTTTTGACAAATAAAAACAACATTTTCCATGCACCAACCTGATACATTTTTCAAAAATTTTTTCATCAATATCGTATACAAGGAGATGGCGAACATCATTTCTTGAAAACGTCCTAATGTATTTCCAACATTTTTCGTCACACGAGAAAAATTAAAGCGCCCATGTCCTTGCTTCTAGCATTTTTAAGTGGAATTTGCATTTTGTATACTGGGAACGTTGCATCTTCCTCAGTTTCCATATCAGTTTCGTGTTAATATATAAAATGATTTACAGTTTCATGTAATATATAAAATGACTTGGAATGAGGTGTCATGAATGGATAAAAAGTAAAATTAATGATAGTCCAAATTTGTTCCAAACACACCTTGTTTAGTGCAACCATTCTAGTTTAGTGGTACCATTATGGTTCATTAAAACTTTCATTGCTAAGAACTACAATCCATGGACGAACACCATATATGGACAGTGGTTGACAGACCAGTAAATGCTAAAGTTATCCGAAGCAAGTGGGTATATGCAATCAAATGTGACAATGGAGGTAAACGTTACAAAGCTAGACTTGTGGCAGACGGATCTCGACAGAGACCGCGGGAAAAGTGGACTTCACTGAAATATTACTGAGAATTTCCCTTGCCAAGTAGGGATCCCAATTACCAAAAACAGACTACATTTTTCTCGGGTGCCAAAGCAAATTTCTTAACTTTTGGCCCAAATCTATAAAACTGACTAATAACACGAGTATATGTGGTACCTTTAAAAAGCCAATAAAATTGCTTAATTTTTGTAAATTTTAAAAGTGAAAGGCAAAAAAAAAAGAAACACTCGTATTCAGTGTTCTTTTTTTTCCCCCTACATTGGATGCTTGATCTTTTCTCTTTTAAAAAGTATTTCTAATTCTTTACAAAGATTAAACGGTTTGTTTTTTTTTGTGTGTGTGTGTTTATTTTTTATTAAAAAAATTGTTTTTAGGATTATTTACAAGCTAGGGATTTCTTTTTAAATAAAACAAAAGTTTTATCAAACAACATTAGCAACTTACACCAATGAGGGATATCCACCGATTGCAGAATATGGAATACCAGCTTTGTGATTTGTCGTTTATTATTTGCTGTTGAATCTCCTTATTTCCTAAAATGTACCATTTTAAAAATCAATTATCTTTTTTAGAGTACATGTACTGATTCACATTAAGCATGAGTGATAAGTGGAGAAAGAAAACGAGAGGTGATACTATTAGGCACTGATAGAGAAAAATGTTATAGGTAATTGTAATAGTGTGCAAAAGATAGAATAAACAGCAACAGTTTAGGTATTTAGTGGAGAGGAGCCCTGAGAATCTGGATAAATTTGAATGTGCAATGGCATACCAGATTGGAATTCAGGGGACCCTCTCCAAAAAAGAAAAATCAATTTTACATAAATCATAAAACTTACCTCTATTATAACTCATGAATGCAAGAATTTTTGTTTTGCATCATATAAGGTCCATTTAAAAAGTAAACAGACTCTTTATTTGATTCTCTTGAGAGGACACACAGTGACAGAGAAATTGCTCCCCCTCTTCATAGCAGTGCTGGAAGTCCTTTCTCCCACTCCATTTCAGTTGGTCCACCACGACTTTCTGAATCACTTCCACAGAGGCAAAATGTCATCCTTCGAGGTAACATTTCAACTCGGGAAAGAAAAAGAAGTCACATGGCACAAGATCAGGAGAGTAGGGAGGCTGAGACACCACTGAAATGCCTTTCTGGGCCAGAAATTATATGACAGAGAGTGCTGTGTGACAAGGTGCATTGTCGTGATCCAGCATCCAAGTTTCAGTAATACTTGGTCTCGCTCAAAGAACTCTTTTCCTCAGTCTTTCGAGAACAATTAGAACATTGCTCCAAGTTCGAAGCATCCGTTTCAGTGACACACTAATGAATCAATCTTCACATGAACGTTTCGTATCAATAATGTAGCGACAGTAGGAAGTTGAAAATTACTCTGAAGATCGAGCAGATGTTAGCCTATACTACCACTAGAAGGAGACGCCTCCCGAGTTGCCAGATAACACGCTGTGCATGCATTTTCATTACTTTGTAAACAGACTCATATGTTTAATTATGTACTGTTTTTTATATATAAGGGTTGTACAAATGAAAACGAAAATTTGTGTGGGGGGGGAAAAAAAAAAAAGACGACGTGTAGGATCTAGTTTTTGGTTTCAACAATTGTGAAACCTCACGTGCAAATTGAACAATAGGTTGCAAGTGTTGCATCACGTGAGAAAGAACGATAGCTCGTGCTTCGAAGCTCTGAGAGTGATTGCTTTGTCCAAACAACAAAACGGAGTCAACGAAACAGGAACAGAGAGCAGTAATTCGTTTTTTGACAAGTGAAGGAGTTTCAGTTTCTGAAGTTCATCGTCGTATGCAGAATGTCTATGGAAATGACTGCCTAACCTTCACTCGTATTTGGGTATGGAGCAAGAGGTTTCGGAGGGACGTTCATCATTACAAGATGATCAACGACCTGGACAAGCAAACCGTGCCATCACGGATGATTCCAAAGCCAAAACTGACACTGTATCTTAAAGGAAAACAGAAGAGTGACAATCGATGTCGTGATTGCTAAGACTGGCCTTAGTCATGGAACTGTTCACTCCATTATCAGGAACCATCTGCACTACAGAAAAATCTGTGCAGAATGGATCCCGCATCATTTGACATCAGAACAACTTGGAGTTCGAATGGCCACGTCCCTGCAACATTTGACTCGCTATGAACAGGAAGGAGAGAGTTTTCTCGACAGAATTGTTACAGGGGATGAAACTTTGTGCTTTCATTGTCAGCCCGAAAGCAAACATCAAAGTTTTCAAGGAAGCATTATGGGTCACCACCCCCAAAAAAATCAAAAGCAATCGCAAACAGCACAGAGAAGGTGATGTTGACTGTTTTTTGATCGTAAAGGCCCGATTTTACTGGACTTTCTTGAAAAAAGCACCGCAGTTAGTGCAGCACGATACAGGGAAACACAGAAGGCACTGCGCGCAGCAATCAAATGCAAGTGTCTTGGACTTCTTACAGAAGGAGTGCTTTTTCTCCACGACAACACACGTCCTCACACCTCGAAAGGAACGGTAGACCTCATTAAAAAGTTCAACTGGAAAGCAATGTAGCATCCACCTTACAGCCTTGACTCATCCTTCACGTGTTTGGGGATCTCAAGAAACACCTGAAAGGCCGCAGGTTTCAGTCGGATGATGAAGTGAAGGAAGAGGTTTTGGAATGGTTCCACATGCAACCGAAAAACTTCTTCCATAAAGGAATTACGTCTTGTTACACAATGGGATAAATGCCTTAACGCATTTGGAGAGTATTTTTAAATTCCTTATGTACACTTTGGATAAAATAAATAATTTTCGTTTTCATTTGTACGACCCTTATAATATACTAGCAGAGGACCTGGTGTTGCCCAGGATAATTACGCTTGTAGGTAAACAGAACAACCTCAAAAAGCTAAATTAAACCTCCAAATTGGTTAAATAATAACTCAACCACTACAATATAGAGCGAAGGGACTATCCATTGTAAGAAAAATACGAAAGACAGGAATTTACCTCTTCACTGAAAAAATCCATTCTAGGTGATATACCGGGACTTGATTTTCCGAAAAAAAAATTTTTAAAGGCCCACAATGGATGGACCTCTCCAAGGATGCTTTCAATTGTTACAAACTGAAACTTATCTATATTGCACAAACTTTTCCTTACATTGTTGGTCATGAGATATATATTGTTGGTCCGTGCAGAGTGTTTGTGAATTGCGTGTTGATACCATTGTTGATACTTATTGTTGCACAAACTTTGCCTTGCATTGTTGGTCATGAGATATTTCTTATTAATATGTCTTGCCATAACCATGAATATCGATTTTTTATCAATTATTATTATCTTTTCGAAATCTGAAGTAGACAGTGACCTTCCTCATGCTTTGACGGTCAAGTATGCAAAATTTCATCAAGATCGGAATAAAACTGTAGATTTGCATAAGAAACAAACAAACATCCTTCATTATATATATAAATAGATAAATATAAATTTAAAGCAGAAGATCAATAAATATATTTAATTATTTCAAACACTAAACACAATTAAAATTCTTAAAAACTGTTTTGGCAGTATAAATATTTATAATGTGTGGTTCAGCATGTCATTCATGTAAAAAAAAATATTGTAAAACCCACACCCTTGTATACCCCGCACACCGTTCTGTGGAGGTAAAAAAGCGTATAACCTGCGGGGTATATTCACGAAAATACGATAGTCACTTTATTGACACAACAAAAGAGGAATTCATCTGTTTGGAAAATTCTCTAAGAAAGCAAATGATGAATATCATTTCATGCTGTAGCACGCTGAAATAAGGGTGATTCGAAAGTTCCCAAACTCCAAGTTTAAGACGTATTCACTGCAAAACATAAAAGATATCCGAGTATTGCTGCTTGAGGCAGTTGTGTGTGACCCTTAGAACGCACTACACAACAGTATGCATCCCTGCAGGCGAGCAGTGACATTTTATCAGTCATGGTTCTCATGCAAAGACAGAGTCTGACTTCATACAGTAAAACTCTTGCGCTTAAAATCTTAAAACTTAGCAGTAGGCAATGCGTTTTACCAAATCTAAAGAATGAAGCTCTTGCACTACTTGAATTCTGTACAGCCGTAGCTTTAGACGTTTAGTGGCTCTCTCGCAGGCTGAATGTGAAGCCTAACTGTTGAGATAACCGCTGAAGTGACTTCTGTGGAGAGTGCTGCAGGGAAACGTGGTCATCACCACTGCCTGTCGGGCACTTTTAGGCTTATCATAAATGGAGCCTGCCTCATAAAACCGGTATACAAGATCATACAGAGTTGGTTTCCCTGGTACTGTATAGGAGCATCAGAAAACTTCCTTTGAAAGCGCTGGATGCAACGTTGGTATGATTTTTCTGCAAAGTAAAGTTCTAAGAATGTGACTCTGATCTTGTGTGAGTGAACCATGGCTGACTGAACGTCACTGTTGGCCCGTGCAATCGTCGTATCACATGGTGCTCTCACGTTGCGCAGTGCATTCCTAAGGTCACATATAACTACCACAAGCAGCAATACTCTAATATCTTGGTTTGCTTTAGCAGCAAATAAGTCTTAAACTTGTCGAATCACCCTGTAGCATTTCCGAGATAAAAACTGCCTCAAAGATAAAACAAAAATAAGTTGACTACAAAGATATTTTTGTGTGGTGTGGACATGAAAATGAAAACAAATACCAGAGAAAAATACCTTTGGAAAGTAATAGTGGAAGTTCCAAGGCAGAATCGCTGCTTTCATTTTCTTGTAAAGAGTCATCCCATTCACTCACTTGGCTTTCACTACTTAAAATACTGCTATGTTCATCAGGTGATGATATCAAACTTGATGCATGTGAACCTTTCTAATAAAAATACAAATAAAAATGAACATTATCAGGTTATCTAGATTCCTCAGAAATATCATACTACATGTATCATATACTTTACCCGTTTCTGGCCAAATTTATTTCTTGGATTTAATGGTTTATCAATTCCATTTGGGAGAGCGCCATATGTTCTTTTTACATCAGAGTTTAATGAAGTTGAGCTGAAATTTTCAATTATAACAAATTAATTTTGAAGAAAGTACCGTATAGCCAAAAAAATAAAATTTCTTATAGAAATAAAAAAGACCGAATATAATTGCAATTATTGTATTGTACTGTATCAACAAGCATCTCTTATGGGAAAGAGAAACTGCTCCCCAACAGGCAAAACCCAAAACGGGGTTGATATATGGGTTAGATAGAAATATCGGCAAGATTAAAAACGTTTATTACGAGGCCGAGTCAAATGAAAACCGCTGTAGAAAATCGAAAACCACTCCCATTGCAATCAGACCCAGTACGCATACGTGTGGACTCTCCCGCCATCAAATGACGTTGGTCTCGCATCCCCACGTGACCCACCGGTGCCATACGGACATTTCCAATATGGCGACCCCTCTGTTAGAATGCACCAAAGAAGAGCAGCGTGGAGTGATCCGTTTCCTACACAGTGAAGGCACGAAACCAATAGAAGTCTGTCGACGCATGGTGGCACAGTATGGTGCTGCATGTGTATCACAGACTCAGGTGTAAGAATTCAGCAGCGGCACAACAAGTTTGGCGGACGAAAAAGCCGAAAAAGTTCCGCAAGCCAGCCATCCGCAGGAAAGGTGATGCTGACCTTCTTCTGGGATCGCAAGGGTCCCATAGTGGAACATTACATGGATAAGGGCAAGACGGTGACCAGTGCCACTTATAGTGAATTGGTGTGTGACATTCTGAAACCTGCTATACACACCAAGCAACGCAGACTCCTCTCAACAGGCGTTCTCATCCAGCATGACAACGCGCGGCCTCATACGGCTCGTGCAACCGTGGTGACTATCCATGACTTGCATCTGGAGTGCCTCCCCCATCCTCCTTACTCTCCCGACCTCATGTTCTCCGACTTCCACATCTTAGGCTCACTAAATGACTTCTTATACTCTGTTCACACAATAAATCTTGATCATGATCAATTCGCTGATCATGATAAAAAATGTGGTGTGAACGGAACGTGATCAAGTGAAACGTAATCATCATGCTCGGAACGTGTAATTTCACACAAGTTCAGAGCCGATCAACTCCCAGATTCAGTGCGCTTGCTAGGTTTTCCTAATGGCGGAAAAACGCGTCTTCGCTACATATTTAAGAGTTATACGAACTAACTGCACCGTCATGCCATGAATTGTTAACGTAGAAAGAACTCTATTTGTTCCAGAACATCAGTTAGGAACCGAAACAAGAAAGAATGCTAATTATTTTTATAATCAGAGAAGATTAGGTCTGCAGTAAAATGTCTATCGCTAAAAACTCCAGTGATGCCATCTAGTGGCAAAAATTGTAACTCTGATCGTTATTAAGATTTTGCAGTATGAACGCAAGGATTTGTCGATGATGCTTGAACATGATTCACCTTGAATGTGTGTAAAGTGATCATGATCAAGAATTATAGTGTGAATAAGGTATTAGGTGTCCACAAGTTCACGACCGACATGGAGGTGAAACAGGCAGTGCATGAGCAGTTGGACGTGCAGCCAAAAGATTTTTTTTCCCAAGGTATCCATACCCTCCCGACTTGGTGGTGGAAATGCATCAAAAAGCAGGGGGACTACATTGAAAAATAGTGTATTTGTTCTAACTCTGTCTGTAATAAAGCAGCTGTAAAAATAATATTTCCAGTTTTCATTTGACTGACCCTCTGTCCCATTTCCATAAAAGTTGGGACAAAATGAAAACTGAATATAAAATATGATTGACTAAATCTATATTAGAAAAATTAAAAATAATAAACGTGTTTGAAGTGATTGAAGTAAAACATGTACAATTTATAAATGCCAATCTCTTTTTTGGTCGTATGTAATATTTTAATGAAACTGCCATTGGCAACATGCGTCATAATAGTTGGGACAGAAGGAAAAGAATGCACCAGAAGCCATACAAGTGACATGAATATTCTTGAAACTTCTGGAGAACATTATGTCAGAACTTTTCCCTCTTTAAATGCAAACTGCAATGTGCGGCCAGTCATTTACACGACAAGATGGGTTGAGACAAGGCAGTGGGTCAAGATATGCACAATAGAATAATCCAGCAATTTAGAAGCAACCTATCTCAGCATGAAATAGCCAGGCATCTTGGACTTTTGTCATCTACAGTTCATAATATTATTAATAAGTACAGGACAAGTGGAAATACCACTATTCGTAAAGGGCAAGAATGAAGACCAATTCTGACTGCTCGTGATCTTCGGGTTTTCAGACGTCATTGCATTAAAAATAGGCATTCAACAGCGACAGAAATTGCGGAATGGGCTTGAAAATTCTACCAAAAACCTTTATCGTTGAATACCGTTCACTGCTACATCAACTTCTAAATGTACAGAGGTTGAGTCAAAAGTAGTGGCCAACTCAGCAGGGGGAGGTTAGTGTTTGACGGATTCTGGATGAAGACCATTTACCACAAGAGTATACTGCAGTTTATTAAGAGAAAAGATTGGGAAGAAACGTCAGTACGAATTTGAATGCCATAGACATTGTGCCACCTGCGTCAGCCAGTGTAAAAACATGGCAGAAAAATTGGTGACACGCGGGCTCATTTGTCACTACTGGAAAAAGGGGACCAGTGCGCAAGCAGCAGCTACCGAAATTTGCAGGGTGGAAGATCAGGGTGTGACCAATGAACGGATAGCACAACAGTGGTTCTCCCGCTTTTCGTCTGGAGACATGGGCCTGGAAAATGCGCCGAGGATAACGCAGCCCAGTGGAAGCCAACCCAGGCAGCACCACCTGTGGACTAATGGTGGACATCGGGACATCATGATCGAGTGTGGTTCGACATCTGCCCGCCATGGGAAAGGTCAACAGAAGCTGCCGAATTGTACCCTACGAGCTGACGCCCATGCAAGCACAACAACAGGTGAAGGTGTGTCGTTAACTGCTGGAAAAAATCGAGGTTCTACCACATCCAGCATACAGCCCCGACTTGGCACCTTCTGGCTACCATCTCTTCCAGTCCATGGGCACTTTCTGTGTGGACCACGCTTCGCCAATGTCAGTGAGGTTGATGACGCCATGTGTGACTATTTCGCCCAGAAACCAGAGTGGTTTCGCAAGGACATCCACCAACTGGCTGATCGTTGAAGACCATCGAGCATGATGGACTCTACTTTGAAGATTAGCAATGAGTGGTTCCTGTCTGGTGCCCATTTAAAAGCTTGCACGGTGATCGGCCTTTATTTTTGAGCCAACCTCTGAATGTGGCGAATTACTAAAAGGAAGTTATGTCAACGACCACCGGAAACAGTTCAACAGCAACGGTACAGAAATTGGTATCATTAGTTCATTGACGGCTATAAAGCATGATCAGAAGAAAAGGAGACGTCACCCAATAGTATTTCACCCACTGTCCCTTACATTTTTTGGAATGTGTTGCACAATCAGTTTGCAAAAAACCTAATATTTATTATTATTAGTTAAATTTTTGGTTCTGAAATGTTTAATACCTACCCAATAAACTATCTTCTTTTGAAATAAAATGAATTTAATACATCAGTGTATCAATAGTTTTGCTGTGTCGCATGTCTTCACCCTGTCTGATCTTTTATGGAAATGAGGTTTGTACATACCTCATACTAATGAAATTCATTCACCAGTTCAAAATTATAATGAATTTCCATATTACAATATAAAAAGATTGAAAAATAGAAATTCACCTAAATTTTTGATCCCGTCTTTTCCAGGCTTCAGCAGTCATTGCTAAACAAAAATATGCATAATTTATGACCATATATGTCAACAGGAATGGAATAGTGACTATGGGAGCCAGTGTGTTTATTTCACCAATTAAAATGAATATCAAGGTAACCACTGCTATAACAATAGTTCCTATAACAGGCGTTTTATTGGGACCTTTCTGCAAAAACAAAGTAAAATTTTTTTTATAAACGATATCTGTCGTTTTAATAAAAACAAAAAGAATTTCATATTCAAAAACACATTTAATAAAAATGCTACTAAACTACAGTGAAATCTCAATTTACCATTTTCATACTGACCCTGAAGAAACCACGGATACAAGAAAATGATACTAACTGAAGGAAAAACCTCCAATAACTGACTTTCCACATCTCGGATATCTTTGTGGTTTGAGTTTACAGATATATTTGACTTTCTATTTACTTGCTTACCATTTACCCAATACAGCACGGAGCTAAAGGAGTGCTTCCTCTGTCGTCTCTCCACTCTTTCTCAATAGTCTGCTAACTCTCCATTATCTCCAGTTACTCATCATTTTTAAAGATTTTCAAGAAATTGTTAAGTACTAAGAACTCTCTTTTCTAAGGAAAGCCTGAATAACAGGGATTCTATGCATTGTTACAAATTGAAATTTATCTATATTGCACAAACTTTGCCTTGCATTGTTGGTCATGAGATATTTTACATTAATATGCCCTGCCATAACCATGAATATCGATTTTTTATCAATAATTATTACTTTTTCAAAATCTGAGGTAGACACGTGACCTTCATCATGCTTTGATGGTCAAGTATTCAAAATTTCATCAAGATCGGAATAAAACTTTAGATTTGTATAAAAAACAAACAAACCCACAAACAAACATCCTTCTTTATATATATAGAAAGATGGATGCCAGGCAGCTAGAACAACGTGTATAGGTAAAAATAGCAGTGCTTCACTGTCAAAATCCAAGGAAATGTCACGCACAACTCGTAGAATTTGTTGGAGATCGTTCTCTCCCATATAGATAGATAGCAGTTTTCCAATGTGGACAAGTAGCATGTGCCGGATGCCTCGTACAGGACGCCCTATGACCGTTCTTACTGACATTGCTTGTGCCGTGATTGCACAATCTTACAGGAGTTGTCAACAGAAACAGGTATCTGTGCATAAAATGTTACGACACAATCTGCACATGTACAAAATTGCAACCAAATGGGTACCACACGCATTGACAGAACAATGAAAGTGGATACATCACGAAACATTTCCTGTGAACCTGTAACAACAAAATTGTGAAGGAGAATAGAATCACACTGTAAAGGATCACTGTCACTGACAAAACCTGAACCCGTGTTAAACATCAGTCTGCTGAATGGCAACATCAAGGATTGCCGTGAAAACACAAAATCCATCCAAATCCATCTTCAGTGAATTAATGGTCATTTTAGCGTACGACCAGGAATTCTTTTGTGTCATTTTGTTCCCCATCGTTACCATGCCGCTTATCTGTAGAACAACCTAAGTTGCGCTAGTGGGAATAAACATCCCGAGTTGTGAACGATGCAATCATACTTCACGATAATGCAACAGCCCATACAACAGACATTGTTGAGGCCAGTTTTTGGTACTGGAGATGGGAAATACTATCAGGTCGTTGCATATCAAATGTTGGATTTCGAGGTGAGTTCCGCGCTTCAGCACGGTTTACACGTTTAGTAGCAAGTACCCACAACAGAGTAGTGCATTCCCAGAGATAAACCTATCAGGAACCAGCTGCTTAAAATTTGCATGTCTACAATGCTATTTAATAGCGTTTGAACCCAAGCAAAGATCATCCTGACTTCATACGAATTACGTGTCATAATGCATTACAAGTTCAGGTTGAATCACACGGCATCCAACATCTCTCAAAACATCAATAAGGTATTTGGTGTGGGCACCATAAATGAACGCACTGTCCAACGTTGGTTCTGAAAATTCCGGGCAGAAGTGACGGACCTGGCAAATGAGCCACGCGGCAGACCGCCCAACGTGTTGAATGACGCTGATCTGAAGCAATCTGTGGAAGAGGACCCGTCATAAACTGTTCAGGACCTTGCAGGGGATCATGCTGTATCAGCATCGACTGTCAGTAGATACCTTAGGACCATCGGCAAGGTGAAAAAGCAGGACAAATGGGTCCCACATGAACTTACAGAAAACCAAAAAGAGCATCGGTTGGAGATGTGTACGGAATTGCTTTTGTACCATGAAGAAGCAGGGATTCTTGATCGCATTGTCACCTGCGACGAGAAGTGGCTCCTATAGGAAGCGGTCAGCACAGTGGTTGGATGCTGATGAACCCCCGCGACAGTTCCCTAAACCCCCATTGCACCCCAGGACGCTCATGGTTACAATGTGGTGGAACATCCATGGTGTAGTGCATTACAGCTTCCTGCAACAAGGGGAGACGATCACCGCTGCAACCTAATGTCGTGAACTGCATCGTATGCACACAAAAACTGTGTCAGCAATAACCTGCACTTGCGCATCACAAAGGCGTCCTTCCGCTCATGACAATATGCGTCTGCACGTTGCATG
Organism: Rhysida immarginata; assembly: GCA_023313115.1. Taxonomy (NCBI): domain Eukaryota; kingdom Metazoa; phylum Arthropoda; class Chilopoda; order Scolopendromorpha; family Scolopendridae; genus Rhysida; species Rhysida immarginata. The sequence goes on from JAHWFO010048912.1 coordinate 2,546,605, forward strand.
AATGACTGCAGGTGCTACAGGCTCTGGGCAATGAGCTGCTTCCACTCCCCCGCCCCCCCCCCGTACTCTCCGGACCTCTCCATACCAACTACCATCTTTTCCAGAGCCTGTACAATTTTCTCCGGAGGAAAACATTCCTAACCCAAGCAGATGTCGAAAACGCATTCCGGGAGTTTATTGAGTCCCGTAACCATGGATTCTATCGAAGAGGGCTTGAGAAGCTGCCAAATTGTTGGTAACAATGTTTGGATTGCAATGGAGGTTATTTTGAAAAGCACGTGTGAAGATATCCTTTCTAGAGGGCCATTAAAAATGACCTCTGCAATCCGACATTTGATATGCAATGACCTGATAGATCATCCCACCAATTCACTTGTTCTGTCACCATGCGATTTCGATTTTATACCGAAATTGAAATCTCCATTGCGTGGGAGATGCTTCCAGTATGATGAGAGATTACCGGATTGGACAATGAAGCAGCTGAAGGTATGCATCGCCCTCCTCATAATACGTGCTCTATAGGGTTTTAATAGGGACCATAGGAATTTAATGACAGGTCCAAGAAAATGGTACAAGTGGGATCACCGATAGAAGTTCCACTGCACTAAAATCATCATAAGAAGCTAAATTAAAACATACCCCTTTCTCGAGAAATTTAATACAAGGAATTACATTTTCCATTGCTATACTCTGAAGTATTCGAGGCGTTCCATATAATGTTGCTAAGCCTGCAGATGCTGAAGAGACGTACAAACCGCTTAGAAACAATGCTCCAGTCGCTGATACCTGTAATTAAAAGATAAGAAAAAGCAATTTAACGTTATTTTTCTTTTCTTCCTATGAAAATAACTGGTATGATAACTACAGACAAGTACTGTGACAGTCTATTCAACTTAGAAGGAAAAGTTTAGTTAATCATAGGAAAAAAAACGAACTATTACCTCCTCAGCTATTAAAAAGTTTGTTAGTAAAGCATTTCGACAGCAAGTTGCTCCAAGGATTAAAATGAACATCATATATAAAAAGGAGCTGGAAGGGTTTATTAAAGGTTAAATTAAAGTACGTAAAATGCCATTTACATCAGTGTCTTTAGCAGGCACCAATAATTAATTAAATAAAAAGACAAATGTCCATTCCATTATCCACAAGGTTATATTACACAAAGCATTTGAACTTTTGTTAACTAGGGACACACTACACATTGAAAACTTAAAAATGGTGACATTTGAGATGAATCCACTAAAGTTAAAACAATTTACCATGTCGCGATAGCAGAGAGAGTCCCTGTAGGAATATCTTTTGCAGGCCTACGAAGATCTCCGCTCATATTAATGCCTGCAAAAACGCCCGTTAATGAAGGGAAAAATACACCAAAAACAGTGAACAGATTATTATCTTCCGTGTAGTTTGGATGTGAATTATTCCAAAAATTATACGAGTAATATCCTTCCACTCCAGAACCTTCATGAAATAAAGCACAGAAAAAATACATAAATGTCACAACGTATTTATTTAAAGTAAATAAAATTTAAAGAAATTCTAAAACGCTATAAAACTTATTTATAAAAACTTTTATAGTGCAAGTTTATTAATGTTAATTCCCGAGTGGCCAAAAAAATTAGAGACATCCTCTAATAACGACATGGTCCACCTTTAGTTTTGATCACAGCCGATATTCTTCTTGGCATGGACTCGACAAGATGCTGATACCATTGCTGATGAATGTTGGGCCATGCTGACATAATAGCAGCACTAAGTTGGGTCAGATTAGATGGTGGCTTTTCTAATCTTTGAAATAATCTTTCAACTTCGTCCCACAAATGCTCAATAAGTCATCAGCAATGGTATCAGATGTTGGGCCATGCAGCGCTAAGTTGGGTCAGATTAGATGGTGGCGTTTCCAAGCTTTGAAATAATCTTTCAACTTCGTCCCACAAGTGCTCAATACGATTGAGGTCAGGGAACTGAGCTGGCCATGGAAGCAGACTAAACTCTGACTAAACTCTTAAGCATAGACGACATAGTGGAGCATTGTCAAAATGAAAACGAATCTGAAGAAGCAGAGAGTAATGACGATGATGAGATAGAAACATCAGCACCATCTACAAGTGATGTTGTTAATATTAGAGATTAAGTCGTTTGTCCTGTAGGCATTATGTGCACCAGTTCTTTTCAATTTATATACTTTTGTGAATGATGCTTTTACAAAAAATTACCGTAAATCCTCTACTATCATGCGAATAATTTTGGCCTAAAAAAACACCTAAATTTGCTGGGTCGTATTATACAAAAGGATTAATATCAGCCCTGCAACGATGACTGCAGCGAGAGGAGGTTTTGTCCGGAGGGGATTTTGTTCTGATGAAATTACCGTGTAATATACATTAATTATATTGCATATACAGTGTCCAGTTCATTACACAATAAATTAATTCACTTTTTATTCGAATTTCTCGTCTTCAACATCTAATACAAAAAATAACTCCTCCAAAGGTTGCTACTTCAATATTGATGGTCTCTGCTTCGAACTACAGTCCTGATGAAATTCTCATCAAATATACCGTGTGATATAGATTGATTATACAGCATATACAGTGTCCAGTTCATTACACAATAAATTATTTCACTTTTTATTTGAATTTCTTGTCACCAACATCAAAAATAACTTCTCCCATAGATCGCTACTTCCAAATAGGCCTACTTCCAAACTGCCTCGAACCAAAGCTTATGCAGTGAAGTTATGAAAAATGTTAAACTGAATAAAGATTACTTGTTTTTTTATTAAGAAAACTGATGTTCTGTTGTTGTTTTTATTTTTGTCGATGTGCGAGTGGGAAAGCTTCCCATATCAATGTAGGGCAGTTGCTTTTGTCGAAGTTGCTTTCTTTGCTGATGATATCACACGAATTTACCGTGTATTATACATTAATTACATTGCATATTCAGTGTCGTAGTTCATTATACAGTAAATTAATTCACTTTTTATTCCAATTTCTCTTCGCCAGCGGTACCGTAATATGAAACTAACTCTTCCAAAGATCGCTATACTTGCAAACTGCCTCGAACCAAAGCCTACAAGATATAGAAAGCTTAAGCAATGAAGTTGTGAAAAATATTAAACTGAATAAAGATTACTTGTTATTTTATTAAGAAAACTGATGTACTCTTAGTTTTTTTTTTTGCCGATGTGTGAGTGGGAAAGCTTTCCTATCAATGTAGGGCTATAAACTTCCAAACTGCCTCGAAAACAACTCCCAAAGATCGCTACTTCCAAACTGCCTCGAACCAAAGCCTACAAAAAAGCTTATGCAATGAAGTTATGAGAAATATTAAACTGAATAAAGATTACTTGTTTTTTTTTATTATGAAAATTGATATAAAGTCGATGTGTGAGTGAGAAAGCTTTCCCTATCAATGTAAGGCTATAAACTTCCAATGGTTCAGAGGAAGAAGACAGTTCACTTGAAGATTGGGATACAGATGTCAAGTTAACTGAGGAAGATTGGAAAGACCTCTTCGAAGACACAGATGAATAGAATTGTAAAGATTTTGAAGGTTTTTGAATTGTAAAGATACAGATTATTTAAAAATTTTAAAATAAAGATTTTTTTTTCTGTATATTTTTGCACATTTTATTTCTTGCGAGGAGTCAAAAATGGGGATCGCATTATACAAGAGGATAGCATTTTTGCTGTTTTTTTGGGCCGAAAAAGTGGAATCGCATTATACAAGAGGTCGCATTATAGTAGAGGATTTACGGGTATATTTTCATTCATGTAAACCAATTTTGAAACCAACTACAGGTATTTTTCTGAAATAAATGACTGACGATAGTTTTTAGACTTCATTCATATGAAAACTGGAGATTACGAAAATTTATTTTGGGTCCTCTGAATTTCATAATAATGGGGTTCAACTACAATTATTTTATTCCTACCAATTGTTTGAATCCATAGTTATATCTTATATTTTTACATCTTTATAAATTTTTCATAATTCTTCATTTATTAATCTGAATTAGTACATGCAAAATTTATTGACGACGTTTCATTTAAAATACCTGGATTTGTAAATATGAAAGATCCTACAGCAAAATCTAATGCAGCCAGCAAGAGTACTAGCAGAAGCACGAACTGAAGTTTAATAACCCAGATAACTCCGGCCAAATTGATAACTGCAAAAAAGTAACATTTTAATGAATGTCGGCTATTATGAAATCAAGAGTTTTATATAAACAAAAAAACTTTAATTTATCCAAATAAAAATTTAATTTCTTACTAATGATAACTGCAATAAGAGAAATCGCAAGGCCTCTTTCGATCCACACATTATCTACTTTTAATAAATTTCCAACAGATTCTCCAAAACCGATGCTATGAAGGGCAGCACCAACGGCCTAAATTATTCATATTAATCTGACATTAGAAATAATTAAAATACAAATAACATGTATGTAAATCAGCAAATACATTTACATTATTAATGAAAGCTCTGATACAGTATACACCGCTTTGCAATAAAATTGCCCCACCAACAAGAAGTCATACGACCTTATCCATATTTAGTGGGGGGGAAGGGGTCGTCTACCTCCGACTAGTAAACGATTAGAGGCATGCTCACGGGACATGACCATTTGGGGTTCTGGGTGCCTGTATAGGCTCATCAGTTGACACCTGTGCGAGACGTTCCATGCAGTAGGAAGGAAGCAACTGCCTTGTGAACGTACAGTACTGTAATCCGCACAACGGTCTCAATGCTGTGATGACGACAACGACAACCGTTCACGCAATTAACGGACTTTGAACAAGGTCGGATTATTGGCCTCTACGAGGCTGTATGGTCAATCAGACGGATTGCTGTCCATGTGTTGCGGGATGCATGGACGGTAGGCTGATGTTGGAGGCAATGGCGAGAGGAAGGCACACATGCCAGAAGATCAGGCTCTGGGGCCCATAGAAGACGTCAGCTCGTACCGATGGGTGGATAATGCGAACACCGCTAGCGAACAGAACCATCACCCTGTGGCAACTGTGCAACATCACTATTCCCAGTACCGCCAGTGTCAATAGCGACAATACTACACAGGTTACACGCCGCAACAATGTCTGTCAGGCGTCTGTTATTTGTCTTCCTTTGACACTTGAGCACCGCACAATACAATTGCAATGGTATCGTGAACAAGTGGGCTGGTGAATGGAATGGCACCCGGTGGTCTTCAGTGACAAATTCTGCTTTTGTTTGGACACCGACGACACATGCGGGCGGGTGTGGCGCAGACCACTGGAATGTGCCAATGAACAATGCATCCGGTATCGCCATCGTGGACCAACACCCGGGATCACGGTCTAGGATGCCATCAGCTACGATACCAGAACGCCTTTAGTCACCATCCAAGGCACCCTGACAGCAGCACGATACGTCACAGAGATTCTGCAGCCCGTATTACTGCCCCTTCTGCACACCATACTCGGCGCAGTGTTTCAGCAGGATAACGCCAGACCACACAGCAAACATGAGCATGGCATGTCTGCATGATGTCAACTGCCTGCCATGGCCTGCGAGGTCCCCAGACCTATAGCCAATTGAGCACGTATGGGAGATGGTGGGATGTCGTTTACGATCATCCCGCAATCTCCATGAACTGACACAGCAGGTTCACCAGGCCTGGGCAGACATACCCCAAGATGACATTAGCCACCTATATGATCGATCACCTACACCTGCGGCTGGAACAATGCATCGCCGCTAGAGGTGGTGCCACAACCTACTGATGCCGCTTTCCGTTGGGACACCCTGTACAAACGAGTGCACGTCTTGGCTCCATAACGTAATAGAGGTGTGTTTAGATGTATCTCTTGCTATATACCTACTTTTGGCTCATTCGGATAACTCCTTGTGGGTTGGGCAATTTCATTGCAAAGCAGTGTATTTTATAAATTTACCTGGCCGAAACAATATAAAATTCCTACAGCACCTCCAACTTTTGCTCCTAAGACGTGTGAGAGCAAATAAAAAACACCACCACGATCTACAGAACATCTTTCACAAATTCCTATTCCAGAAAATACTGATGCTAAAATAATAATAACTGCTAGAATAATAACCAGAAGACTGTACCAAATTCCTGCTTCTCCCTGTTCAAAGAGGACAAGAAAGACAATTTGTGAAAATGGCATCTATGAAGTTAGGAAAGTAATCATGTACTTTCTGCTGGTTTGCCCTGCCCCACATGATGTTATATTTCTAACAAGCAGCAGTGCATTGTACAAGGATCGTTTGAAACAATACTTGAGTGCAATCCCAGCCGATTCAAGATCAGCAAATCTCAGTCAATTGTTTATCAAATTCCACTATCTGAGTTTCACTATGTTAAGTAAGGTGCATATAAATCTGGTTAGTCGAGCACGAGCCAAAGCAGATCCTTGTCCAAGGCAAGCATCTATGGACAACAAGGGGACAGTGAGGGGCCTGCGATTTGTCAGGCGAGAAGAGTGTGCTACAAGCATCAAGGTCATTCAAAAGGGATGAACTTTGTAGCTTTACTTCAGTTCAACTTTACTTACAAACCCTTCCCAAAAGGAATTTTAAGACGAGTCCCTTTGAGTTTGCCGAAAAAACTGACAAGAAATGGATCACTGTAAGCATGAGTTGAGCCGCTATAGGGTGGCTCGCCAAGGCCATATAAACGTGGGGAACCTGGCTCGAGAGAGACTCACCAGATATGCAGGGTTTGGACAAAATACGGTAATATGAACAACTTAAATTTTAGATGCTTTGTCGAATATCTAGAAAAATACCCGACGAATTATGCTGAAACTTCATGGATGTAAAAAACGGGTTACATGTCATTTATTTCTGCGAAGGTTTGTCCCAAAGGCAGATAGGGGACCAGCAACAAATTGAACAAAAAAAATAATGTTTGGGATCACCCTGTAAAAAATAATGCTTGAAATACAGCAGTAGAGACAACACCCTGCAATCAGAATATAAAATATTAAATATTTAATGAAATATGAGCAATTTTACTAAATAATTTTAACTGCACATGCAGAAGCGTTACCAAAATGTCTTTTGCATAATTTATTAGCCAAATGTACAGAGCTATTCTTATCAAAAGCCCAAGCAAGTATCGTGAAAATTCAGAATGATATCGGAGATAGAATAAGTTGAGTTTCAGTTGCTCTCAAAATATAAACAAATAAGGGGCTTTCTCCAAAGTTTTATTTTTGAACCAGACACTAGTATCAACTTCTTCTCCTTACGCTAATATGAAGTCCATATGCCTTTCGCTGTTATGACCCTTATTTTGTTTTGTTAAGTTTTGAGAGCAACTGAAATTCAACTCATTCTATCGGCAATATCTTTCTTAATTTTTACGATATTTGCTTGTGCTTTTCATAAGAGTAGCTCTATACATTTGGCTAATAAATTATGCAAAAGACATTTCGGTAACGCATGCGCAGTTAAACATTATTTAGTGAAAATGCTCATATTTCATCAAATATTTAATATTTTTATATTCTGATTGCAGGGTGTTGTCTCTACTGTAGCTTCTCAAGTTTTCTGAAAATGGCATTGCACTGGCTTGAAAACCCTGCATGTTATAAACAAAAAAACTTACAAAAAATATTTCAATTTTTTTTTTAAAGAAACCTTTATATCTCCATGACTATACGTGCTATCCTCATACAAATGAACACAAGTAAAAGAAGCCCCATAAGCATATGCTACTGCCACAATGCATTTCAATCATTATTTTTTACAGGGTGATCCCACACATTATTTTTTTTTGCTCAATTTGTTGCTGGTCCCCCGTTTGCCTTTGGGGCAAAACCTTCACTGAAATATATGAGGTATAATATGCTCTTTCATCATCATCATCACAGTCAACTATTTGCAATCCACTGCTGGATGAAGGTCTTCTCTAAACGCTTCCATTCTTCTCTGTCTGAAGCTTTGGATTTCCAGTTGACACCAGCCACCTTCCTTATTTCATCGCTCCACCTTGCATGGGGTAGTCCTCTTGGGCGTTTAAGGTCTCGAGGGTACCAATCCAGAATGACTGTGTTCCATCTCATGTCTTGTCTTCTAGCGATGTGACCAGCCCATTGCCATTTAGAATGTTTGATCCGTTCGATGACGTCAATCACCTTCGTTTGGCTTCTTATCCAGCTGTTGCATTTTCTATCTCTTCTTGTAATTCCCAGCATACATCTTTCCCATGCTTCTCTGTGCTGTCCTCCTTGATAAAGTCCATGTTTCAGCTCCATAGGTGAGTGCTGGTAAAACACACTGGTTGAAAACTTTTCGTTTCAAGCTAAGTGTCATGTTGCTCTTCAAGATAATGTTATTCTTGCCAAAAACACTCCATACTGTTCTAATTCGTCTGTTAACTTCATTCAGAGTGTTGCCATCCATAGTGATTTCTTGTCCCAGGTAAATGTAGCTCTGTACTTCTTCAATCACAATGCTGCCTGCCATGACCTTGTGTGTTCAATTTCAATCCTATGCTCTTTACACCCCTGAAATTGCAAGATAATTCGTCAAGTATTTTTCTAGATATTCGACAAAACGTCTAAAATCAAAGGTTTTCATATTATTATGTCCAACCCCTTTAAGTTGCCAAGCTATACTAGTGGCACATTGCTTTAAGTATATAGAAGTAAAACGAAACGTTTTATTCAGAAAATTTTATTGATTTACTTTAAGATCAAAATGGATACTACTTTCCAGATGATCCTTGTAATATACCAATAGTATGAATTAAAAGCAAGAATTAAAATTTTAAACGAACAAAATTTAAAGGACTAATCTGAAAAATTATACTACTGACTCATTGTATACTAAATATAATATTAATTACAGAATACACAGTATAAAAAAAAAAACAAAAAAATGAATTTAAATACCTCAAGAGAAAAACATACAAGAAACTTACCACCATCCATCCTGATCGAAGAAATACAATCACTCCAAATAAATTAATCATACATGAAGTGAAGACTCCATCCCAAGTCCCAAAGAGGACTGGTTCTGAAATAAAGAAGTTTGTCTTCCACCATGGCTTTGCAGTAGAACTCTGAAATTCAATATGATTTTTAAAATTTACTCTTTGTAACTGAAATTTGGCACTTATATTTTTCAGTGTAAACCTCCAAAAAAAAAGAAATACTATTTAAAGATTTACAGGGTGTTTCCAAGCAGCTGTATCAGACTTTTTTTTTCTCAAAAGTTCAATGTCCTAGAACTTTGAGGGAAAAAATTTACATGACTAAAAAATATATGAATAATTTAATGTGGCTATCCCATTTTACAGAAATGGTTGGAAATGGAGATGAGGTCCACTCAAATATTTTAAATGGGAACATGGGTCGAGTAGGATGTCATTGGACAGGTCTTGAAAAAAAAACAACTTTTGTAGGAAACATTTTTCCCAATTGGCTTCCTGTACGAAATAAACAATAAAAACACTTTCAGGTCACATGCTTGCAATTTCTCCTTTGACGTTTCTTTAAACATTTTCACTTCAAATATTTATCTCTGTGAACTGTTAATGATTCCTGTGCATTGTGTTGCAATTTCCAACAAAGAAGCATTCGATGTGTTGATGGTGTTAGGAGAATATCCTAAATGTACACATCACTCCGCTGGAATGGTTTTTCAGTGGCTTGCAATTTGCTTGATAAGAAAACAGAGGTGAGAGAACTGCTGATGCCCTGGCTGCCGTTTGACAGAATCCGACCGCCTCCGTGAAATGGCTCTCTCGTGACTCAGGAATAGGCCACATGACCGTGTGGCAGATACTCAACAGTAACGTTTCCACCCCTTCCATAATCATCTCCACCAGATGCTTGGAGGTTGTGATTACCCTCAAACAGAAGAGAGTGGATTTTTCTATATGGTTTAGAAACCAGTACAAATCTTGTTGTTGTGGACAGACAAAGCGACGTTTAAAACCAACTCCACACAAGTAAGCATATTCCACATTACTGTGTCCAGGAAAATCTTCATTGACTCTGTGAGGTAGATGACCAACATGTGTGAAGTGTGAATACTTTGTGTGTCATTATCAGAGGCCACATTATCGGCCCGTATTTCTTCCAGGGTAACCTGAACGGGTTAGTTTATGTCGACTTTCTGGAAAACGTGCTGCCTGAGCACACTGAAGGTCTACCCTTAGCCACGAGGGCTGGCATGTGGTTTCAGCAGGATGGCTGCCCTTCACATTACTTGTGAATCACGCAAGAGGTCGTTGATCGCATCTTCTTCCACTGGTCGATTGGTAGGCTTGGAACTGTAACTGACATTTGGTCTCCAGACTTCACTCCCTCTGGAGACAGTTAAAAGAAATTGTCTATCATGAATTGCCAACAATGAGAGAGGATGTGCAATGCTCAAGGCTAACACAGGAAGAGGTCCTCTCGGCCTGTAATGACATGGAGTCTGCCAGTATAATGGATGACAGTTTGAAAATTTATTGGAATGAAGCCTGCACCTCCCCCTTACAGTGTTTTTATTGTTTATTTTCTGATGGGAACGGATTGGAAAAAAAAAATTCTTACAAAAGTATTTTTTTTTCCAAAGCCTCTTCAATAACATCCTACTCAACCCATGTACCATTTAAAGGTTTTAGTCCGACCCAGGTCCACCCATTTCCGAAAAATGGGATAGCCACCATTAAATTCTTCATATCGCCTTTGGTCATGTAAATTTTCCCCCAAAAGATATAGGATGTCAAACTTCTGAGAAAAAAGACTGATAAGGGTACTCTAAACATCATGGGTGATTGTGGAAGGGATAGTTGGAAGAAATTAATGTTAAATAGCTAAACTTATCTAAAGCAAAGATAAAAGCATATGGACTCCATCTTATAAGAAATAGATTACTTCCAACTATCCCTCTCCACTAGCAACTCAATGGGTCACAATAATTGTTTACTTTCCAACTCAAATGACCATTCCCCCAATTCTCATCTCCTTCCCTAAATGACAGCCACCAATCTCCCCTCCCCTAACCAAGGAGAAATATGGTTCTAAATTTAATCTTTTTTTAACTTTATTTTTAAAAACACAGCACATCTATATACGTAGCTCTATCCCACTCCTGACTCACTGTCAAAGCACTTTTACCCCAAACTCAAAACTTTATAAATTGTTTAGTTATTATGTATCATCAATATGACCAGCTCCAAATGTTATAAGCTTAAGTTCACAACTACTAGCCATGCCCTATACCGTTTCCCATCCTACTGCCAACCCCACTATAACTGCTCCGTCCCAAAAATATATACAGTATATATACGGGGTGCTGCCCAAAATTTCCCGAAATGTACCTCTATAGCATACGGAACTTACCCGATCTTTTATTCACCTTGGGCATCTACACATCATGTAGCACTTCTGAAAGTCCTCAGGTTGGAGCATGGATCACTTCAATAGAGACAAATCACCGCCCTTTTAAACAGAATTTCAATTTTCGGAAGAGGTTGAAATTGCAGGTGCCAGGGGACAGCAGTCATGTTGTTTTGTTGATGAGGTCCCTCACAGCAAGTGATGTGTGCACTGGAGCATTGTCGTGGAGCAGCCTTTTGTGCCTGATGTTTTTCCTCAATCGTCTCAAAATGTCCCGTATGACAATCCAAGGCAATCATAAACTTTCATGATCATTTCTGGAGTTGTGGCTGTTGACGGTCGACTAGAATGCTTGTCATCTTCCACAGATTCCCAACCACCTTTGAAATGCTTAAAGGTAAACTCCACGGAAAAAATCGACTTTATATTTTTTGTATCGTAACATTAATCCAGGTTAATAGAGTATATATCATTCAAAATTTTTCGATTTTTCCTAATATTTTATTAAGAAAAATGCCTCGGAAAATTGAAAATTTGCGTGGGATCTTCCATTCCCTTGTCCAGACAGCACGACGGAACAAAGCATCATTTCCTGCCGCGAGAACCTCGGGGAATTTCGTCGCCGAGATTCTATTCGCTTTCAACGATGCTACATATCGTTAAGATTTTGCTAACCTGTTTTATGTCGGAATGCCTTCAATTTGTTCTCTGTTTGAATGTGTAAATAGACAGTCGAATATAAATTTCACATTTCATAGATTTCCACAATCAGAAGCGATTAAAAAACAGTGGATTAGTTTTTGACAGCGAGGGAACTGCTATCCAACTCCAAACAGCATCGTGTGTTCAGCTCATTTTAAGCATATTGCTTTGTCTACGCATCTGCCGTTATAAATTCGGTATCAATTCAAACAAGAAATTCGCTGAAACTAGATCACGCTGAAACTTAGGTGGAACTAGATGCTCTTTCAACTCTAAACGGGCCTAGCGTTCTTCAAGAACAACGACCGCAACAGCATTTGTTAAACGCCGAAGGAAAGAGGTAGGCATATCCGCTGTGTAGGGCACACGCTGCCGTAATGGAGCACACGCCGACACGACAAGCAGAAGATTCCGTTTCAAGGTTTAATACATAGGCCTGTATATCGCAGAAGTTTCCGTAGCATTTAATTCTGCTAACAACCCTTGTATATCGCTGTTACTGTTATCAAAATCGCCATCGTCACTGTCGGTCTTGTTTTCATATTCGCAGTCCATTGTAGGCCTAGACCACTGCGATGCCCTGACCAGGGGAGGTGCGTTCCATCACAGGGAAGCGGGAGAACTGATAGCGATGCCTGCATTGCCCTGACAATTTACTGATAGCGGCGCCTGCGATAGCATCCAATATATGACGTCACGATTTCGAAACTCCTTCGCACCTCTCGGCAACTTCTGACGTCACAGGTCCCAAAACGTGGCATCAGTGTCGATCGAGGGGGTGGGAAAAAATGAAAGTTTTTAAATATATTTTATCAATTTTGAGTTCGAATTGAAAATTTTTATACATGCTACGTTATTATTAAGACCTTCATCTTTCATTTTAAACAAAGTTGTTTTGAGTGTGGAGTTTACCTTTAAACCACTCAAATGTTTGGGTTTGGCCTAAAGCTTGTTCACCAAAAGCTCTCTTCAACAGTCTGCGAATTTCAGCCGCAATTTTCTACAGCTTTAATTTCAAGAATCGCAACACAACCAACACAAAAAGTGACAAAAATAGCTCAAACTCAAAATCACATGGACATAAGATGCCACTGCTAGGCACAATTACAGCTGAGACATACCCCTAACACCATCTACTGGCAAAATTTCGTACCCCTTACGGTTTGGTCATAATAAAACAATTTCGGGAAATTTTGGGTAGCACCTGATATATACTTTCCTTATTCCTTGTAAAATCTTGCAACATAATAACATAATTATTTCATAATCATTATTTTGCATTATGCAAAGCAATAATGGACCCAACTCTGTCAATCTTATAGTTACCTGATCTTGTGCAAATAAATCGTTCTTGTCTAGGCAGTCAACTTCATCGTTAAAATTCTCAATGTCATCAGATTCCTTTTCAAATGCACTTGAAAGTATGTTGCTGGATATTTTATTTTTCTTTCCAGTATGATGCTTTTGTTCCTTTTTGTCTAGCTCAAGACATGGTACTGTTTCAATGTTTGCAGTCATTTCAACTTCAAGTATTACTGCAAATTATCTAGAAAAAATCTAAAATCAAAACTAAAATAAAAAAAATAAAAAAATTGAACTAAGAGCAACAGTAAAACATAAAAAAATAAATAATTGGAAATAAGTACAGGTATTAAAATTCGGATTCGAAAAGTTCATTTGATATATATTCAGCGTCCTCCCCAGAAAATTTTATCAGGTGGGTGGAAAAATAAAATAGCGGGTGGACAAAAATTAAAAACAAATAAAATATTGAATAGATTAAAAGCACGACACTCTTTAACCACAACTAAATTGTTCTCGAACTCCTTCCGCACTTTGTGGACGACTGATCTTGTGACCTTTAGAAATCGTGATATCTCTAAATCGCTGTGCTCTGCCTTTATTGCCACGATTACTGCATGTCTCTTCATGATTTGTGTTACTTGATGGTCCACCATTTTGCTTTCCATAAACAGAAAGGACATACAATTTACTGTAACCAAACGAAGGTGTGGCCTCAAATACCTTACGCACCCTGTATATACAAAAATATGGTACAATGGAATAATATGATTGGATAAAATATAACGAATGGCATGACAAAGGCAATGAGTAATATAGTACAATGAACAAAATCTTAATAACAACTGTGGAAGGTTACTAAAAGTAAAAATTAATAATACAACGCAACTCTACAAAATTAATTTATTAATGTATCATGCATATAACTAAATTAATTTTGTGGAGCTGCGGTGTATTATTAATTTCTACTTATAGTACCATGAATTTGAAGGTAGAAGCGAAATAAACAGCATAGGTGTACGTTGATTGGATAAGAATATAGCGAATGAAACGAAGAGATTGGGTACACCATAAAGGTACACTAACTGGATGAAGCAGAAAAATAATGATTGGATAACAAATAACAGACAAATATAGAATACAAAAATCGATAGACATAATTGAATAAAGAAAGGTTGATCCATAAAAGAATATAAAAAAAATAGAATACAAAAAGAGAATTACAGTAAATCTGGGATGGAATTAACAATGGAAAAAAAGTCGAAATCTGTTTGACAGTTAAGGAGGAGGTCAGGAGACGAATTCTTGGCTTTGAAAATCTCAATGGATTCCAGAGTTGCAGTTTTATGTTCTTTAACTTCTGGAATGACATCATACACTGTCATATCAATGATTTATGACCAGCACCCCTTCAAGGCACACGCATGGTTCGCCCTAACAACAATTACACATTGCAAATTTTGCATAACAGGCTGAGAAAGCTTCAAAGCTGGTGCATCAAATGGCAGGTGCACGAGCCTCAAGATGGATAAACGTTTGGATTTAACAGACATCCAAAAAGGGATGATAATAGGTATCGCGGCAAAGGTGGTACCATCTCCGAAACGGCGTGATTTGTGAACTGTTCATGGCCCGCTGTAGTGAATGTGTACAAAGAGTGGACAGCAGGGACAGAAATCGTGTCCCAACGCCATCACTGTAAAGGGTCACGAGCTATCGACCGATGGGGTGAGCAGTGTATACAACGACTCGTAAAAGGTGACAGGAGAGCCACAGTCCATCAACTGACCACCAGATTCAACAGTGGTGCCAACGGACGTGTATCTGGCATTACCGTTGAACACACCCTGCTACGGATGGGCCTGAACAGTCGACGCATGCTTGCTGCGCCCATGTTGACCAGGGGTCATTGTCAACGATGCCAAGACTTTGCACGTGAGCACCGCCATTGGACCACAGAACATTATACTATATTTCTGTATATAAGGGCGAGAAGCCTCTAGTGTAGTTTATATCCTTGCTAAAGCTGGCAATAAAAGGCAAAACTAGTCAGAAACTCTGTTCTCCCTTTATTGTATTGTAAAGTCTCTACCAATTTCATATTATTAGAAACATATTTTTTTGAACCCTTTAACGGTAGATTCATTGGAAATATCCTTCTATGCAATTTGATCCATTCATCTAATTGTGTAAAGATTGTCAGCAGGCATAAATCGTGGACTTTTCCTACCCAGGAATCGAGATGACAACATAAAAAAAATAAACATAAGAATAACAAATAAACATTTTTGCCACCCGCCTCTATAGTTTCACCTCCTTTTTTATAGCATTTGACAAGAAACTGCAAAAAATAATACTTTCCAAAATACGAAAGTGTTTCATGAACGAAAACAGAGCGTTTGCTAAAAAAACAAAATGGTTCCGATCAAAAATAAATTTTTTTCCGTCGCACGCGAATTTAAACCGAGATCACTTTTTTTAATTAGGTTTCTGAAAAGAAAACGTCAGCATGTATTCGGGTAAATACGGTACTTTAATATCTTTAACTGATGTGTATAATAGTAATAATTATTATCAACTTGGGATATATACCAATATTAGGAACTCATAGCCAATAATAATGTTGACCCCTACAGACTTCATAGTCCAGAAATGGGGTTAATGTTACGATGCCAAAAAAAGATGCAGTCTAATTTTTCCATAGTGTTTACGTTTAAATAGAATAAAACCAATGCAAAACGATGTAAATTAAATAAAAATTAACAAAGCTGATTAACTTATTAAATAAAGGAGAAAATGTCATTTGTTTCAAATATACTTTATGTAATAATTCCTTTAAATAATATATTAAAAGTATTGAACATTTTTTGCATTCTCAGAAGTTCTCTGTTCTCTCGCCACAATCTTTTGTTGAGGCAGATGTATTCATTCATGGCAAAAAATATTAACAAGACTGAAATTTAAAAATAAAAAATGCAAAGCAGTTTCTTATAAAATACTGTATCAAGCAGTGAGGGCAAAAATGTGAATAAGTCAAATCTAGTAAAACTTGATGCCTTCAGGTTTTGCAGTAAAATTCATATAGTCAACAAATTAACCCAGACCAGCAAAAGGTTCTTGAATGAGCTCTATAGCACTAATCAAGACTGAAATATAATGCAGATAGTTTTTAAATCTTGTTACTTTTATCTTCATTCAATGTTTGCTTTGAGTTGTTTTAACAGCTGGTCCTTTACAAGTTGTATAATAATATAAAGCGTAGCCAAGATAAAATGAGCCAAAGGCTATTGTGGAAAACTTAAGGAACAGGGCATGACACTGTTGCCAAGGAATAAGTTACAGCTGTGAAGAAAATTGTGCATGTGCTTGTGCCATTAGAGAGAGCAGGCACCACACCATATGATTGGAAAGGGGAAAAACTCATCAAATGTACTGTATTATACAGGGTATCTCACCTAAAGTGAACCAATAACCAACTTTTAAAATACAAATCTGACAGTACTCTTTTATGTGAGGGACTTTATGTGTATTCCATTTCCAAAAAAACTGACACCATTTTCAAATATGGAAGTCAACTTTGAAATGTGCAATGGAAACTCCTATTTTTAATGGTATTTTCAGATTTACACAACATTTGAGAAATATTTTTATTCTTGGTGTTTTTTCAATTGATACAAACGTTTAGGAGATAGAAGCACTGAAAGTGTGATGCATTTGGATTTAAAGAAAAGGCAAAAAACAAAAATTGTTCATCAATTTAAACGAAAACAATGGGTAACTGCAATGATGTTCATTTGCCAATTCCATTCATTTCCAGAAAGAGGACACACTAATTTTCTCTTCTGTAAATAATGTATAAGCCAAAATAAAAAAAAAAATGTATGCCTCTTCCATTTCAACTGATGCTCTAAGTATATGGATGGAGAAACTATGCTGCAATGATGTCATAATGATAACACTCAAGCTGAAATGATTGGCTCAGAAACTTGGTCAAGAGGAAAAAGAAAAAAAAAGGAAAAATGAAGTAGAAAAAATACATGAAAAAAAAACGTATACTTTACAGTGAACTTATTACACATCTTGAAAATTTAAAATCTCCGGCAGATATCCAATTTATTTTAGGATAATAGTTTCCATAATATCAACTGTATCATGAAAACAAATGTTTGAATTTTTATTATATGTGATAAAAATAAAAATTGTATGTACAGTGAATCAACATTCTCTCTCAAAATATATGTTTGCACATCCTTATTTTTCTGGTTTATAATTCTTTATACAACCAAAATGTTCGTTCATTCTGGTTTTGATTTGCTTCTGCTTTGACCTATATATTTAAGATCACATGTCCCACACTTTATTTCATATATATCCAGAGTTTTATTGTAAATATAGTGCTGTCTCCCCGTGTCAGCAATGTTGATTCCAAACCAGTGATAGCTCAAATAATTTTCTGGCTTGGGGAAATTCAAATTGGTAGATGCATCCCTCTCGAAGGTGGAGGAGTAAACTCGGGATGTATTTTTAAGCAAACAGTTAAGATATATTTCTTATAGATAAACAATCTTAGGAATCCAACACAATAGTGGGCATGGTCTGAGGTTTAGTCATGATGTCATGACTTCATGCATAATGTATGTTGACTTATATTTATTAATCTTTAATTAAGTAAATTTTAAATGAATACTATTCAAAGGTATAAAGCAAAATAAATGACGGCCCAACTTGCTATTGACTTTGCACTCACAGTGGCCGACCTAGCATGGCACTGGATCCCTAATGGTCCATTAAGATTGCCCAGCATTTTTTAAATTTCACAATGCGTTAGGATGATCTTAGTTTGAGGTTAATTTGATATTGATATGATTGTTACCAGTATGGAAAAGTTCAATAGGTCATGCCAAAATGAAAGATTGCTAAAGAAAGCTTTCAGGTTCATTAAACGAGTCAACGTTTTAATGAATTTAAATATTTTATTTTCATTGTTTTTTGACAATTTGTAAGACAGCCATAAATGTGATCTTATCCTGTAATGTCAGGAGTAAACTCTTTCTTTAAGATATTGCCAAGTGTTGTAAATACAATCGAACCCCGTTATTACAATAACTCTTATAAGTAATCCCGTTTTATACATTTTATCCTCTTAGTGGACAATTTTTTTTCATTAGTTATGCAGTTATCTAAGCATGTGTCATACAGTAACTGCTAATTCTGATTGGTTCATTGAACACAATCAATGAAGCACGTGTTATTGTATAATCGTGATTTGTGAATGGTTCCCAGTATTTATATAAACTGAAGAAGTTCAGAATTATTTTATTATAACTAAAATAAGTAAATAAATGCATGAAGATAATATGTAACATACAAAGGTCTCAAACTTATTTCATAACACAACATTACTGGAATTTTCAGCAAAAATGCTCGATCCCACAAAGTACGTATTAACTGGGTTCAACTGTATTTGGGGAAATTATAAAATTGAGTAATTTCAAATACTCTGACTATATTATCTTCTGCATGGTAATCATAATTATTTGAATATTTTGTTGGCAAAATTTTTGTCTATCATTTTGATTTTCTGATAATAGCCACCTTGGAGAATGCCAAGTTGATGAGAGAGCACCTGATATAGCCTATGTTTTTAAAGCCGTCACATTGTTATCATTTACAATAATTGGATACTTATTTTATTCTAAATATATTTTCTTGATGCAGTTCATTATTAAAAACTTACAAGCCTGAATATCTGATAGTAAGAAATTTACATTATCTTATCAACAATGTGAACAGAAAGTTCATCATAATAACAAAAAAGGAGAAACGGGTCTTTTCCTACTTTAAAAAAAGTAACATCCATATACAGAGTGTAACAAGAGAGGGGTGGAGAGAATGGTCTGTCCCAAGCAGAACTTTCAATGGGCAGAATATTTGGCCTACTGCATCAATTTTCTATCGGGACAATACAGCTGTCCATTTTTATAGTTTTGCTATGCAAGTTTGATGTTTATTATTATGTTACTTGAGGGGATAAGTATGGCAAACTGAAGGATCGCCTGGGCAGCCTAACCTCTAGCTACGCCGCTATATACAGTCTGACTATTCTATCTCGGTGGCTGACCCAATATGTTGCCATGGATAACAAGAGAGAATTAACTCATAAGCCTTTAATTCATAGTAACCAAATCAAAGCTCCTTAATCTATGCAGGTTTTGACTATTGCTTTGATCTTATTTGCTCTGTTTTGTATCTGGAAATTATATTACATACAGTTTCGCTTGGAAGACGCGTTTAATGCACTGTGAATTACTGCTACCACTATTTGTAAAAGTAGGTGTTGGCAGTTGGAGGCTATTATAATATAATAATAATAATAATAATAATATAATAGCCTTTTTATAATAGACATACACGAGATAGATATGAAAGTAAAGGCTTTTTGCCAATATTTCTGAAACTATTACACCATAAAAAAGAATTACTTGTTTTCCACAAGAATAAAAGAGTTAATTATTTCTTCATTCATATAGTATTTGCTATCAGAGTCGTTTTCTTTTGTTCCTCACTATTATACAAAATATGATGCTTTCATCCGGTACCCCTTTCATCTCACCAAATGGAATAATTCTGACTGATGGCAGACAATGTCTGTATTTCTAGGTTAGCTTAGACTGAACACAGGATGGTACGACCCTGAAAAAAAGCTGATGTTTCGGAAAGAGACTATTCTTTGTCGTTTTTATTTTCTGCTTTGACAAAGGATACTTTGTATCCAAAACGTCAGTTTTTTTTCCAGGGTCTTACCATCTTGGGTTCACTTTTTGTTTATTCCAAGGTTTTTGTGTCTCCTCCTCCTTTTTTCCTGCATCCGTCATAGGTAGCTTAGGTTAGATTAGGTTATGAAGCAGAAATCGGGAGCAAATCATAGGATATACTGTTGCCAATGTCCATAAAAGGCTCAGGAAAAATGTATGATGTAATAACAATTTATGAGAGTAACTAGGATGGCCAGGTGTCTGGATTTTGACCAGACAATCCATTTCTTGAGTCATCTGTTTAGTTATTTTCCCTCTGTTCATTTTTTTTCTTCCAAATGTTCAGTTTTTTTAGTTGAATCTCAAATTTGGCAGTTTTTTCTGAAAAAAAAAAAAAATCACAATCGAACTGAAAGGTCAACATTAAGAAGTTGCTGATTGGACAGCGTTCAGATTGATTATCATGTCACATGGCACACAACACGACATGCGTAACATGTGACACGTTGATATGATCGAATTTGTATTGGTAATTACTTCGATGAAAACGGCCAGCAATAGGCTGTTGGTGTCCAGAATTTACCCTTCCAGAAGGATAATGTTTTAGACTTTTATAAAAACCCTTTTGAAGACTCCCAGTCCATTAAAGATGAACCAAGTCGTGTTGTTAATGAAAGAAAACTCAGTTCAAGAAATTAACTCCAGTTCTTATTTATTAAATTTTTAAGTGTGTTTCTTAACTTTCTGATGATTTGGATAGGAAGAATTCTCGATCTGTGAGTGGGGTGTCTGACCTATCACTGGGTCTTACATCTTGACTGCTTTGCAGTCTTTAAGACGCTTGGAGAAAGCTTTGCTGTACTGTATCTGCAATGGCCAATTGGTGGAGGCTTCGAGCATGATACTCCAGGTCGCAGAATTTTTCCTTCCATTTTTACAAATAATATCTGAAAAAACTATCTCAGTTTGTCTGGTTATGTCCTCTATTTCAATGTTTTTTTTAAAAGGGATCATCTGGCCACCCTAACGGTCATATTCACCACCAAAGATTAACACTTGAATCAGCTTTGAGTGATAGTTTTCATATTCACCATGACAAAATTCACACATTTGATTCACCATCTGACTTGAGGTTGTACAAAGATTACCTGTCAAATCGAGAATTAACGCTTGGTTGAAATTAGTTGAAACAGGATGGATGAATTTATCGACACTTACGACGATTTAGTATTTCTTCAAGAAACTGGTTTGTTTAAGAAGAGTCGACCTGGAAATATATTTTCAGTTATAAAGGATGACCTACAGTAACTGGTTTAAATTCTTGTCGTGACTACAAGCGAAAAAATAAATTCTTTATGCAGTTTGATGAGCAGTTCATAAGCCTACAAAGCATCAGGAGTAAATAACAATGTGCTCTTGCAATAATATGCTTTAGCAATAATGGGATGCCTTCCATTGTTGTAAGACTATCGCAGTTACATCAATACTGCCTGTGCACAGAAAAATCATACACTGTTACATCATCTATGGTAGGGACAATTTCAGGTTATTATTGGTAGAAACTTGATTAACAATGCCCTACCCTAGATGATGTAGCAATATATGATGTTTCCGTTGCCTGCTCATCAATATCGCTGACAACAATGCTTAAACATCAGATTGAGTTTTACATGCAAATAAAATCATTGTGTTTGGTGGAAAGTGATGTCAGATTTTGTTTTCGTTGGGAGGAATGTTTCACTTTCTAGCACTAATTTTAATAAGGAATAATTCCCGACCTGTGAGGCAGGTGTTCACCGTATCATTGGATCTTCCATCATGACTGCTTTGCAGTCTTTAAGAGACTTGGGAGACAGCTTCGCTGTACCCCATCTGCAATGTCCCAATTGGTAGAAGCATCGAGCATGATACATCAGTGTGCAGAATTTTTCCTCCATTTCTTCAAATAATATCTGAAAATAATATCTCAGTTTGTCTGGTTTTGTCCTCTATCTGTCCGTTTTTTTAAATGAGATCACCTGGCCACCCTAATGGCCATATTCATTAACACTTGAATCGGCTTTGAGTGACAGTTTTCTTATTCACCATGGCAAAATTCTTGGGATTCAAAATTCACTGAGTGTTTGAATCATGGTTGCCCGAGAATTATCTGTCGAATCGAGAATCAACACTTGCACAGTTGGTTGAAATTAGTTGAAACAAGGTGGACAACTTTATCGACACTTACGACGATTGAGTATTTCTTCAAGAAGCTGGTTTGTTTAAGAAGAGTCGGCCTCAAAAAATATTTTCAGTTAGAAAAGATGACCTAATTTAAATTATTGTCATGAGTACAAATGAAAAAATAAATTCTTTATGTAGTTTGACGGGCAGTTCATAAGTCTACAAGCATCAGGAGTAAATAACAATGTGCAATAATGTGCGATACACCTTACGTGAAATAAGTACTCGGTAAGTAAATTGCTGGTGCATCATAGGGAAAGAAGGGAAAATTTTAGGGGTTCTTTTATGAGAGTGTTATTCGCCGGGAGATTTTTACGATCTGTCGGGTGACCAGGTGAGATTGTCAAAATCCGTGTGACACCTGGTGAATCCGGGCGAGTTGGGTGGTCTGTGTTCAGAAGTGGATTTAACGTGTAGTCTCAGAAGTGACATAAATGCAGCACTGGTGGAGACTATTTTGAATAGCACCATGTCGATAGGCAGAGTTAATCTTCCGATGCAGCTGCGTACACGGATAGCACATGTTAATAAAGAAGTTATGATCTGATGTGGTTCACTTCACAGCATCTATTTCCAGCCCTCGTATAATAATTACTTTATTGTGAAGAATATTAAAAATTCAAAGAAATGACATTTTTTGGGGAAAAATAGCGAAGACTAAAATAATAATTTTTATTATCCTTATATTATTTATTGTATTTGTTTAATTTGTAATTGGTATCAATATATAACTCCTATTCATCCTTCATTTGTTGTTGTTTTTTTTAATTCCTTGACACAAGTTAAATTAAGTAATACTAACACAGGCAAAATTATAAAAAAACAAAGCAATACTGTTGTCGTGAATAAGAGAAATGCCTGAGAAAATATTGCAATTGAGTAAATAAATCGTTGATGTTTTTTTATCTCGACGGCACACAAGTTTTTTAAATTTACTCTCTCACTTGAGGGAAACTTAATTATATACTCGTGGCTTACTCGGATTTGGCCTCTTTTTATCACTTGAGAGGAAATAAATCGAACTGATAATGATCTGGCTACGTTTGCGCTCTCTTACCTGAACAGCTGGTAACATATGTTCATCATTAACCGTGATTATTCCGATCAAATCAAAATAACGATTCTTCAACGAAAAAGCGAGGCGTGAGACTTCTTAATTTCTCTGAGTCTATACATTATTCCGTTTGATTAAACATTCGCGTTAACGATCTAACTTCGTCCGAAGTGTCCTTAAGCGGACACCGTACCTTATCGGTACTTGTTGCTACTAGCAACGTTGTCACTTTTTTTTTTAACGAAACCGAAAGTAACTCAACGCAGGATCTTCTATCCGGGATTATATATAGGAAGGATAATTGTTGACAGGATTTGCATGGT
>JAHWFO010048912.1:2629353-2664790 GCA_023313115.1 Rhysida immarginata
TCGTCGAGGCATGGTGTTCTTTCAAGCAATTACTCTGAAAATCTAATTATTTATACTCTGACCCATTGTATGCAAATATTGCAAATTGCATATGGATTAGACCATTCCATCAGGGTGTTGCGATTTTTATAAACAGTAGTGTATTTATTATATTTGAAGTGATTTTAAAGTTACATTTTATACTTGATTGTAATTTCAATTAAAAATTATTTGAATATTACATATATAAATTACTCTTCTTTAAATTAAGTTTGTGTTTTAATTTGAGTTGTGAGTTATTGTAATTAAAGCTAAGAATTTTAGGAAAGTTTCATTATCATTGATAAAAACATAATGTCTAAAGTTTTTCTCATTTATTTTTAATACCATAATAATTTATTAGCTTTTACTATTAGTATAATCTGAAACAGGAAAAAAATTTCTAATATCTTAACAAAATGTAAAGCATCGATGTTCTCATAATGAATGAAAATAAACAAACCTCCTTAAACAACAGTTTTTCTGGGAAGCCAAGTTCATTTAAGTCAAATTTTCATAATTTAAACAATTTGCTTTGGAAGAATAATTATATGTGTCAATTTTCTGTAAACAAGGGTTGTAATAAATTTCTTCAAAATTCATTCAGGTTTTTCCAAATTTAATAGTTGAAGAAATAAAACCAGCTGATTACATGCAATATACAAGGGGTGAACAGCAAAACTGAAACACCTGGGTTTAGGGCAAAATTATTTATTAATATGGTGTAGTCGGTCAATACAGCATGAACTCGTCTTAGAAAGGACAGATATAAGTTATGTACAGTGGCAAGAGGGATTTTGAGCCATTCCTCTTGCAAAACTTTGGCTAGATCAGTACGTGATGCTGGCGGAGGAAAACGATTCCTGACTTGCTGCTCCAAAATACCCCACGCAAGCTCAACATTGTTCAGATCCGGTGACTGTGCAGGCCATGGCAGTTGTTCAAGCTCTGTTTCATGCTCATCAAACCACTCTTTCACCAATATTGCTGTGTGTACTGGTGCACTGTCATCCTGAAACACACCGACACCGTCAGGGAATAAATGTTGGAACATGGAGTGCACCTCGTCCTCCAGAATATCCCGAAAGTCCGTGGCAGTGACGTGTCCTTCAAGAACAATCAGTGGGCCTAGAGAATGCCTGGAAATTGCACCCCAAACCATCACAGATCCACCTCCATGCTTCGCCCTGGCCATTAAAGATCTACCTCGGCTGGTAGACCTGTGATGGGTGTCGCCACAGATACACACGACTGGATGTGGGAAAAACAGTGAAGGTGGACTCGTCAGTAATCTTGGACTACATGTTTCAGGTTGCCCATAGTCCAAGATTTGTGCTGCTGGCACCATTTTATTCGACATTTGGCATTTGTGCGATTCACCAAGGGCTTGCTTAAAGCAACCCGTCCATGAATATTGACCTTGTGAAGTTCACGACGGACAGTTTTGGTGGAAACAGGTGAATTGAGATGTGTATTTAATTTTGCGGTCACTGTAGCAGCTGTGGTTTTACGTTTTTTGGATACAATCCTCGATAGTACTCGGACGTCTCTTTCAGACAGCTTCCTCTTGCCTCTTTTGGATGTCGTTCGTCCCTCTTGTCTTTGGTATGCCGAACGACATCCAAAAGAGGCAAGAGGAAGCTGTCTGAAAGAGACGTCCACAAATATTGACTGTCTCGGTCACTGTTGCACCGGCAAGACCATCTCCAAAAATATGCCCTCTTTTAAACTCCCATCATAGCATTTGAATAGCACTATTTCAATTTCAGATGTGTAACAACTATGCCACTTCAACCTCTACACATAGAGGTTGCCACCAGAATGCAAATATAACTGATAATACTCATTTATTTATTGGGTGGCATTTCTATAAGACTATAAATTAACATGTGTCTTTCTAACGATTATTTTAGAGCATAACACTTGGTAATCTGTTGTTGCAATTCCCACTCTGCTCTAGATGTCTTGAAGCAAAACTTGGCCATTCATCACTTCGTGTGGTCTAGCAGTCGCAGTTTCTTCTGTTGGTACGCTTGCATCGTCTAGCAGAGCCACCTGGCGTAATTGCTCCTAAAAGTTATGTTTATGCCACGGTCTATAGATATTCATGGTCATCGAGCTCCATTGTTAAAATGAAGCTAAAGTTTCTAGCTCCCAATAGGGCGGGAACTCTATTGAAAAGTGGCGCTGCATGTACAATCGGCCCAAAAACGCCTGCAGCGCCGCCCTATCGACAGACAGAAACTTTACTTTCATTTTCAGTTTCAATGAAAAACCTCTATCGCAGGTCACGGTCGGCCCTGATGCGATCTATGCGGCATCTGGCGCGATCTGTTTTCCTTAGCTTCTCGAAACAATGGAAAATGGCCGAAGCTCGATGACCATGAATATCTATAGACCGTGGTTTATGCTTTATTGTATGTAATTTGTGATTGTTTAAGAAATGCATTGTTGAATCAGATGTTGTAAAAGGGATTGCCTTTCTGAGAAAACGAGTTGATGATGAAAAGTAATTGCTAAAAAAAAGCTAAACAACGGAAAGCAGTAATAGATACACTCACATGCCAAAACTCATGGAATAGCAGGGGATGCTACAAGTGGCAGTAGCATCATGTGCAAACAGTATAAATATGCAAATCAGTGTCAGTAGGTTTAGTTGCACGGTCATGAGTAAGGGGTGAGGTGTTCAGTGTGACAATGGCTACACGATGAGAACTATCCAAGTTCGAACGTGGCCTCGTATGTGGAGCACGACGTATGGGTCATTCAGTATCGGAGGTGGCTCAAGAATTCAACATCCCACGGTCCACAGTTTTAAGAGTCTACCGAGAGTACCAACTTGACGGCATTAACTCCCACCATGGACAACGCGGTGGTCGACCACATCTTCTCAATGAACGGGACCAACGGCGTCTGAGTAGGATGGTCACCGCTAACAGGCAACTGACACTGCGCCAGATGACATCAGATTTTAACCAGGGTGACATTAGTGCTGTATAGATGCGAACTGTGCAATGAAATCTGATGTCCATGGAATATGGAAGCAGAAGACCCACGAGGGTGCCTTTGCTAACAAGACGACATCGTCAGCAACGTCTCTCCTAGGCCCATGAACACATCAACTAGACACTTGACAAATGGAAACGTGTGACCTGGTCTGATGAGTCTCGATTCCAGCTGATGGTAGGGCTCGAGTGTGGCGCGGACTCCGTGAGGCCATGGACCCAAGTTGTCAAGCATGCACTGTGCAAGCTGGTGGTGGTTCCGTAATGGTGTGGGGTGTTTTTTGGTGGCATGGCTTGGATCCTTTGGTTAAGGTAGAATGTTCACTGACTGGCCAGCGCTATGTCCAGCTGCTTGCTGACCATCTGCAGCCCTTCATGGACTTCACATACCCTGACAACGATGGGATTTTCCAGGACGACAGTGCACCATGCCATCGGGCTATGATTGTTCGCGATTGGTTTGAGGAGCATTCGGGGCAATTCCAGCGCATGATATGGCCACTCTGATCACCAGATATGAATCCAATTGAACACATTTGGGATGTGCTCGAGAAGGCCATTCGTTCACGGGCTCCTGCACCTCAAACAATCGTGCAATTGTGGGAACCTCTCCAGTCGGAATGGTTGGCAATGTCTTCAGATGTCTTCCACTGACTTGTGGAATCAATGCAACTGCATACAGTGGCACTTCGCTGGGTTAGAGGAGGACCCACACGTTATTGGGTGCTATCCCCTGACTTTTGGCATGTGAGTGTATATCAAAAATTTTGGGCTTGGAACAGCCAAGAAGGAAAATTGAGGCCTTCATATTTCGGACTGAAGCAAATCTTAGGAAACTAAATCTTAATTTATTTGCATTTGCTCTTGGGATTGGTAAATTTAAGTAAGAGATATCAGATCGTTATCACGGATAATTCTTTTAAGAAATTGTTTCAACCTGGATTCTATCAGGAGGGAATTGAACTGGTATTGGTGAAGAATACTGTTTTCATGGCCTGGAAGATGGGATGAATAGGTAAATTAATATATATGTTGAGAGAATATGATTTGCATTAATTATTCTAAAAAATTGCTTTATGTATTTTGGAAAGTTATCCTTATTGCTTATGGATAACCTTGAGTATTTAAGCATTTCCACTGGAAGAAATGATGGCCCAGATGAATGACGATTTTATGTCCGTTTGGGGGAATTAAGAAGACTGAACCATATCAAAGATTGGACTTACCAAGTTGACTGACAATTGTATCTATATCAATGGAACTAGTAATATAAAACTCAGCTTAGTTAATTAACTTACCTTTCGTCGTGAATGTAGAAATCTGAACACAATTAGTTGACAGTTTTATCAGAAGGCATTACCCAATTTTTGTACACGTATACAGGGTGATTCTGAAAAAGTGTGTATAACTGTAAGCAATGACAGAGGTGACCAGAATGAACATTTTCTTTTAATACAATGTGGGTCCGAATTTGAATGCTAACTGAGATATGAACAGAAATAAAAATGCCGCCACTAAGATGAACAAGTTAATACCTCAGATTCTGCATCGCCTAGAAAATTCATTATTCTAGGTGATGCAGAACCTGAGTTATTAACTTGTTGATCTTGGTGGCAGCATTTTTCTTCCTCGTATCTCAGTTAGCGTTCAAATTCGGGCCCACATTGTATTAAAAGAAAATGTTCATTCTGGTCACCTCTGTCATTGCTTAGTTATACACACTTTTTCAGAATCACCCTGTATAAGTTTAGAGTCATTCCTGCTGTACTATTTTAGATGCTTTTGAAGAATAATCTTTGAATAAAGGCAACCATTTACCTTTACTAAGACTGTGTATCTAGTCTTTTGAACTCATGATCTTACCTGGTTGCTCTCATTGGGGGTGGATAATCACCACAGTGGTGACACATCACAATATCAATGCCAGTGCTTGTCTTTCTCATCGTTTGCAGAGTGTAGTGATATGATCCGATAATCTTTATTGGTATTTACAAGAATTTTATTCATGGGAAGTACAAAGGAGACACGATGAACACCTGTACCCTTTACACAATATTTATAGGTTTTATTACTGAACCAAAACTTTTGATTGTTAATGATAAAAAATAACAAAATGGAATTATAAAATTCAGTGTATATTAAATAAACTATAGGCCTATATGATTGATTAATTATAACAAGGGATATTAATAAGTTGTTCAAAACAAGCTTGACTACGTCATGAATATTGTGTTCTAACTCACCAAGTATTTGTATTAAAAATGTAAATGAAATTAATGGCAAAAGTCACCCAACATTATTATAACATTTTATATTAAAGATACTGTGTTATCGCCATTATCTCTGAATACCAATAAAATCTAATTAATAATGTAAAATCTGCCTTGTAAGCTCCCGTGTCCTTTTTCTTATTTGCTCGTTTTCGAGCTTCTTAATCTCTTCTTCAAGAACTTCCTTTCCCCTTGTCCATTTGACGTATTTTCGACAACCTCTGAGATGTTTCAAACTGTCATACTTTTTATTCCTTCGCTTTCTTAATTTTGCTAAATGGATATCAGCAAAGATATCTTTATATTCACCGGAAACACATTCGACAAGATATTTCTCTGCTTTTTTCAAGTCTCCTTTGCCATAATCGTACAGTTTAGCCAACCTTAATAAAATAAAATAAAGAAATAATTATTATTAAGTGTAAAAATAATTCGTAATTTTATTCTCATTCTAACATAATATTACAAGCGAACCATCCGAATATGTACGGGGTGTTGCAAAACTATACAGGACAGTACTGCTGGGTAGCCGCTTCAGGGGCCGCTTCATAAGATGATAATGAGATACGCGCATGAGCAATAGAACTTCCGGAGGGCAAGAAAATTATAAACGGCTGCACAAAGCTGCAAAATGCAGCTAATAAAGCAGAAAACGTAGTCGTTTTTTGTTTTAGATTTCCCACAAATAAACACCAGTAAAATATTTTTATTCTTTAAATGTATTATTAATTACTGTTATTGCAATAATTTAGTTTTCTTGCAATACGTTCTTGTATCTATGTTTAAAATTTTTTCATGCCATGGCTTAATTGACTTATGATTTGGAGGAACCTTTTTAATATTTGTTTTGAACATTCTTTGAACTATAATCATTGACACAACTATACAAAAAGAAAAAAATAACTCCGAATATACTTTTAAAATTTTTTATGGGGAATAGTGTTTTCGGGGTTATTTTTATTTGCACCACTCTGTATATGTAATCTTTGACTTAAATTCCGCAAGCCATAACACGCATTGAACTTTTTCTTGAACACTCGCCATTTTTTACTGCGTCTCGCGAAAAATGGAACAACGCGCCAACAATGGAACCACGCGCCTACCGCGTGTTTCGTTATCAATTCACTCGAGGCTAAGAAAATTTTTGAGATTTTTTTTTTGTGAATAAAAAAAAAAAATCACGTTAAAATCTGTAAAAGTTTTTGAGTAATAAACATGTATAATATGAGAGATAATTTAGAAACACCCTGTATATTCGTAGCGGTGTACGTCAAAATAGTTCAACAGGAAAACGGATGAGTCAAATGTAATTCTCATAAATAGGGGTGCAAACTTTAAGGGGAGGTAGAGAACATCAAAAAAGATTGAGAATTACATAGGAACCCATTACCGGAAACGTCACCGTACTTCAGTACATGCAAGAAGGAAGTAGGCGACGCTGAACTTCAGTGCTTCCTTCTTTCATGCTTCAGTAGGCGACGCTGGACTTGAGAGCACTGGAGGAGAAATATCTGATTTTTCCTCATTCGACCACAGTAATCGCCACAGGAAGAGCATGCAGCGTTATACGAACAGGGATCTGGCAGACATGCACTTACAATATCCTTATTAGTGTATGGATTGGTATATGGTTACAATATATTTGTTAGTGTAGCAGACATTAATATACTTGTTAGTGTATGGATTGGCTGATGGCAATGCACAAGCAGCTGAACGACTATGTACCCGGCCATCGTTTGTTTTTGCATGCGCATCACAATTTGTGCGAGTATGAGTCTTTAAGAGGTAACAGGCAAAGTGAGGGCAGGCCACGAGTGACTCGTACGCCCGCCATGAAACAAAATGTGTTGGGTGTCAGAGAGAGGAATCCGAGTACCAGCATAGGTGCCGCCGCCGCTGTAGGAGGGTCTCGGGCTAGTGTACAATGTGCTTTAAATAGAAACTTCGAATATTTCCTGTAATATTCTAAAATACAATCATCTATTAAGCCATTATGTAATATTTATGTCCAATAAATATTCCGGTAATCTCTATCTTTCATTTTCTTGTACCTCTGCTACCACTTTCCTATGACGTTTCCGGTAATGGATCTCGATCCTTTTCATGTTCCCTACTTCCCCTTAAAGTTTGTACCTCTATTATGAGACACCATGTATAGCTGTGACTGACCAGATGCGTGTTTTTCACGTTTAGCAATATGTTTAAATGATAAATTATATACAATTTTTAGAAGTTTAAAAAAAAATTATTAAAAATGCTGCTTGTTATGCCATTCATTTTGTCTAGTGCCTAAGTGTATCACCAAATTTACTGGCATGTCAGAAAAACATTTCTAAATTTTTAGAGAATTAAATACTTTTAAGTAATTTTATCAGGTACAACAATATAAGCTTTTGAAATCGTCTTTCCTCGACTATTTTTTTGAAAGCACTCCTTTTTTCCCTCACTTCTTGACAAATCGCGAGAAAATTTTTTGCCATTTTTGACAAGCACACGGTGAGCCTTCTGGCAACTTCATAGCCGTGTATAAAAATCTGGACCCGGTCACCGTTTACGTAGCTACAGCCTTTTTAATAATTCCCAAGCGTGATTGATCTTCAATGTTCAAGACGAATTCAATAATTCAATTTCTGTCGGGGAAAACATTGTTGTCGCTAAAAGGATACTTGTTATATGCTTAAGAATTTTTGAGATTCAAACCACTTGCTTCATATGATATAATCTGTTCGCCGAAATGGAATAAAAAAACATAGTAGTAAGAAAAATTTCGTTATAATGGGGAGTAATTTGGGCTACAATGTTAGTTATAACCTAGGAAATATTCCTTTTCTGTGCATTATGGAGCAAATTTTGTCTGATGTTAAAATAAAATTGAATGGGCTATGAACCTACGACTTACGTCGTAATCATTCAAGAATTTAAATGCAAATCTAATTTGTTCCTTAAAGCAGCAAATTAAATCCCTAGTTCATTATGCAATATTGAAAATTTCTACAAACTTTTATCAGATTTATTATGAAAAAATTATCTCGTTATGTATCAGATGTTGCATTTACAAACTAATAATTATAATTAATTCTACAAAAAGCTAGAATAAAATATAAATTTACCTGTATTTAACACGGATGTCAAGAGGATCTAATTTTTCTGCTTTTAAGAGGCATTCTTCTGCCAAATCAGTCTTACGCATTCGCAAAAAAGAATCGCCACACTGTTTCAAGATAAAGACATCGTTAGGACTCAGTATATAGGCTTCCATATAAAGCTCCTCAGCTTCTTTGCAATCTCTCACCATTTTAGGATTACGTTTTACTTTCTCGATATAATAATCAGCTAACAATATTAAAGCTACTGCATTCTTTCTCTCAGTCAATTCAACTGCTTTCATAAACATGGATTCTTCTTCGCCATGTGGATTAGGTATATCGTGGTTTTCTGTATGCCGTCTGAGAGTTTGAAGCAGTTTGCCTTTTCCTATATACCATATGTAATTTTCGTTGTCCAGCTCAATAGCTTTTTGGAAACAACGAATTCCTTCCTCTAGTCGTTTTGTAGCGAAAAACAATCCCATGGTATAACCTTTCAAACCATAAATTCCAGCTCTAGTGGAAGATGAGATAGGCTGTAACATTTTGAGTTCCTTATGCAATTTGCTCGTTTCTAAAAACGTTTTCCCTTTTAAGTTTAATATTTTGATTTTATTTCGCAAAGCAACAATTTTATAACCTTCAAATTGAGGATGAGCTCCAGATATTTTATCACATGAATCAATAGCATCATTTAAACATTCCAAAGCTTTGTCTAGATCATTTTCCTCCTGGGCGTAGAAATAACCCAGATGTATGAGATATGTTGTTTTAAATTCGGGTGCCAGTGTTATCTTCTTTAATAAATACGGAATTTTATTTATCCAACCATCGCTATAGATTTCACCTTCTAGCTTCTTATCCAGATTCCAGGTAAAATGGCAGCCCAATTCATCTGATGCCATCTATAAAAGAATACAATATTTTTTAAAATGTAACAATCTGAATATAGTATACATGTGTTTCAAACCTTTATGGTAGAAGTTCTACAAATGGTAGAGGACTGTAAACTGTGTATCTTGAGATAGGGGTCTAAAGGCCGGAAAGGCAAACATATGTCAGGCACCATAAGATTTTGAACGAGTAATACGGATGAAGTACGTTTTTGAAAGGTACTTTAGTTTCCAGAGCAAACAATTGCCTGCTGGTTCGACGTTTGGTCGCGCTTACTTGCAAAACAACTGCCTATTAAGTATTCACGGCGATATTTGTTTCTGTTTACAATTTATGCTTTCCTGTCGATGATTGAGCGTTATTTCGTCACAAGAACTTGCAACCACGCATTTAATGTATCTGTAGCAGGATGTAATGGAATGGATTTACAGAGGAAAGTTTCCTAACTAGCGTCATCCTAATTGGAAAACATTTCTCGCCGTGGATAGGATATTATGAGAGACTGGGTCGTTCAAGCTAAACAAAATCTGTCGAATACTATATTTTGAGAAGACGGTGCAGGATCGTGTGGCAAAAGCACCATAAATAAGGTTAGATTATGTTAGGATAGGTCAAGCAATGAATCGTTCTTTATATTGTCCTTCTTAACGAGATTTAGAGAGGCCTTACAATACAAATTAGTGCAAAAAGAAATTTTTGAGACTAGTTTCGGCATTTATTCCCGCCTTTTTCAAGGAATTAAATGCTGTAATTTGGGGTGTAATCGTTGTAATTTCTCTCATATGTAGACTTGAGAAAGACGCCTATAAATGACTATAAATGTAGTCTTCAAAAATTTCTTTTTGCACTATGTTATATTGTATGGCCTCTATAAGTCTTGTTAGCTTAGGATAGGGTAAGTGAGGTTAGGTTAGATTAAGTCAGGTTATTTAGGCTATTTTAGTTTACGTGAAGTTAGTTTAGGTTAGGTTAAGTTAGGTTAAGTGAGATTAATGAGTTTAAGTACACCCGTCAACTTGCCAATGAAATGCATGGTAAATAAATTGATACATTAAATGTAGAGTCTTAACGCTCCATCTTCGACAAGCATGAATAGTAAACAGAAACAAACCTCACTTTGGATACGTAACAAGTAGTAGTTTGCAAGGAAACGCCACCACACGTCGGCGCAGCAGGCTTCTACTTGCACTGAAAACAAAAGCAGCTTACAAAAACGCTTGTCACACTTAAAGAAATGGTAAACGTTCCACAATCTGACTTTTCAGAATTTTATCTTAATACTGTTGTAATGAAGAAATCCCTCCTCCCTCTCCCTGTTGAATATATGAAATTGGCTAGGCGTTTAAGGAAGTTAGTCCCCTCAAAAGTGTGATTTGCTTTTTAATAAGGATAAAAAGTGGGGTAAGTATTGTCTGAAAGGGAGATATAAAATAAGCGATAAAAAAATGGTGATAAATAGGGATATGCGTGATAAGCATTTTAAAAATTTCCCCTCTAGCCAAACGATTTGAAAGCTCTTGCTTGCACAATGATTCGACACAATAAAATATTTTTGAGATATTTTGTAGCCCTCGTCCTAGCCCTCATTCCCCACCCAAAATAATGAAAAAAAATCTGCTTTTCACATTTTACTTTTTTGATTCATTTGCACTCTTTCAATTGCAATATGAAAAAATAAATTGTTTTTTCTTCTTTTAAAATGACACTTTGGTGCGAAATATAAACTTGAAAACAACGTTTGTTTGTTTTTTTTTTGACAAAATTAATCTTAAGAAATTTTTTTAGCAGTCTCTAAAACAGTTCTTTACTTAAAAAAATATCCAATATTAGAGAATTTAATGTACAGTTTGTCTGTATTGGCCTATAAAGAGTAACACGACGATAACAAGTCTTTTCCTCTTTGGTCCTAAATACACGCCGACGATTTTCGTCAACAACAACCGTAAATGAAGATTCATCGGACCACAAAACACGTCGCCACTGGGCGTCAGTCCACTAGACAAAACCACCATAGCAAAGCTGAATTATCAGCGGCGGATGGAATAAATCACGTGAAACTAAGTAATCAGTGCTCAGAGTAACTTTCACATTCACAGAGGCATACACTTGGTCCAAAATCAGTTTGGTCTTCTTATACAAAATCTATGCCTCTATGGATCCATATTCGCAAAAGCCTCTTCCCTTGTAAACGAAAAGCATGATAAAGGGAGATATTAGAGGTCTCATAATAATTAAAATCTCCGGTAATCAGGCAAAATACCATTAATGTATTGAGAGCGCAAAAGTTAATCAAATCCTCGATAAAGGGTCAAATTCATCGTTTTTAGTAGATGGCGGAATGTAGATATTGACTATACAGGATGTATCTGAAACCCTGTCGCAGACTTGGAGGGGAGGTAGTATGGATGATTCTAAGCAAAAAAGTTCATATGAACATGGGTCCGAATTTGAACGATAACTGAGATATGAACAGAAATAAAAATGCCGCCACCAAGATCAACAAGTTAATAACTCAGGTTCTCTAACACCTAGGATAATGAAATTTGGATAATAGGGTACATAAAACTGTATATATGCCGTTAAAATTCGATCGAATTCCAACAAGAAGCTTCCGAGTTACTCATTCAACATCATAACACGAGTTCACTTGTGAATACTAACCAGCACTTGTTACAATTTTGACTGCGTAACTCGGAAACTTCTCGCGGGAATTCGACTAAATTTTAGCGGTACACAGTCTTATGTACCCTGTTATTCCTCCAAATTTCATTAATCTAGGCTATACAGAACCTGAGTTATTAACTTGTTGATCTTGGTGGCGACATTTTTATTTCTGTTCATATCTCAGTTATCGTTCAAATTCGGACCCATGTTCATGTGAACTTTTTTGCTTCGAATCACCCATACTACCTCCAAGTTTGTTACAAGGTTTCAGATACACCCTGTATATAAAAATTTAATATAGTCCTGTGGCTTGGAAGCAAACTTGATATTGGATATGACACAATCGATGTTCTCTGAAGAGTAATTAAATTTAATTTTGTTAACGCTGAGCGTGTGGTTGAGAATGGTTAAAACGCCCTCACCCCTACGTCCAGAATATCTATGACAACGATGCAGATGAAATTGATTAACATTCAACATTCCCTCAGTGAAAAATGAATTCAACCGCATTTCCGTAAAACAAAATATTAGCTACATTCATAGCCAAGATATTATTCCAAAAAATCCTGCGCTTTGGTTCTCTCATATTTTAGTATAAAATATCAATCATGTCTCTCCTCTAAGGCGAAAGAGTTTGATATCTCCTGTGGTAAAGTCCCTTGTGCAAAAAAGAGTTGAATGTCTGTCAAGTTTCCGTGAAACTTAGTAATTCAAGATCCAACTGGCCAACAATCCGGAGAATAAACATCTTCAAATAGTTCAGTCGGCATCCATAAATGAAACGAAGGATTTAGTTTTCTGTCTGGTAGGGTCAGTATTCTTCGACCGTAAGCGTAACAAGAAACAATTATTTATTTATTTATTTTAACTAAAACGTCATTTTAATTTATTCTAACAATGATCTCTTTAGTCAATTTTAATTCTTCATTTTATTTTTCACGTTGTATTGTAAAATGGACATTTATGAATAATTAACAATTTTAATTCTATTTTTCTTTTTTTTTTGAGTTCTTGATTTAGGTTTTTGTACCCATTATTTTAACAAAAACTTGAAATAAATAATAATAAAAAATTTAATAATAATAATAATTTTTTTTTTTTTTTTTTTTGTTAATAATAATAATTTTTTTTCTTTTATTCAAATAACTAAAAACAATTACATTATAACTAATTATGCCGAAGCCTCATATATGGCTTGTATGGGATAATATGATACATTGCAACAAATACATGTAACTACAAAAACTAAAAATTTCACAATACTATACTATAGACAAAATGACAATATTACTTGATCAGCAACATAATACTTTGCCAAAATAATTAATAATATTCTTTCCATCTATAATATGCTGCTTTTATAAATTTAAAAGATCTCAATGTTTGAATCCATTTTGGTACCGTATTAAAAAATGTTGGGATATAATAGTTTCTTAGCTTTTTACCATAATTATTCATAATTCGTGGAACAATAGAGGTTTGCATATTACGCACATTACGTGTGTTTACAGTTTTATACAGCCAGCTACTCTTAAAAAAAATTTGCACAAAGATGATATACTCATATAGATCTTGAAATTTTAAGATTTTTAGCTTTTTGAATTTCTTATTAGTGTCTAATTTGTCATATATTGAATTTGTGCCAATTAGATTTATTATTCTTATTTGCAATTTTTCAACTTCCCTTGCAGCCGATGAGAATTTATAAATTGAAATACCATATCGCATCCTGGATTCAAAGTATGCTACGTATAGTAATTTTCTGATTTTTACAGGACAGAACCATACTACATAGTACATCATAAGTATAATTTTCCTTAATGTAGCACATAAATTTTCAATATGATTTCTCCAACTTAAATTAGAATCAAAAATGAGTCCTAAATATTTTAATTCTGAGGCTTCATGAATTACAGCACAGTTACAATGCCTCCATACATTTAATTTGGCACAACAATTTGTCTCATGCACTTTAATTCTTGTATTAAACATCTGTTCGTATCTTTTATTTGGTACTTTAAATTTCATAATATGCGTCTTCATTACATTTAAACTTAATCTATTATTTTTAATCCAATCAACAACATGGGATACATTTTTTTGACATTCATCCAATAATTTAGCATCATCTCTGTGAACAATTGATAAAGCAATATCATCCGCATATAAATAAATTTTTCCATATTCAATATTTAATGGTAAATCATTCATAAATAAATTAAATAACATTGGACTTAATAATGATCCTTGAAATACACCACATTTTACTGAAGTGCTACTGCTGCATCGATCCTTCATGCAAACTTTCTGTGCACGGTTGCTCAAAAAGTTTCTTAATAACAAACTCATATTTCCTCGAATGCCATATTTTTTGCATTTAGCTATCAATATTTCATGATCAACCATGTCATATGCTTTACTTAAATCGAAAAAAACCACAGTGGCATATAAACCATGATGAAAAGCTTCATTTAA
This sequence comes from Rhysida immarginata, assembly GCA_023313115.1. Classification (NCBI taxonomy): domain Eukaryota; kingdom Metazoa; phylum Arthropoda; class Chilopoda; order Scolopendromorpha; family Scolopendridae; genus Rhysida; species Rhysida immarginata. The sequence goes on from JAHWFO010048912.1 coordinate 2,643,766, forward strand.
TTCATCTGTCATATGTGATAATAGCATTTGAGTCCCTTTCTTTTTCGTGTACCCATATAGTTGAGAGTGCATTATATTATATTTATTAAAAAAGGATTCAAGTTTATTTAATAAGAGGCATTCCAAAATTTTCATTAGAGATGACGAAATCGCTATTGGTCTGTAATTTGTACATTCCACTTTTGATCTTTTCTTAAAAATAGGTCTAACTTTAACTATTTTCATCTGTTCAGGAATTTTGCTAGAAATAAGAATTCTGTTATAGAAATAGGTTAGAGGTTTTAACAGGTATTTCAAATTATATTTAATGTCTTTCATTCTAATTTTGTCATATCCCGCACCCTTATTTGGTGATAATTTTTTGATAATGTTGTCTATCTCTCTCTCTTCTACTTCACTTATAACAATTGTGTTAGATATATCCTTAATTTTATCTGTTACAAAAGTGATATTACTCATTTGTTGACGAATTTTATTAACTTCAGTTTTAAATGTCTCATTAAAATTGTCGAGATTCTCCATAATAAAATCCTCTTCATTGTTATCAATGACCTTGTTTTTCCCAATTAACTGGTTTACTAACTCCCAGGTTTTCTTTGAATCTTTTAAGTTTAAATCAAATTGATTTCTATAAAAATGTCTTTTAGCGTATCGCAATTGCGAGTTCACTCTGTTTTTTATATTTTTATATTGTATCATTAAAGTTTTATTATACTGGGAATCTTTCACCTTTTTCCATAAGTTGTTCTTTTTTTCAATTTCATTTAATAATTCTTGCGAAATCCAGGGTTTTTTGCCTTGCTTACCTAGCTTTATGCAAGTTTTCGATTTATCATAGATAGCATTAAACCTATTCACCAACAAAGCATAAATATCTTCAGTTTTTTCCAAATTTAAAATTTCATTCCAATTTGTATTCTTTACGTTCTTATTCACAACACTAGTGTTTATAATGCTAACATAATCTCTTTTTCTATTATTACTATTTCTTTTCGGCACTTGAAGACTCCATTTAATTAAGTTGTGATCAGCAAATTTAACAGATGATACATTAACTTCGATATTCCATTTGACACATCTAATAGCAACATGATCAATTATAGTTTTTGAAATTCTATTCCCATAAAATTCAGTCCTAGTTGGTACCTTAATAACTTGTTTTAGCCCAAATTGTGATAATAAGGCTAGGTAATTACGAGTATATGATGACTGCTCATTCATTACATTGATATTCATATCACCGAAAATTACTAAATCATCAAGCTGCTTTCTAACTTTGATAAATGACTCAAGTGATAATAAAAACTTATCAATGTTACTGCTTGGGGGCCGATAAATTACCAAGAAATCCACAAACCACTTCTTACTAGCCTTATCTATATTAATTCCAATTTTACCATTTACACATTCGCATTCCTGCATATTGCTTTTTTTGTCAAAGACAATGTCTAAGTCCTCTTTATAATATATAATGATCCCTCCACCTCTTTTATTATTTCTTAAGTTAACGAAAAAGTTAAACCCACGTAACATAAATAGCTGGATCTCATCTTCATGGATGTTTACTTCTAATAAAACTATTACATTATAACTAGGATTTAGTGACACAAAGGCTTCAAAATTTTCCCAGTTCTTTCTCACACTGCGAATGTTTACAAAGCAACAATTGATATTCTCCATAACTAAAATTGATTAATTTTACATTTTCACAAAAACACCAACAAAAGATTAGAATACAGAAACTTCAAAGATTCAATCCATTACTGTACTAAGGAATCCAGTTCTTGTATATCTGTGATCTTCAGAACTTTATCACCATCATTTTTCCGAAGAAAAATATTTCCATTTTTGACCCACACGTATTTCCAATGCTTAGTTTTAGCTAATTCTTTAAGCTTCCATAATAATACCTTATTAGTGTGCGTTAAATGTTCATTTATGAACACATGTTTATAACTTTCGTTACTACTAGCTAGTTTTTTCAAATGTTTTCTACCAGCTAGAAAATTGATAGTGGCTTCCATATTTTTCATTTTAACAACGACCGACCCCTTTTGAAATGACTTGGTATGAAGCATAATTATTTGAGAACGGTCAAAGTCCTTGATATTTAAATTTTTTGCTAGTTTATCAATTTCTTTGATGTTTTCTTCATACGTGCTAAGTGTTAGTCCTGCTATTTCTATATTGCACGAATTATTATTCTGCTCTAAAACATTAATCTTACATTCTAGATTATCAATTTGCTTTTGTTGAGTCATACACAAAGCTACCAAATTACTATTCTTCTCTTCACATTTCTTTTGTGCTAACTCTAGCTGTTGTTGTTTGTGTATAATTTCATCGTACTTTTCGGATAAGAATTTGAAGGATTTTTCCATTTCTTTTATACTTTTCTTTAGCTCAACTAATATTCCGTTTTCAATAATTAGACGATCTATTTTTTTATGAAGTTCCTGAATGCTGGATAATTGATTCTCATTTTGCTCATCACTTTCTAAACCTGAGATAGGTCGTTGCAAATTTCCAGCCATTCCTCTGTGAAATTCTTCATCCTCCGCGTTTTTGCCAGGAACTGATATTTTTCTGCAGTTTACACAAATCCAGGATGCCTTCAATGCCTTTGATTTCGCTTTCCAAGTCGCCTCAGCAATGGAGCACCGGAAATGAAGTCCAGCTTTACAGCCAGAACATACGGCGTGATTTCCATTTCGAGGTAACAAATCCAAACATATTGCACATGATTTAGACATTTTACGAGAATTCGGCTACAGTAGTCCTTACAGATTCCTATACAGTTATATCTTGTGCAGTCGTTAATAGTAATAACAGGAAAGATAAAAACAAAATAATAATAATAATAATAATAATAATAATAATAATAATAATAATAATAAAGAGAAAAGTGGGAAAAAACACAATAAAATCAGAAAGAGAGGAGAGTTGGGGAGGAAATTCTGATTTTACAAGAAGAAGAAGAAAAAAAGTTATTAATAATAAAATAAAATAATAATAATAATAAAATAATAATGAGAAAGATAATAATAATGAAGTTAAAAAAGTTTTAAACAGAAAGAAGGGGAGATGGGGAGAATCCTAGAATAATAGTAAAGTATGTAATACTTCTACTACTGCTATTACTACTACTAATAGTAATAATAATAATAAAAAAAATAATAGGTAAATTAATTAGTACAAGTAAATGGATAGAATAAATAAAAAAAAGGGAAATTAATAAAGAGAAAACAATATGAGCTAAAAATTAAAAAAGGAAAAGCAGTTAAGACTTAGAGAAAAATCTAAAAAAGAAAAGGGAGAACAAAGAAAAACACCAATAAAGGAAAAAATTGAAAATATTAAGGAATAAGTTAGGAGAAGCAAGAGACAAAGAACTAATAATAATAGTAAGAGAACTATGAATAATAATAAATAAATGAAATAAGAAGAATTAAGACAGAAAGAATGGGAAGGAGGCGAGGTTATTCTATTCTCTAGGATAACATAAAAAGAAAAAATAATAATAATATGTAGAATATAGGGTAACAGGACGGGGCAAAAAAAAGAAACAGAATGGGGGGAGAGTCAATTAGAAGAGAGAGAAAAAGCCAAAGGTCAAATAGGTATACAACAGTAACAGTTACATGTATGCAAGCGACAGAAACAAGGGGAGGGGTACCCAAGGGGAAAGGGGTAAAAGAACTCGCACCAGAGTGTGTAGACGAAAGCAGGGGAAGCTGTAGCGGATGTTAGGAGGAGATAGAAGAGCCAGTGGCATTGAGAGGAGATAGAGAGGCGGTGAGGGGGAGGAAGTGCAGAGGCAAAAGGAAAAGGCAAGTTGAACTAGTTGTAAATTTTAAACAAAGAGAAAAAAAATAAAATAAAATAAGAATAAATAAATAAAACGAAAAACTGACTATTAATTAAAATAGTTTACTGTCTCTATAGTTAAAATAAGTGACAGTGAAAAAAAGGCTACTGATAAAGTACATGACAAAGTACGTATAGAAACTTGTATAGAGATGAAAATCAGCACACTTGAATCAGAACAACTAATGCTAATAAATAAATAAATATATAAAATGAGAAAGATTGACGACAGAGAGATAGAGAAAAATCATAACATTAACTTAATAAAAAATAATAATACGGAAAGTATATAGTTATAGAAAAGGTAAAGACGACCTGCACTCGGTCCACTCGTTGGACGTGGGATTACTGCTTGGCTAGGCGGGATATGATGGGTTGCAGGCGGGGAAAAACTGCGGTCATTGGGGAAGGTGGGAGCGTTTGGGGACACGTCTACACTCGCTGAGAACTACACTAATCATTATAATTATAATAATTATAATCACTAACTACACTAATTATAATAATAATAATAATAATAATAATAATAATAATAATAATAATGTACGACATCTCACAAAAGAGTCGCCCCCAACAGGCCGAAGCCCAGAAGCGGGGTTACTAAAACGAAGGTAATAAAAAAAAAATAAAATAAAATAAAAAAATAAAAAAAAAATATCAAGCCCAAATAATTGCACGATTAAAATAATCGGCAAGATTGAGCCTGAAGTCAGAAAAGTCAAAAGGAAAAAAAAAACAAAAAAAAAACTTAACTATCTATATAAGAGGACATCAGCAAAAGAAACTTAACTATTTAGTAAAATAATAATAGTATAGTAATAACACATTAGAACAAACATAATAAATAATAATAATTCTATAATAAGCAGGATCATTAGGAAAAGAAAATTACATTAAACATACTATTAAGCTAAAGATTTAAAAAAATTCAATAAAGGAAATTTAAAATGTTTAATTAAAAGGATAAAAAATGTTGGGTTTAACACTGGACCGGTTATAACAATCGACAAGTTTCCACCCTATATCAATATATTTGTAATTTGATTTATAATATTTCCATACAAGTTTGGCGCCAGATCTTTTTGAGCCAACATTGTAGGCGATACCTATTTTATTTAAAATTTCTTTACAGACTATTTTGCCACTGCTTAATTTTAAAAGTAAGCGTTGATAACTTCGATCTGCCAATTCAGGTAAAATAATACTAATGGGTTTAATACTTTTAAAAGAACTCAAAAATTTCTTCCAGCTATCAATTTTCTTCTGTAATCTAATGGTAGCATAATTCATAATGGTAAACCATATCTCGAAGCCATAAAAAATTTTGCTCATTATAAGTGTTTCGAACAATTTCTCAAATGTCCGAACTTTATGGAAAAAATTTTTTAATCTTTTTATCGTTCCCGTAATTCTAGATAGGTGAACAATCAAATGGTTGATATGTTCAACAAACGTTCCATTATCACTATAATATATTCCCAAATCGCGAAACTTATGCTTCTGAGTATACTATTATCATTCACGCTATAATTATTGGCAAACGGTAAGCTTTTTCTTGTATACCTAACATAAAAAGCCTTGTCGATATTCATCTTCATCCCATTTTGCCTGACCCATCTCTCAAGATTTATAATTTCATTTTGTAAAACGTTAGAGTCTTCAATTTTACTAATTTTCTTAAATAATTTCAGATCGTCTGCATAGGCCAAAATTTCCACATTTGTAAGATTAACATAACAGTCCACATCTATCAGATATATTACGAATAATAGAGGTCCCAAAGAGGACCCTTGTGGAATACCACTACATGTATTCATTTTATAGTCGGAAGAAGTATAAGATTTAAATTTTACTCTAAATCTCCGATTCTCTATTACATTTAGTAATTTCAAGGCTTGATTGCTAAAGCCGAGTTCAAGAAGCTTTTCACATAATCTATTATGAGGAACTCGATCAAATGCCTTTGTGAGGTCAAAATAGACCACATCAAGTTGGCTCTTTGCTTCTAGTGTTTCTGCCAGTTTTCGATTAAAAACCATAAGATTAGTTAATGTGGATTTAGTTTTTCTAAACCCGTGTTGCCAATCCGGCAAGACTGAATGAAAGTACTTTATGATTTCATTTGAAATTATTGTTTCAAAGATTTTTGCAGGGTAAGCAACTATATTAATTGGTCTAAAGGTCTGTGGGCCTTCTATAATTTTTTGTTTTGGAATGGGAATACAAAATGATGTTTTCCATCTCTTAGGGTAGTTACCCGAATCAATTATTAGATCAAAAATGTACATTAATGGCTTCAATATAATCTCAATGCAACCCTTATAGACAAAGTCTGGTATACCATTCGTATCTATGCTACGGGAGCATGATATCTCCCTACTAATCTTGAGAATAGTGCTTTCCTTGAAATAATCAAAATTAAATTTGCTGTATATTGTACCAGAAATGTTTCTCAAATTTTGTTTTTCATTTTCATTTAGAGGTAACACATTGACATTTGTATTCATCATTTCAAAATACTTTCCAATATTATCTAAATTCTTTTTGGTTGATAGGTAGTCATCACTATCGTTGTTTTGATTGTTTCTTCCTAGCAGCTCATTAGTACTTTTCCAAAAACTTTTTGGGTTGTTTAGAACCTTATCTTCCATACTCATGTAGTAATTATTTCTATCGTTTTCAAAACTCCTTTTAAACTCCCTACGATTTTTTTGAAATTCTTCTTGAAAACATTTGTCCTTAGTTTGTTTATATTTCCTATGAGATTTATTCTTTATTTTCCAACAGTCAATCGTATATTTTGTGACCCATTGTGGAAATGTTTGACTATTCCTTCTTATTAGCCTTCTATTTTCAGGAATTGCCATATCAACACATTTCATGAGCTCATTTGTAAATATTTCAACAGCATCGTTTACATTTTTTTTTATTATACATTTGAGTATAATAATAATAATAATAATAATAATAATAATAATAATAATAATAATGTAACAACAACAGGGAAATAAACGCCTCCAGACAAACCGGAAGGTCAAACTCCATGTTGTCCCCCAACAGGTGCAAGCCCAAAACGGGGTTAATGAGAATACATATAATAGAAAGTAAAATATTAAAACCCCTGCAATTAAATATTATTAAAACATATAATAATAATTATAATAATACGTATCTTAGATAGAACAATAATATTTATAATTTTATAAATTTACATACGGAAGCTGTGATTCATCTGTGAAAATTTTCATTTGTTTCTGTTGATTCACTGTCTACTCGGAAATCGACTCTCTGCCCTCCGTGCCCCTATTCCCCCTCCAATTTATCTCCGTATATCTGTAATTTTACCATGAGTACTCTGAGCACTGATACATAAACTCCGCATAATCATCAGAAATTTCTAATTTCAAATACGCATATTTCTAATTTTTGAAAAAACAAATGACATTAACTTACATTTGGTGTTTATATCATGGATGTTTAAAAATTAAAACGGATAATTTGGGTTATCTGGATGATAGAAATGGAAAATATCTTCTATAACTTTAAATAAAATAAAAACATGTAAGGAAAGTGAAAATTTAATGACTCAGGCTCAGCTGCTTTTGTCCTTTATAAAGCACTAGATAGCCCAGGGGCGTATCCGCTACATGCGATTGCGAGACCAACGATGGAGAAGAAGTGGAGTTTCACGTGGAAGGCCACGGATGAGGTAAAACCGTGTGCAGGTGGCGAGAGCGACATCCGTTGGCAGTGTTGCCAACTTGGGGGGATTCCCCCTAGATTTAGGGGAGAAATTTTTTTTAAGGGGGATAAATGGGGGAAAAATATTTTGGAGGGAAATTTGGGGGTAAGATTTGAAAATATTAGCTTAATTTGAAACAATAAAATTTGAATATGACATGCGTCAATTACAAGAAATTGTAGCGTCCTCGTTGCTGAGCACAGTCGACCATCTTGGTAAACTACTTTACGGATTAGATTGCAAATCAAAGATATTAGAGAACCTAAAGCTACATAGAACCAAATGTACGATGTTATTGAATAATGTTATTGCCCCTTGTCTTTTTGACGATTTAATTGCTGAAGTAGGAAATAGTCCTTACTCAGTAATCGTTGATGAAAGTACGGACATATCAGTCACAAAGTCTCAAGGTGCTGGTCCGTTTTCGCTTTTCAAATAAATAATTTAATTAATAAAAATCCATCATTTAGTTTAATTCACATTTGCAATATCAATTTAAGCTTACTTTTGCTTTATATGTCGTATGACGGTTCTGTTTCCTGGCCATAGCCATCAAAAAATTTTCTGCCGTTTCAGTCACTTCTTTATCCTCTTCAATATTTTCAACTAATTTTATTCGTTTCTCTAGATCTTCTTTTGCTTCATGTAAAAGTTTAAGCTTAGCATCAGTTTGTTTACAGTATGTCTCCATTACTGAATTTTGATTAGTTATTTGGAACTTAAACCATCAATCCTAGTATTCTATTGTGCTATTGCCTGTGATGCTTCAGTCTGAAACTTAATTATATCCTGTACAAACTTGTTTCCTGAACACTCCAATGATGATTTAGAACCGAGCCGCTTTTTTCTTGGCGTCCCGGTTTCAAGAGCTGACTCTTGTGAAAGAGTCCTTTTACTTCCTTTGGACTGCTTGCTTGTTTCAGCACCTAAAATAAAAAAATAAATAAAACAACATCCGGCCCGGACCCCCCCCCGCGCGGCCCCCCCGCTATTGCTGATAAAATATCTATTTATGATATATCCTTATATATTTGTATGTCTGAATGGAACAAGTTGTCAAACCTATTCGAGATATGAATGAACAGTTAAGTAGGAAATCAAAATTTACTACCAATTTCCCCACACAATACTAGCTATGGTTAAAAAAAAAACAAACAAACCAATCTTTTAATCAAACTATTGATGGGCTTGTATCCTCAATTAACAAATCTAAATTGCATACACAATATAGGGCATGCTCAGATGTCTATGCAATAAAATATGAAGCAAAATCTTTCAAACAGCACATCCAAAGTGCAAAAACTGGAAATTGATTTATTTCAAATGTATCCTCAATTATTACCAGATAGTAATATAGTGGTTAATTATTAATAAGTATCATTGCATTGCTGCTGTAGAAAGAGCGTTTTCAGAATATGGCTTGGTAAAAACAAAGATTAGAAACAAGATATCACTTGAAGTTGTTCAATCAGTGATGACCATAAGGTACCAACTTAAACGACAAGGAATTAATTGTGTTCAGTTTGAACATACTACACCCATGTACCAAAAATTCAATCAGACAATGTACGATCACAAAGTGAATGCCATGGAAGAAAACTGCTTAGAAAATGTACTGGAAACACTAAATGTTTAAATTGTCATTGTATATTTTCATATAAATAAAATGAAATTAAAAAAGTACTATGTTTTTTTTATTTTGGATTTTGGGGGGATATTTAGGAGTTTTTAAAAAATTCTGGTGGAATTTGGGGGGATGGGTGACGACATCTGGGGGGAAAATGAGGAAAAAAGTTGGCAACACTGTCCGTTGGCCTCTGGAGCCAACCACACTTCCGGCGTCGCCTTTTTTTCCATGCTAATGGAAAGTGTTGCGTTGTACCAAATAGATTTAATACATTTATAAGTGAATATAATACATTTTTAGTATTACTGTATTTATTTTAGTTTAATTACACAGCGGTTAAGTGTTACTCTTGTTATGTTTGTGTTATTTGTTTATTTACGGGCTTGTTTTCTGTAATTTAATTAGAATAATAAAAATTTTACGGAAAATTTACTAAAACAAAGTTACAATAAAAAATTTTTTTTATTTAATTTAATAATTAAACTCCGTTTATATGGAATTAAAACACGCATTATATTTATTTTCACGATAAATCAATAGGCTTAAAATCAATAGGCTAAACACGATAAATCAATAGGCTTAAAATCGGTAAAAGTTCCGTGTAGCGTACCCTTATTTTCTAGGCTGACATCGATCAACTCCGTCGCGTTTATGCTTTGAATTTATTATTGTAACATACCTAATTAATATATAAATGACTTATCATATTATCGAAATTATATTTTAAGAAATTTATGCAGGAAGGAATCACGAAAGGTTCGTGACGATGAACTTCAGCTAATGGGCGGTCATTCAAGTCGGCCTGGCCGCTCATCATTCAACATATGAAAAGCTACAGGTGAGTGAACGATTTAAGCCTATTGAATTATCATGCTAACTTTAGTACAGTTTTTACAAATTGGGTTCATACAGTTTTACGTAAATTTCATACATTTCTAAATAGTCTTAATACAATTTTAAATGAATTTAATAGGATTAAATGAATTACATTTTAAGAAATTTATCCGAGAAAAAATCTCGAAAGGTCCATGACGATGAACCTCAGCTAACGGACGGTCATTCATGTCGGCCTGGCCGCCCATCATTCAACCTACACCGTCACGGAACTTTCGTTATTTTTTTTGTATTCCATCGCATTTCTCCCTCGGAGAACGGCTATTTTGATGTAAGCGCGCTGCTCAACACGGGTTACTTCCATTTCGCACGACACTCACCAACTGACTGATTTCACAGCCCTCGCTGCGCTACTACCAGCAATCACAGAGCCATCTGTTGTTCTGCATACACAATATGCCTGCAGAACTTCCACACGACACGTATACGTTTGTGATCCGTTCACATATCTACAAAAAAAAAAAATAGTTGCCATGACTTATGCCCCAACCCTCGTATATTTTTTATATACTTTAAGTAAAAGTTATCATTTTCAATGTGTTTACATTGAATTGAATTTTTGAAAATACACCATGAAAATACACCGCGTACCGCTTTTTCAAAAATTTTTCTACTGTAGTTAATCCTGATTGCAATTGTGTCCTGCATTTTTCCTTCTAAATCTGGTCACCCTATTTATATTGTTTAGAAAGGTTTTTTCATGACTTCTGCTGCGAGCTTAGTACCATCTAGATAGACCAATAGACTCAGAGAGTCGCAGTGCTCAGGTTTCTAGTATAACCACCCCTTACAGTTCACAGTAGCACCATCTATTGACGTTGTGGGGGGAAAAGTCCGAATAAAAAGAGGCCTTCAAGAGTAAGAAGTAGTGATGTGCGATACCAATGAAGCACATCCGGTATCGAATACTTTAATATAATACTCGATACCAATATCGAGTACTCAATGAGAAAGTATCGATAGTATCGAGTAAAAATGAGTATTTATTTAAATGGTAAAATGCATTTTTGAGAGGACGTCGAACCGGTACTGGAGCACGTGGAGGCTAGCATCACTCATTACTATTAGACCTAATTACTATTACTAGGAAGCTATCATCACGTGTCCGAATCATTAGCTTTTTTTTTTATTTCCCGTGCGCCCATAGAGCGAGGCGTGAGCTCGACCTCGTTAGGAGAAATAAAAAATAAACGCTTCGAAAGATACCCAATCAGTAAGCAGCCACTGGAATAAAGCGTTAATATATTCAACAGATTCTGAATTTACGCTGAAAATCGCACATCTTCATTAGGTGGCTCATAGGTTTATTCAATATCGAGCATCGACATGTAAACTATCGATACTTGCGCCGTATTACAATATGCGATACCTGAGTACTCGATACCGGCAAGTATCGATACTTTTTGGTATTGGTATCGGTATCGGCACAACACTAGTAAGAAGTGTAATTTCTTTACTCTGTGCTGCTCCGATTCCATGGGGCCGTCCACAATTACGTCATCCTTTTTATACCTCCCTCCCTCGGTCACATGTCTTCCTGAGACGAAAAGTGAGAAATAATTAAATTCTATTAACCAGGATGTATCGAGGTAATAAATAAAAATAATGCCACTATAAAGGGAAAAACATCCATTTATTGAAATACGTACACATCTTTAATCCATGGCGAGGTAGCCCACGTCTCCAAATCTTTAATTATTATTTATTTATTTATTTATTAGTACTGATAATCCAATACGTCAATTACATACGTATTTTTTCAGGTTGCTTCAGGAACGAACACGTCAGGGATATCATATTCGCTAAGTCACAGAAAAATCATCATCTTCAATAGATGACTGCAAGTCTATCTCTCCTTGATTGCAGGTAACATTATCTAAGACTGCAAGCGCTGTAGTAGGAGCATTCAAATTGGAGATCTTACCATGAACTGCTTTGTGCAGTTTCATGCGCTTGACAGAAGGGAAATAAAGACCACAGATTTGGCAAATGCGTTTGTGCAAGTTTTCCTGCACACTTAGACAATATGCATCATATCGGAGTATTCTATTATTTTTACATGCAGTTGGGAATAGCTTTATGAGAGAGTGCAAATGTTACAACTCCCCTGGTTTGTCAGTTAATTCTTAAGAACATTGTTTAGCGTTGGGTTAAGAGTTTTGTTTCTCATTTTCTGCTTTTATTCGTTTATATTTATCCCAAAGTGTGTACAGTTATATAAATATAAGAGGTACATAAGTATATGTCATTAAATCCATCCATATTTATATATATAATCACTTGTCGGTGTATGCGTATACCAAGGCCAATTCAGGATTCGTTAAAACTTGCGGAAAATTAAGATAAAACTTAACGAAATGTTAACACTTTCAGTATAATATCTTATGTACATTCCGTGTTATCCGTCACTAAAGAGTTGGTTATCCGGACCGCTACACTGTAAGCTCACAACTTAAAGGTAAACTCCGCACTCAAAACAACTTTGCTTAAAATGAAAGATGAAGGTCTCAATAACAACGTATCATGTATAAAAATTTTCAATTCGAACTCAAAATTAATAAAATATAGGAAAAACTTTCATGTTTTCTCTCCCCCTTCGTTCGACACTGACGCCATGGTTCGGCAACTGTTACGTCACAGATTCCAGAGAAATGCAAAGGAGTTTCGAATTCGTGACGTCACATATATTGTACGCTATCGGTTAGTTGTCAAGGCATCGCAATGACTATGAATATGAAAACAAGACAACGGTTTTGATAACAATGACAGCGATATACAAGGGCCGTTAGCAGAATTAAATGCTACTGCAACTTCTGAGATATACAGCTCTATCAGGAACAGATGAAGAGGGCTCATGTCTTCTTGGCTCTATGCATTAAACCGTTGAAACGGGATCTTCTGCTTGCCACGTCGGCGTGTGCATATCCCTACACAGCTGATAGGCTTACCTCATTCCTTCGGCAATTAACACATGCCTGTTGCGGTCGTTGTTCTTGAAGAAGACCAAGCACGTTTAGAGTTGTAAGACCATCTAGTTCCACCTTATCCGCGATCTAGTTTCAGTGAATTTCTTGTTTGAATCGATATTGAATTTAAAACGGCGGAGGCGTAGACAAAGCATGGCGTTTCAAAATGAGTTGAGTACACGATGCTGTTTGGAGTTGATACCAGTTCTCGATGACAAAAACTAATACACTGTTTTTTATTGTAGAAATCTATGAAACGTGAAATTTCTATCCAACAGTCTATTTTACACATCCAAACAGAGAACAAATTGCAGGCATTCTGACATAAAACAGGTTAACAAAATCTTATAAAATATAGAATCGTTCGAAGCGAAACTAGAATCTCGGCGACGAAATTCCCCGAGGTTCTCGCGTCGTGTCCCGCTGTATTCTCAGGAGAAGGAATGGAAGATCCAGTTGTTGAGGATTTTGATGAGCCTACAAGTTAAGAACTTGGATTTCAATTTCAATTTCGTTTTGGAACTTTCGGTTTCTATCATGAACCTTCGCTTTAGAAACTGCTACTATCAAATATCACTTTTAGGTTTTGAATCTCTTTGTTCTCTTTGTGTTAAGCTGTCATGGAAGAATGTTATGTAGTCTTATAGTGTTCAATAAATTGTTACCTGTTTGTGAATATTGGATTGTTATCATTGAATTCCTGGAAGTATGGAAATTAGAATGAATTCGCAAACATTTGGTGCCGAAACCCGGGAGATTAAATTGGAACTGTAAGTAAAATTTATAATACTATAATTTGAACTCAACGTTGAAGCGATAATGTCAGTTGAACATTGAACTCTAATATAAAACTGGAACGGTGGAATTTATTGACGTTATTCAACATAAAACTCTGTGAAACACATTGAAATCACTGAAATCATAAATTTCTTCACTCTATGATAAATTAAAACGTGAAACATGTCTGAATGGAAGTTGCATTGAGCAAGTGTAAAAGAAAACGTACGAGTTTACGTACATCTATCACAAAGATATGCACGACAGCGGAAGAGAAACTATCATTGACGCCTACTCCATATGATGAAATAGAAGAATTATTGCACAGCTAATGAGTAAGGAAGAACAAATTAATCAACTTGATGAGCAAATCAACGCTTTACTGCCCGATAGTGATGACCTCGATGAAGAATACACAACCGTAGAGACTTATCAAAATAGAATCGTGACTTATCACGTGCTGTAAAGAAAGAAACTACAATCAACAGTATAAATCAGACCCGCTCGACCCAAGAAAACGTCACTAGCTCATCTCAACAACCTGATCAGGTAAGCAATCTCTTACCTATAATTCCTCATATACGTTTACCGCGCATAGACTTAACTAAATTTAATGGAAATATATTAGAATGGGCTAAAATTTGGGCACAGTTTAAAGCCAGCATTCATGAAAATGATCAAATAACAAAAACTGATAAGTTCATATACTTAAAAACATTGTTTACTAATGATGCTGCTGATGCGACGGCTGGACTGGCTATTTCAGATGCCAATTATGACGTTGCAATTGACATATTAACAAAACGATTTGGAAAAAAAGAAATATTAGTGAATGCGCATATGGCTGAATTAATAGCGCTCAGACAAGTGAAAAAAATGAGTGATGTTAAAGCGCTAAGAAAACTTTATGATACTTGTGAATTAATATTCGGAGCCTAGCTAATCTTGGGATTAATACTGAATCATATGGTACTATATTATGTCCAATAGTAATGCAAGCGATACCAGAAGAAGCTATTGTTCAGTTTAGTAGAGACAGAGATGATGAGCAACAATGGGATGTCAATGATATACTCAAATTTTTAGAAAAGGAAATTACTAGCCGAGAACGAGCTAGTCGAGTAATGAAATTGAATACGTTACAAAATAACAACGAGGAAACATTGAAAAAGGGGAAAATGATTACAAACCAGAATAAAACTTCAAAGGAACAACGATTCACAGCTTCTGCCTTGATGATTACTACTAAACAGTGCATCATTTGTACCAGTGGAGAACATGAGTGGTATGAATGCCCTAAAACCGATAAAGAAAAGATAGAATTATTTAAAAAAGCTGGCAGGTGCTTTAATTGCTCCTCTAAAGGTCATTTATCACGTGATTGCCAATCTCCAAAGAGACAGTGTACAAAATGTAAACGTAAGCATAGTGGTCTCTTCAGTTGTAAATTAATTAGTAAAGAAGAAAATAAGAACTCCATTCAATCTGAAAGTCAGGAAACAACAGTCAACGTGATTATACCTAGCGAAGACATCAATCCAGGCAATGTGCTATTACAAGTAGTAGAGGGTGAAATTGTAGCCAAAGAAGAAAGATTAACAGTACAGTGCTTATTTGACACAGGAAGTCAGCGCACTTTTTGTTAGAAGAAATAAGTAATCACCTGCAATTAGAATATATTGGAACAGAAACTTTATCAATTTACACCTTTGGTAAAAACGAACCACAAATCAAAACGCTGAAAAGGATTAAGGTGAATTTGCAATGTGTAATCGAACCCTATGAAATCATTGAAATAATAGCATTAGAAATTCCTCAGCCTGTAAACGTTGTTCCCGAAAGACCCACTAAAGAGCCACAATTAGCATTGGAAATGAAAGACCTTCATCTTTCTTGTTGGAAAACTACAAAAACAGGAATTCAACACCCTAGTCTACTGATAGGGAGTGATTGTTATTGGCGATTGACTACAGGCACAATTAAAAGAATCAATGACAAGCTCGTAGCCATTGAAACAAAGTTGGGATGGTGTCTGTCAGGACCGCTTAATACTGGACTAAGAAATCAAACTGCCCAGACGAATCTTATTAGATCAGCAGATGAATTGGAAACCCGTTTGAAGATGTTCTGGGATATAGAACATATTGGAATCGTTGACTTGTGTCCAAGTACCAGTCAAGAAGAAGATCAGGCAATGAAACAATTTGAAGAAAGTATTAACCGGAATGGAGAGCGATTCGAAGTTCGACTCCCCTGGAAGAAGGACCCATGTACTCTTCAAAATAATTACAAAATAGTCAAAGCTAGATTAAAATCTTTAACTAACAAATTCCTTCGTGATCCACTGTTATACGAAGAATATGAAAGAGTTATTCAATGCCAGCTAAAAGATGGAATTGCAGAAAAAGTTGAAGATATCGAAGCGGATATTTTATCTTCCACACCGAGCTGTTGTACGTGAAAACCATGAAAGTACAAAATTACGAATCGTGTTTGATGCTTCGGCACATGAACCGAAAGCGGCATCTTTAAATGACATGTTGTGTACTGGACCAAACCTATTACCCAATCTGATGGAAATATTAATGAAATTCCGCGAAGGAAAAATTGCATTAGTTGCAGATATAGTAAAAGCCTTTCATCGGATCTCACTGAATCCAATAGATAGAGATGTAACACGTTTTTTGTGGCCAGAGAATCTATTTGAAAAAATAGAATCAAAAATTCAAATATACAGAATGACAAGAGTACTCTTCGGAGCAAGACCCAGTCCTTTTCTTTTGGCTGCAACCATACGTTACCATTTAAAACAATTTGAAAACCGATATCCGGAGACAATGTAAACATCTGAATTCTTTGTATGTTGATGATCTTGTAACTAGCACTGCAACAGATGAAACTGCAACTGCTTTATATGAAGAAACAAAATGTATACTATTGAAAGCTTCTATGTTATTAAAGAAATGGAGAACCAATTCAGATACACTTCAAAGGAAAATCAATGAAGAAGATGACAGTTCCAGTAGCGAGATCGTAGAAGTTCTAGGTCTTACCTGGGACACTAAACAAGATGTTATTGGACTGAAACCAGTATATGAACAAACCAGCCATACTAAACGAGGAATACTAAGCGTAATTGCTAATGTTTATGATCCATTAGGAATGGCAGGGCCATTTATAGTTAAAGCTAAATTGCTGTTACAAGAGTTATGGAAATCTGGACTTGATTGGGATGAACAGCTTCCCAAAGAAATATTAACCGCATGGGAACGCTGGAAACAAGAACTAATATGGTTACCTGCTTTTAGAATGAATAGACATCTACATTTAGATGAGAAAAATTCCGAAATACACATATTTTGCGATGCTAGTATGTCCGCATATGGTGCTGTGGTTTATGTAAATTACCAGAAAGATTCAGGAGCATTCCAAACTGTATTTGTTATGTCGAAAGTTCGAATAGCTCCAATCAAAAAATTGACTTTACCACGACTAGAGCTCATGGGAGCCCTGATGGCAGCACGCTTTTCAAAGACTTTGAAAAGATATTTATCAGACAAAATTATCAGATTTTTGTGTGATAGCACTATTACGCTATGTTGGATAAAGAGTTCTTCAGCCAAATGGAAACATTTATGGCAAATAGGCTGATCGAATTTCAAAATCTTACCGACCCCATGCAGTGGAACCACTGTAGTGGAATATATAATCCAGCAGACTATCTAACAAGAGGAAAATCTCTAGAAGCATTGATTGATGACAAACTATGGTGGAATGGCCCCTCATGGATCCAAGAGACTTCTGATAAGCAAGCTTACTTCGACACAAACGAAGATGTTGAAGAGGAAAATTTTGTTACAGTTAATGTACTTCTCAACACAGAACCATTATTAGATGTCAAAAGATATGGTAATATGTACAAGTTAGTACCTGTAACTGCTTGGATCTTTCGAGCCATCAATAATTACAAAGATGCGAAAGTGATTGGACCACTTACAGTACACGAATTGCAAAGAGCAGAATTATATTGGGTGAAAGTAATACAAGAGAATACATACAGAAATGAAATTGTAGCGTTGAAAGAAAATAAGCCAATACCTTCAAACTCTTCTATAATCAGTTTGAACCCGTTTTTAGACGAAAACGAGATCTTACGAGTAGGAGGACGTTTGCAGGCAGCCGAATTACAAGAGTTTTAACGTCATCCCATGATCTTACCACCAGATAATTATGTCAGCAAGCTAATAATTGAACAACATCGATTAATATTGCACGCAGGAGTAACTGAAACGATGATGCAAATAAGAAGTAGATATTGGATCCCTACATTACGTCAATGTGTCAAGAAATATATAAAAGGCTGTTTAACATGTAAAAAACAAAGATTGAAACCAACTTCCGAGATTATGGCCCTCTACTTGCTAATAGAGTAACACCGTCGTCCCCGTTTGAAACCTGTGGAATAGATTTTGTTGGGCCATTATATTTGAAAAATCATCAAAAGAGTTACATAGTTCTGTTTACTTGTGCTACTACACGTGCCATTCATTTTGAACTTGGTCTGAATTTGACCACAGAAGAGTTTATATTAGCTTTGAGAAGATTTATAGGACGACCAGGTGTCCCCAAAATAATTTGTTCAGATAATGCTCGCACATTCAAACGAGCTGATAAAGAACTGAAATATCTCTTTTCTTCCGCCAATAAGCAATGCATACAAAATTTTTGTGTTCATCGGCAAATAAACTGGTCATTTATTGTGGATAGAGCACCTTGGCTGGGTGGCTATTGGGAGGGAATGATTTGTAGCATAAAAACATGTTTGAAAAAACTTTTGGGAAAAGCATTCTTAACTCAAGTTGAAATGGAAACTGTATTGATTGAAGTAGAAGCTACTGTAAATTCCAGACCTATAACTTGTGAAACGAGCGAGGATACTATTGAGCCACTAACTCCATCTCATTTGCTTATAGGAAGACGGATTTCTGACCTTCCTTTGATTAATTATAATAAAATTGATGATACTAATATTTGTTCTTTTGAGTTTTCTCGTAGGTGGAAATATCGTCAGCGGTTGATCAAGCTATGGTGGCGTCGTTGGACTAATGAATATTTGCTAACTTTGAGAATTTTCATCACCTAAAGACCAGAAGTTCTTCAACACCTTTGAAGGTCGGTGATGTTGTCATGATATGTGAAGAAGGATTACCAAAACAAACGTGGAAGATGGCTCGCATTCACGAACTTTTTCCTGGACGGGACAACAAAATACGTCATCATTAGTCGACCAAATGTAGGGCTTATTATTGGTAGAAATAGGATTAGCAATAGTCGACTAAAGATGTTGTAACAACGAGGCCAACGAGAGACAGGCCAGGGCACTGAAAAGTCACATGATCATCGGGGTCCGGCCAGCAATTCATCTTTCATTGTCTCTTGGATGGAGATCTTGGATTTTAACAATCAGTATTTTTTCGTATGTTGGAAACAATGAAGAATGGATTGTTGCCCGGACCCCGATGATTATGTGACTTTTGAGTGCCCTGGCCTGTCTCTCGTTGGCCTCGTTGTAACAATATATGACGTATCCATTATCAGTCCTTCTGTCTAGGAGGTGTTGGCTAGGGCGAAGTAGATAAAAGAATGGGCAGTGACATCGACCGGAAGTCCGCCATTTTTGATCCCACTGTGAATCAGGAAAAGTGTACAATTTATATACATTTCGACTGTGGTTACTGCAATTTGATGCACAACAACCAGTCAATATGTGTTTAGTTGAAAATATGAGGAATAACAAATAAAATCGTTGTGTGTATTGAGTTGAAACGTATTCCCACTGTTTGATCCCATTGTGAATCAGGAATACATTTCTACTCAATACACATAATAATTCTATTTGTTTCCCCTCATATTTCAACTAAACACATATTTGACTGGTTGTTGTGCACCAAATTGCAGTAATCATAGTCGAAATGGATATAAATTGTACACTTTTCCTGATTCACAGTGGGATCAAAAATGCCGGACTTCCGGTCGATGTCACTGCCCATCCTTTAATCTACTTTGCCCTAGTGTTGGCCGGCCAGACATGTTAACAAAGCAGAGTTAGTTCCGCCTCGGGTACCACATCAGACTTTCGAGAAAGAAAGATTACTCAAACTATGGACCAAGTGCACGGTCCGAGGGCGCCACCATCGAATCAGTTCGAAAGCGAGGCTTCCTGAGCAAAGCTTCCTGCTCACAGCCTCGTGGGTGTTGTTATAGCATAGCATCGGTAAACAAATGAGCATATTTTCTTGATAGAATTGAGTAAAAGTGTACTGATTGAGTTATTCGAACAATGTCATACAGCTGTTATTCCTAATTGTAAAAATGAACGGCGTTCCAATAAAGATTAATAGTTTCATAATTTCCCAAAAAATGAAGAGCGCAGGAAACTGTAGCATAAAAATCAAAAGAGATATTGGACCTTTACTTCAGGTTGGTTCTTTTTATTATTGCTATAAGTTTTTGTTATTGTAATCAAAATACATATTCCAAATATGCATCACGTTTAGAAAGAACATTTAAAATTATTGGGAATTTTCAATACATATTTTCAAACAGATTACGAAGTACAATCAGTGATCACTTTTGATTTTCAGATAAAAGAACACGAAATGGAAAGGATGTTTTGACTGCAGATGGTTTTCCTTAGTATTTAATTAGAATCGAAAATCACCCAAGAAACGAACCCAAGAAATCATCATATGCTTGGAAAAAACGTATGATGGAGCGCACTTCACAATTGGCGGAATTCTGAATCGGCACAGCATTCTAAATACGTGTTACTCAAAGTGGACTCCACATAGCAATGAGGAACAGACGAGAGAGGGTTACTTGAAGGTTAAGCGCCCGGCAGATATTCACAAAACACTTGTTCCCGTTTATGGAAGCATTATGAGTCGTACATGGAAGTAATGATTCTAAGTCATACATGAGTATTATGGAAGCAAAAACATATAAAATATGGAAACATGAGTCAACGAAAGTGGTGTCGTGAAGTCTGTGGAGGCAGGACCGATGTTCATGACGAACGTAAGAGCGGTAGGCCGTCTGTGGTCTCTGATGGACTTCTGCTCTTCTTTCTTAACCTGAAGAAACATCTTGCTG